>QTSX02002136.1:0-571962 GCA_014839935.2 Entomophthora muscae
GGGCGCTGTTGCTGGCTCAGTCATATGAACTTTGATGCCCCTTACTGATGTAAACTTGTATAGCCACCTCCCCTCCTACATCATGAGTCACTCTGATCAAAACAACTTTACATACCTTTGGGAAACCTTACCAGAATGGGAAAATGTAGCTCAAAATGCAGATAGCCTGCACCTGGTAGCCAACTGCAAGATGGGAATAGCAATCAGAAATGATATTAAATCCAACAGACCAAATCAAATAATACCAACTGCAATCTCAGAGGAGAAAACTTCAGCAATCAAGATAGCCACATGCCATGAACCTGTCATGAATGACATCTATCACTATCACAAACCCCCAAAGTGCAGAACAGGGATTGAGCCATGGACAGCCCAAACTGCAGCTTGCCAGTCCTAAGGACCAGATGTCTGCCTGCCTACATTTTTGGGGGCCAGATCTTCTCAGATTTGATCCATTACCTCCCTGCTGGCAAAGAATCTCTATAGCTGCTCCAAAAGTTGCCGCAAAAGAGTCTTGCAGCCCCTACTTCAATCCAGGAGAGGAGTTTTGGGGTTCCTGTCCACCAGTCCCCAAAGTGTGTCCTGGATTATAGCCAGGGACTGGCTTGAAGGGATTGTCATTCTCTAATAAGGGAAAATGTATCTCAGAAATATGTATAGGGGTAAAAGGGGGCTTTCATTCACTCTCAGAAGGAAGATCCCCTTAGAAACCTTCTGGTATATGGCCCAGGGGGTCAAGGAAACAATATGGATTTGCTAATACTTGGAGTCCTCCAACAATATCTTGGACTCCTTGTACGTGGTCTTGGACTCATGCCCCTTAGTCTTGGACTTCTGCTCCTTAGTCTTGAACTCCTGCTCCTTAAACTTCTACTCCTGCACCTTAAACTTGGACTCTGGCGCCGCGCTTAGGATCCAGCTTCTTATTCTTGGGCTTCAGCTCTCTTTATAGCTCCAGTGGCTTTGTTATTACACTTGTATAAGTACAACCAAGCTCCTGCTGGTGATCAAAAAGCTTCCAAAAACCTCTCAGCAGAAACTCAAAAGGCCCAGGAAAGACCTCCAAAAAGTTCCAGAAAGACCTCCAAAAGACCACATAACTTTTTCAGCCAGCCACCTTTTTATAGTGTCCCTTTCCCCAGGCTCCGCCTTCAAAATGGCTTTCTTCAGAAGCTTAAACCATTGCTGCTCACTTTTTCCTATAATAACTTAAGCTTACATACTTACTTTCTCAAAAGCTAAAAGTATTAATTCACTATTTTCTTGCTTATACTTTAAGCTTTTGGCTTACAACCAATCATTTTCATCAGGAAACATGCCAGAACTCAACCAATGAATGCAGAGCGCAGAAATAGATCATTTCTGATGTTCCACCGGGATCCAACTAAGAAATCAATTTCCATTGCTCAAACTGCTCAAATTGACAACTCTTTGCGCACCAAAGTGTTAACTGGTCCATTATTCTGGCACCAGTCTTTCCTGCATTCAACCTGAAGCAATTTAAATAGTAGAATACTATTTAAATTGTTCTTTTTGAACCTCTTCAACATTTTCCCCATATACTTACAAATATTGTAAAATACAAGGAAAACATCTCACCAAAACAACTTTGTATCCAGCTCTCATAGCAACATACCTTTGGCTATCCTAGGAGCTTAATAAATAAATATCTTACCCACACTTCTATACATATTCCTTCTTGATTTTAATACTAAACCAAGGCAAAAAATTCCATATCTTCCCACTTTGGCAAATCAATTTAGCAAAATCTTGGCTCATTTCTCTGGACCACTAGCTCTTCACCATCATCTTTGGGTTCTTCAGCCATCTCTTCAACCACATCTTCCAGCTCTTCAGCTTAACCAGCAAACAGTCCATCTTAGTTCACAGAACAGCTCCTTTCCAGTCTTTAAACATCCTATCAGTCCTCTGGCTACTCTTTTATCATGACCAGCTACTTCTGCATCATGATCTTTGAGCCCTTCCACTTATCCTCACTAGGAACCATCTTGGTTCCACCTGCTCAATGAACCTTTTTGGTTCCAAACTTCAATAGAAACCAAAAGTCCTTCAACTAGCCTTCTCTGTGATCAAACAGTTCCTCTCACTAGTCTTCTCTGCTGATTCCTTGATCCACCTTGATTCTTTATCTCAGTCCCTGTTACCAGAACTTGTAGACCCAGGCATGAGTCTACATTGAACTGGCGTTTGACTGGGCCCTCAAAAGTGGCATTCTACATAGGCCATCCAACCATAGATCCTCAAAGCCTATGTTGTTGTTTTTACTCACCCAGGTGATTAAGTCTGGGCTTTCAGTTGCAGAGTAATCAGCTCTACTTCCCAGAGGCCTGACCACACCAAGTTCTACAGCTTGCTTCCCTGAGCAAACCGCCTTGGTGATACCTCCAAGAAAATCTATACCCTCCCATTCTCACTCTGGGTTCTCCCCAAAAGCTCCCATAGGGGCATAAAAGAGGACACCCTACCAGTCCATTAGGTAAGATGCTTGCTCACAGACCTCCTGTAAGCGTATCAGGGTACATAGAGCCCTCAGAGCTCTTCCCCTCCCTGGCAGCCTGCACTACCCGCCAGGGGTCCAAACCCTTTTCTGCCTCCAACAGACAAATTTCCCTGCTAGCTATCTCATTCTCCACCCTTTTTCAGCCACAATTCCCTGCTAGGTGAAGAGCTCTAGCCCACAGCAGCCAATATCTTCTTCAGGGTGGAGGCAACATCTGTCTCTAGTAGTCTTTACACCTACTAGCTAGACCTTGTCATCCCTAGTATCCATCATTCCCTACTAGGCCTCTACCTGCAACAAACAACCAAACTTTTGCTTGGCCAACATTAACCCCATCTGCAAACCACCAAATATGTGGACTGTCACAGGAGTCTTCATATGTTGGCCTGAAGATAACTACCTTAAATAGAGTAGCCAATGAAACCAGCACTAGAAAAATTGGGCCACCTTCTGATGGAGGGAATACCAGCTACTAGGCCACTATCAGGGATAGCATTCAAGAACAGAAGGGTTGAACTACCCTTCTATCCAAACCTGCCAATGAAAGCCCACCCCGTGCTGTTTGGCTGTTTCAGCCCCAAGAAAGCTGGCCCTTCAATCCCTTATCCCTAAGAATGCAGCCTGGTGATGGGGAAGTATATGAATCCACGGGCCCATACCAGGCCTTATCACATCTCAAATTAAAAGTGTCATACATCTTTGGCACTCCCAGTCTTTTCTTTACTTTATTCTAACGCTCTGCCACCTGAAAGCTATACTTACCGACCAACATCCTATCTCCTGTCTGCCAGCCACCTGACTGCAGTTTACAGCCCCCTGGATCTCTGTTTATACTGGGTCATTTAAAGAGTGCTCATCAAGCCGGCTTCCAAGGATTTCACCCTAGAAACCATCATGTTACCAAATACCCAGCCTGTACTGGAGAGATCCCAAGGATCAACCGTGGATGTGCCTGGTAAACTATAGGACCCAGGGTATTCAGAGATAGGTACAGCTTTCCCCCAGCCCACCAAAATATATGGATCCCCTATAACCCCAAAGCCCAGCTACTGGCCTTCCCATGACCTACTTGATACTGATCCTGACAAGCTGGTTGAAATTGTGTATATTTACCTTCTTCAGGGTAGTTGGTACTATGATACCTACTGCTGGACCCTGATCCTAGGTCAGGTGCTCTCTCTTATGTATTCAATTTAATGTCAAGTCTCTGATGGGCTCTTCCTGCCTGCCTGCCCAATTCTCACTCCTGAAGGGCCAATTTAACCAGGATGGTACCCTGGCACCTATGTCTTCTGGGGAAACATTGTAGGGCTCCCCTTAACCAAGGCTATTGACATAGAATCAGCCTCAGGGGAAGTGTACCCAAGTCAGGACCTTTATATCAATTGGCATCACATAAAGACCCCCTTAAGAGTATACCAGGACAGTGTGTCAGAAAGCGGGATAAATTTGGCCCTGCCAGGCCCGGATTGATGGGGGAGACTTATTTGCAGCCAAGAAGGGTGGTAGACCCCGCCTTGTCCCCAATCAAGGAGCCTGTACTGGGGCACATCTGATAGCAGGCAACAAGAACCATTGATTGATGACCTCTTTGGTGCCCTGGGAGGTTGGCAGCCCTTCCTAAAGGGTTACTGGGCTGCAGGACACTGTAAGATCTAAACCCAACCCCAAGTGTATCCCCAGAGCAGCATCCAGAACCAAGTTTGGTTTCCTTGGGTGGGTGCTTTGAACTTTGCCATGGGCAAAATCCAAAGTTCCCAGGTGACCTTTATGAACAAGGTCTCCAGTATCACATAGGAACAAGTGCTATAGTATACCTAGGGTTGCAACCATCTGCACCTCAAACAAGGAGTGACAATAGAAAGATGTTGGCATAGGCTTGGTTGTTTTCAAGGTGGTGGTAGGCCCAGGAGGCGGCACCTGTAAAGATGTACCACCCATAAGTGATGGTGTGCAGTGATTGAAGGTTCCTCTCTTATAGCAGATTGCAAGTGGGGGTCGCTTTGAGGATTGTGCCTATGTGGGGTGTGGCTGCCTGCACTGGATTTCTTCAACAATCACTGCCTTCTTTCACATACTGAACTCTTGGGAGAAAACAGTCCTACATAAGGTACCACCATCCATGGTATATTTGGATCAAGCAAATTCCAGGTACCAGAGGCACCTAATAAAGATGCTCCCAAAGGCTTTAAGCCCTGAGGTTCCCTGATAGACTACAGAAGTGGTATGATGTTCTACACCCACTAAATAAATTCCCTTGTGATCTTTTTATTTTTATGAATACCAGCAAGATCTGTAATAGCTGGATGGTTAGGCTCTACATCCTGGCTTATAAAGAGCTCAGCAGATGTACCCCTCCAGGGGGATGATCCCTGAAACTTTCCTAGCTGAGCGGTAACCCACCTATGCCAACGTTCTGTTGAGGCTTCATCAGATCAAAGCCTTTGCTCCCCATGTTTTCCTTATAATGTGCTGTACCTCACCATATTGAGATTCCAGGGTATAACATCTTTGATTAAATACCCCCTGTTGCCTCCCTGCCTGAAATACCATCCAGATTTGGATGTACATTCCCCATCTGCCGTAAGTTGTGCCATTGATGGTATCTTTATATGGCCTGCAGATGGTGATGTGTGCGGAGATCTGGCTGGGTTTGCTTTTGAGCGCAACAGTTGCCCCTTACATAGATGGGTTGAATTCAGTATCCACAAATTATTGATTAGGTTACCCTGCTTGCCCTGATCCAAGTACTGTTCAAACCCAACCAGCCCCCTTGTGTATCTAGTGAGCAATCCCCACCCAGATTCTACAATCCTGAGTAGAATTCTCTCTTGAAATGCAGGCAAGCCTGTCCACATTTGTGTTGGAAATTATAATCTTCAAGCGCTTCTTCCCTTTTCACTAAAGGGGACCTCTCCTTACCCCTTTCAGGGAGCTAATGTACATCCCCTTGATTTTGCCCTGAAGGCTAACCCAAGCCCTGCTTCAACCCTCAGCCATTTTGTGATAAAGGGTTTCCCACCATGTCCTCTTGGATGCTGCCCTCAAATGCCAAACACACCAGGTGGTATCTGGAAGGAGGGCAGATTTCCAAAGCGCTAACCTTCCACCACCCCAAGTGCTTCTTGACACAGGGCAGCACCTGTCAAGATAGCAAGAAGAAGGGATGGTCCAGGTACAGGGATGGCCAACAACCACATTATAAAAGCCAGGGAAGATTGCTGGCCTCAACACCCTATCCAGGCAGAGCTGCAGGCATCTGCAGCCCATTGGCGGTGCCAAGGACTGTTGGCCAAGGTTGATATTGGGGGATCTCCAAGTGGGCTTCCTACCCAGAACCGAAATAGATTCTCAATAAGAGGGCCCCAGGGACAGACACCTTCTTGAAACTGGAGGAAGAACACTCCCCCATACTACCTAGCAACATTACTGTACACTATACCCCACAAGCATCAACAATTGCTACCACCCTTTGCTACTGCAGAGGCTTGGGGAACACCTGAAGTACAAGCTTAGGGGGATCTCAATTCTGGGTAAAGTTACAGGTATGCTGAACATGATAAAATATGCCCTCAATTGGTGGTAACCCTGGGAGGGGTATGCCTGATCTGAAGGGCCTCCCAAATCTGTGACCCCAGCTCTATAGCCCAACTTTTTAAGCATGGCCATGGATATTGTGGGGCATGTGCCTGGGGAGAAAAAGGTACAAGGCACATCATCACTGCTATGGGTTATGCTATTAGATGGCCAGGGGCACAAGCCACCAAGAAACCTGAAGGTAAGGATGGGAGATGGCACATCAGCAGGGAAATAGCTGCTGGGGTTGGAAGATAAACATCCCATTGCTGATGGGGGTTGAAACTAGATGAGATGACATCTAACTCTACTGCATCAGGATCTCATCTAGCACAACATCAGCAGTCAATACTGCCCAAGAAAGTGGTAGACCCAGAAGAATGAGGGGGTCATCAGTAGAAGCGCTTGTAAGTTATATGCCAACAATACCCTTTGGACAGACATGGTCCCAACTGCTCTAACTGTCTGCTGAGTTTGAGGGAACTGAAACATGGGCAAGGGTTCATGTGAGTGGGTAGATGGATATGCACTGAATATTGTTGTTGGTCACCTGTGGCCTTGCCTACCCCTGCTAAAGAGATTCCTGCCAACCAATATCCAAGGCCATACTGGAGGATAATAAGCTGGCCTCCTGGATACCCTTGAGAAAATGATAAATATGTGCTTTTCAAGACCACATGGAGATGTTGGGATATCCTTGTTTACTCCCTCTTGGGAAACCCTTTCCTCAAGAAATGGCTTGAGTGCTGAGTAAAAGGTGGTGCCCATATCATATCCGGATATTATACTAGGGTCAGGAATTTGAGTCACATGAGGAATGGGATTAGCACGGGCCCCATGACTGCAGTGATTTAAATGGATGCTATGGGGCATATCAGTTGACTGTATAAGCTCTTCTTCTGTATCCAATAGAGATATCGTTATATTCTTGGACCATCTAGGTGTTGAGCATCACAGATTAAACTCCTAGGGCAATGGAGTTTAATGTTCCCCTGGTATTGGATAGATATGGCTAGCTGGTAGCTATAGTGGAAAAATGAAGTTAGGAGGTAGGTATAAAGAGAATTCTGTTTATGGTTTTTAGCTTCTGGATATCCTTTCTTTGGTAAGGTTTAAATTATATGTATCGCTCTGTTTAAGACAGGGTTCGGTTGGCATGGTGTCAGATAGGGCTTTCTCGACGTGTGGTTTAAAACAAATTTAAAATGGGGTTTTAAAGTGATTTTTAAAATGATTTATATTTTATTTCGAATTAAAACTGATAGAATTAATGGGGGATGGTCTTGTTTCTTGCTTAATCCAGGAAGTGAACGGGGCAAGCTTAACAAAGGTCAGCTGTATGGGGCTGGTTTGGAAGAAGGCTCTAGAGTATGTGGCAACGATTCTTGGCCCCTTGGGAGTTTGCAGGAGGAGTGGGCTTCCTTCTGCTATGTAGTGAGCTGACTTCTCATTGGTGGTGCCACAAAGCTCCGTGGCAAGGAACGGCGGTTTAGTAAATCCTCCACACTTGGTTTCTAAATCGATGGTGTGGGCGACCAGGGCCTCGTGCTCGCCTAGCTCTCTTGTCCGGCGGGCCTCCCATCCGACAAGCGTAGCTGATGTGAAGCTGCTGGAAGACGTAAACCGGTTCCCGCTTAAGGGTTGGCCCATGGGTAGATCTAGCTTCAGGAGAACAAGGCTACTTTCGTATGGGCTATTGAATGTGTAGTCTGGGTGGAAGTGAGCTTCGGTGATGCGGAAGCGTGCGCTTGCATCGCGCTGGGTGAAGTTTGACCCCGAATACAGACTGACACGGGCGTGGTGAGGGTATGCAACCACGTGGCTGGCTACGGTGAGCACATAGTTCGGGCGGACTAAGATTCCTGCACAGCGGTACACAGATTTAATGTAGACATGGGCAAGTTGCTGTGTCAAAGCTTGGTCAACCACCTTGCCTTGGATCCCCCCAAACACCAAAAGCAAATGCACCAAGAACATCGGATGGCTATCGCTTCCCATCGGCCTGGCTTTTATGTGCGTATTCCACAGACCAACTTAGCATGTACTTTACTTACTCGTAATTCAACGCCTTGAAGAACCAACAGCATATTCTACGCAAAGGAACATAACTTGCCCCGAAGAACATTTACATCTACAATTCCATCTCTACCCAATTTACCCATCTCACCATCAGCCTCTATCGGAAGCATGGAACCCACCGATCTGCTTAACTTATTCTTTGCCACCCATAGGGCTTGATCCCTTTCTTGCCATAATATACATTCAATTTATATTAAGATTTCAATTAAAATCCTCCTTAATCAGCAAAATATGCTTCATCAAGCAATCGCCATGTTTCTTTTAAAGCGTAGCCTATAAAAATATTCATTACAATATTATCATACAAATCTAAAAACTTTGCATCCTCGACATCAACCAACCTAGATTCAAACGGTTCGAATTGGTATAGGATTTATATTGCATGTCGGGAAACCCATCTCAATAAGGTATCGAAGCAGGAAACCATTTCCATCGCCGCCGAAATAGAAGATATGCTTCGATATGGGGTCGGTTCTGTCTATGAGCGGGAAACTCAGATATATCCAAAGGTTGGATTAGCATGGGACTTCAGTGGCCGCAATTTCCCCTGAGATCAACCATATGGCATCCGAGATGTTTCATGGTCTTTAGTCTTCCAGGACGGAAGTTCTAAGAAACCTTGCTTCCAAAATCAACACCTCCAGGTAGAGAAATATAACTTTGCCGCACTCCAAGAGAAACATCAGTTTGCCATAACTTTGGTGCTGAATATTAGCCTTGATCAGGCAGATATATAAATGGGCGACGACACCGCAAGTGAAATAAAACACTTGTTTTGAACGGTCCAACGTAAATCATCCCAAAACAAACCAACTGGTCAAACGATGGTGAATGCAGGGATCCAAAAAAATTCCATAGCTCACCCTTTAACCAACGAGATAGGACCGGACCAAGTTTCAAATACCGAAATCTCCATAAACTTATCAAACATTTCCATAAACTTTATCGGCAATGCTGTCACTGAAATGGACAACTCAGTTACTAGCATATCTCACGATACCAGGGGTGCTCATTAGGCCACCCCATATCAGCCAACATCATACCCCCTCTCAGCTCCCCTGACTTGGCAGAATACCATACTTCCATATAAGGAGTGCAACCAATTATAGCAACAATCCCAGCAATGACCCTTATTCATAACATTGCTGAACCCTATCCAATCAATGCCACCCATGCATAGTGCAATAGCTTTTCCCACAGTATAAGAACCCCCACATTTCTCAACAAAAGCTATCTTATTCCAAATCATGTTTCCTTTCCTGCTTGAACCATTGCCTTCCCCATCATCAAGTTGCTCTTTGCCACTTGATATAGCAGAGAACTCAGGCAAAGGACTTAAATACCCAAGTCTTGATGTTTTGGCTTTAAACCTGTTTGATCTGTAGACAGATAAAACAGTCTTCCTAGCAAACCAAGGCCAAGGGCTGAAGATCCAATGCCAAGATTAATGAGCAGGAATGAACTTAATTCTGGTTGGAAAGGGGCTCTGGAACCTATACCCAAAGGTTCAACCCTAATCACCTTGGTGGAGGTACTCCAGGCCGCCAGAGGCAGGTAAGGATCAGGAAGTCTCCAGTATCAATACCATCTATATCTGGGTAAAGGGTGTGTAAAGTCAATCCCCCTTTGGCCTGGGATAGAACAATATTTCCCCACCCTACTGAGAAACCCTCCAAATCCCTGCTAAACCCCTGACATTGCTGGGAGACTTAGCACACACAATCAATGAGAGATCTGTCTTGACATACCCTCTCAGATGGCATCCAGTGGCACCCATATTTCAGTTCTGCCCTGGGAAGAATCCCTGACCAAGTTGGATTATTTGTTGTCTTGGGTTTGCCCCCATTTATAAAATGAATCCACTCCAACCAATCAGGATGCACCCCTTTGACGTTGACAAACTCAGATCCAGCTGGGTTGGATGGGGCCTTGAAGTATCCCATAGGCGCCAACAATCAGGAGCTGGGGCAGAAATTGATGAGAACCCCTCCAGCCCTCTGATGCTGCCGTAAATTTGGGCCATCTAAACTAGCTAAATCTACAGCTAATGCTTATCTAAAATAAAGTATAGATAAAATATACTAATGTCCCTAAACTATCTAAGGCTTACTAAGCACCAACTTCAACTGCTAAATAAATGCAATATCAAAGTATGGGTCAAGTGTAAGGTTAGAAGCTCCCTTGATTAAACTCATATGGATAGATAATTAGCCTGAGTATCTTAGCTCTGCCAGTTGAATCTGATTGCAATTGAGGAAATCAACTTAAGGAATCCAAGTTGAATTGTATCAGTGTATTAATTCCAACTATCTCAATAGCAATTTGAGTAATTACTTGATATTGCAACATTCCCCACATCTAGATTTTGACATTGGGTTTGCATTGCTTGGACTGCATCTTGAAGGGCAGAGTAAGGGTAGCATGATCCAAGACCAGAAGATTGGGGGGGTGGGCTCTTTGTACAGCCAATTGGTAGTAATAACATGGTTTGAATTAGGTAAGGGCAGACATTTGACATTGCAGTAGAAGAACTTCCCATGTTCCTTTCTAGTGCTGTTGGTACTAATTGTAATAGGCGCAGTGGCTTTGGGAAGACAGATAGGGTAACCTTCTAACCAGGCAGTATTTTTGATATAAGGTTGCTTTGGGGAATCCTCAACCTTGAGAATGTTAGTTCCAGCCATTATGGTAAGAGTAAGCTCAGCCTTTATGTCTTGGGCAAAGACAAGATGTGAGCAAGGTTCTGAACCCTCAGACTTGGTGTACACACTAGGGTTGCAGGGATAGGTAATGTAGGTCATACCAGGAGGGGATTATTGATCAGATTGAATGTTCTCATGAGAATAAGACCTTTGGTAGAAGCACAATCATCCTGATAGATCTGTATAGTGCTAACCTGTTGAGAATTGCTGGTGGTGAAGAAGATCAAGGACTCCTTGGTGGAGACGGCGTCATTGTGGTTGATAGCCTTGATCACAATACCACCTTAGTCTTAATACCAAGAGTTAATGTATCATTGTCTAAAAGTCTAATCTTGTTGAGCCTAGTTAGTGCTGAGCTAGTGTAGTTACAGCCTGAAGTGGATCCTGGCCAGTAACTAGTGTGATAGAGTTGTTCATTGGCATAGTCTTTCCCCAAGGATGTCTCTATTTCATAAGCTCTGCCAGTAAGGGAGGTACTAGGGGTGGCTGTGTCAAGTGGGGCAGGAAGAAAAGTTTGTGAAAGCCATAAACAACTAACAGATTAACATGACTAGCAAGATTTAGCTTAAGCCATAAAAGATGAACTATTGGGTGGCTATCTATCTGATACCACCCATTATTTTCTTCCTTGGGGTGTGTCTTCAACTCACAACCATTAGGGCTCAGATAGATCACACTGGCTTTTGATGATGTTTCAGGATATCTTGTATCAACAGAGCAAGGTACAGTGGTGGCAAGTGTGAGAAAGTGGCATAATAGATCCAGATATTGCAACTTTAGGAGTGCAAGCTCCCCAACAGTAAAGAAAACACAAATACTGTGCTGAATAGCAAGGTAATCCCATTATAGGGTAATGATGTGAGTGACAAACTTCTTGGTACCCTTGTAAGTAGCAGCTACACATGTAGCAGGTACAGAATGTAAATGAGCCTGATTGGCTACTTTAGCGTGAATGCAGCCAGTATCTACTAGGGCCACATCATATGAGTATAGCCCCTTGTCATCATTGACAGATTGGGAAACCAAGAGCCTTGGGGCAGTGAGATTAAACATGGATAACCAAGGATTGCAGAGAAGAAGATCTACCAGATTGTTAATCTGATACACTTGTTTGTAAGAAGAGAATCCCTTTTTGATAGTGGGAAGGAGAGGTGTAGTCTTATCAAAGTTGAGATTCACAACATCACCACCTCTTTCCATAAGAAGCTTTGGAATGTGCATATCTACAACATTATTGTAAATGTTCTCCAACCTAATATTTGAATATACAAGAAGTGAGGGCTCATGTTCTATAATGATCAGCTTACTTAACCCTTTACACAATATTTGGTATAATATGTGTAAAGGGGACTCTGCAGAGAGTAACACGTAAACCCCCAAGTCAAAAGAAGGAAGTCTTTGCCTATAGCAGTGTCACAAGTAGCAGTGATGAGAGCCATTCTAGGGTTATCACCATGTGGGGTGTGCTTCATACAATTGATGGCAGGCCCGTACTGTAGATTCAGAACCTAAAGGTAAAAATGTGGGATCTCAAATTTTTTTGCCTGAACTCACCAACTTGCTGGAATAATTTTTGTCCTTGTATATAAAAAGGTAAGTTTTTCTGGGATGAAAGTTACTCCATTAAGTTGGTGAGTTCACGCAAAAACAATTTGACAATCCTGCAGTTTTACCTTTAGGTTCTGAATCTACAGTAATGCAATTCTGGGGTGTTTTTTAATGTGTTATGCTATTTTTTGTATAATTGCAAGTTATTTTTATTATTTGCAATAATTGTCATACAGTAGTTTTAAAAGCTATGACAACAACCAAAATTACCTCAGATTTAAACAAAATGGTTTCAGATTTGAACAAAATCCAAGTTGCGCAAGATTCAGGATTCAAATAATTTAAATATTTTTGGTTAACAACTAAACTTTCAAACAATAAACAAAATTTCACTAGCCCATTATATGAAATTGCATCAAAAATCAAGCAGTGTAGTTCAAATCACAAACAAAATGAACTGACGCAACAAGTGAGATGGATGGATGCTATTACAGAGTATAATATAATCCAATCAGGATTCATATAAGGCACCAACAGAAGAACTAAAACGAAAACAAAATTTGAGCAATCTATAAGTGAGATTCAACAAACACAAAACAAGAATGAAGTACACAAGATGTGTAGTATGAGCAGCCTAAAATAGAAAAATAACTATATAACAGCCAATTTAACAGCTATCCAACTTAGGAACAGAGACATTTTATTCATTTTCATGGCTCCTGATTTGTGTAAAATGGTTTTGAGAACTTTCCAAATATGGACTGGTGATTACAATGAAAATAAATCATAAAATTTTAAACTTTTACTTTTAGTGATTTTGTCCTAGGTTTTTTACAATGGTTTTTACTAGCAACATTTTTGATGGCACCAGCAACCAAGCCAGCAGCAGCCAAGCCAGCTTTAATTGAGGTGTGGCCCAGAACATAGAAGCACCTGTTTACACCCAAGCCTTTCAGGCAGGTGTCATGAATGCCGCTAAACACCATGATTTGATTTTGCCTTTGATGGGTAATTTCAAGGACAAATATCTCTCTTTTGCTTTTGCCCCTCAAAATGAGTCTGTATCCAAACTGGGAAATACAATTGTTCAGTTTCCTGATTCTTTGCAGCTTTATTGCCCCACTCATGCTTGTGGCAAGTGATCCTACTGTACATGTACTGTTTTGTGGTAAATCTACACATTATATATTCCCAATCTTTATACCCAAAATAATTTAAGTTCTATTCACATTTTTGTCTTTGTGTCTCCAAGTACTTTGGCGCCTCTCTCTAGCCACAACTAGTAGAGATGATTCATCCAGGGCCACAAGGTAATCACATAGCCTTCCCTGCCATCTAACCAAGACTTAGTAGGAATCCAATCCTAAGGTTAGAATTCCCTGTTGTGTGTCTGTGCCGTGCCTCAGAACACAACAAAAACAGTGCTCACTGCAGGAGCTGTAAGCCCCTTGGTTATCTCTTTTACAACCACGTTTTCAGGTCCTTTGCCTCCCCTCTTACAAGAGCCAACTTTACCTGAAATCACCAGTCCTTCTATTGAGAAAGACATTGCAGACCCACCTATTGTTCTTACTGTACTGAGCCTTGGGAATGGTCCCCACCTAGTGGCCTACCCTTTGGGTACCCCTGACTTAGAACAAGTCATGGCAGTAGCCCTTGGGATAGCCCGTGAAGGAGCCATCCCTTGCCTCCAATTACAGTTCAGTTGAGTGGAATACTACAAATTGATTGTGGCTCCGCAATTTCCACAGAATTTCCTCTCAGTGGTTGGCTCCACTGAGCACCTATTGTCATTCTTTGTGCAACCCACCTTAGCCCACCATCAAATGGTGTTAGGGCTCCACATTTAGGAGATTTTGTCTCTACAAGCAGCCATCACTCATCACTGGGATTAGTTTTCTGCCTATCAACAGTGGATCTACTCCCTGTTTTCCTTGAGTCAGACAATCAGCGCAACTCTGTCACTTCCCAAAATTGCTTAGTTAATTCCATCAAGCAAATGTGCCAGTCCATCCCCAAATACGTCAGGGAGCGTCTACATGAGTTTCACCAGTTAGAACAGCCCTGGCAAACTCAAGTAGATTCTACCCTAAATGCCTATATCCCCAATTTCAAACAACTTGTGCAGCAGCTTAATGAGTTCAGCGCTTACTCCTTTGAGAAACTGCAACAAGTAGCAGACCTTGCTGCTAAAGGCCTTCATGAGCTCAGTGAATAATTTGATCAAGAAAGGGTTATCACTGCCGCTGTCATTGCCAAGCTCCAGACTCGAGTGAATGATTTGTCTACGCCCAAGCCAGATGTTCCTCCTTCTCCCTCATCTGAAAATCTGATGGATAGAGAAAAGAGACTATGAGAGCCATTTGAAAGCTGTGAGCATCTACCTGCAGTCAAGATTGCCCTACCAAAGCAGCTCAGCCAGATCCTTGGGTGCTTGCTTTGACAGCTCAAGTTGCTGAGCTACAGCAAGAAGCTGCTGCCCTACGCAAAATGGTGGCAATTACTGCTATTTCAACTGGGGTTACCAATGAAGATGGCTGCTGTCCTGGCCTGCTAGGAGCCCTCTGAATCCAATGTGCTAGAGAGTTGATTGCTCTAGCCAATGAGGTGGATCCCTTGGAACAGGACCACTCCAACCTTGACAAAGACATGCAAAAAATGAGTAAATTAATTGATTCTGGAAATTACATGTTTGCCCCTTGTCTCTCATTGGGTCCTTCCCTGACCTCCCAACTGGACGAGATTTCCATGGTAGTGACAACACAGGGCCAACACCTAGACATTACTGAGCAACAGATCACCTTAGCTAATAATAAGGGTGCCTGAACTGCTGAGATCATGACTACTCTTGAAGAGAGTGTTTGTCAGCTGTGGGCCAGACAGCCCCCCTCCAAATCTGAAGCAGAATTCTCTCCACACATAAATGTACTCAATAGCAAAAATGGTGGTCCAACTCCCAAAGCACATTTCAAGCCTACCTTTAAGCAAGTCTTTGATCCCAAAATATCTACCATTGCAGCTTTCCTAACAATCTATGAAACTGCCATAAGAAGAGCCTCTGATGAGGTTAAGAAGTAACACATTATAACCTGCCTGCACCCAAATTGTCAAGAGGTGCCAGTGCCAGAGCTGCCACCATTGAGACTTGGGAATAAATGAAACAGCTTCTGATAGATGAGTTTGATGGCAACCTTAGTTTGGAGGTGAAGAAGGATGCCTTCATGTGCATTGCTTTCAAACCTAAGGAGAATATGGCTAAATTTGCAGATAGATTCTACATGAAAGGACAGCAATTAATAACAAGCTGACAGCACATGAAGCTTACATGGCTTGCACTCAAGCCCTCAAGATTAATCAGCTTCTGTGTCTCCACTTTAAGGCTCAAATGGCCATGCTTTCCTCTATTAAGAGCATAAAGACACTGTTGCAGGATATGCACCTTACCCACTCTGGAGCGGTTGTGCGGGAAAATTGTGCTGCCTTTAATTCTGGTTTGTCTTCCTGTGGCCCTCACATCCTCACAATGAACCCGCAAAATCCTCCTAGATGTCAAGGTTGCCACAACTGTGGCAAGATAGGTCACCAGTCTAGAGTCTACACCAATCCTCAGGTTGAAGGAGCTGATCCCAAGGAGCAGGCGGGAAAAGAACAGTCAACTTAGAGGCGGAGATGCTCTTGGTTGACAATTCTTTCCAGTCTCCTTCAATTCCCCCCTCCATTGCTAACTTTGAGCCTGCTGATACTGAGGCTCCTCCCATCCTGCTGTTGTTTCACAATATCTCTGACAACTCTGACTTGGACAATTCTGATGTTGATGACCCTGACACCTACGGGTATTCAGTCCTTGACGTCCCCAAAACCATTGTGGTCCCCTATAAGTTACGCTCTGGGAAAACTACAACAACTGCAAAGCCTTTGTCTGCAACTAAAGAGGTTGTCTCTTGCCCATACCTCACTCAAGAAAAGAATTCTCCCATGCTAGAAGAGTCATCCAAAGAAGCCACTGAAATTTCTGATACTGTATTCAAAAATGTATCAGTTTTGCTTCCTCTCCAAACTGTCTATAAGGAGTTTCCAGGCGTGAGATGCATGATTGAAAAGTGGTACAAAGAGCTAGCAGAAGCTCAAGACATCCTGGATGTCCTTCCACTCTTTGATTG
Organism: Entomophthora muscae; assembly: GCA_014839935.2. Classification (NCBI taxonomy): domain Eukaryota; kingdom Fungi; phylum Entomophthoromycota; class Entomophthoromycetes; order Entomophthorales; family Entomophthoraceae; genus Entomophthora; species Entomophthora muscae. Next base: position 16,587 of record QTSX02002136.1, read on the forward strand.
TACTACCACTTGTGTGGAAGTATCCATCCAAAAGGTGAAAATCAAGGCCGTCTTTGATACTGGATCTCTTGTTAACACTGTCTCCTCAAAGCTTTTCAAGAAGCTCAAGCTTGCCCCTGACCTTAATTATCATCAGTTGTGTGGTATAGCTGGGCTATCCATGACTTGCGTCATAGGGATCTATTCTGCTCTTCCTATGTGGTTTGTCAAGCTACTCTTAGCCGCGCCTGCTGTAGTATTGGAGAATGAGAGTTACAATCTCCTAGTTGGTACCCAGTTCCTTAGGGAATACAATGGGATCATCAATCTAAAGGATTCCTACCTCTCTATCTTAGGGTACAAGGTCCCTCTGATCTTTGAGGAGCCAGTCAAGGTTCCCAGGAAGCGCCTCAAGACGTATGCTTTAGAATATCCCACTGGTGTTTTCACTCTAAAATACTGTACCCACTTCTCCAACATGAAGTGTCTGCCTATGGCTTGCCCTGCATTTGAAGGGATCCCTCTCCTGGCTACTTCCACTATAATCATTCCCCCTGGCTCTCAAGCCATCTTGGACTCCCAAATATTGTATGAGCTACCTGAGTGTATATTCCTAGAGTTGTACTACCCTCTCTTGCTAGGTTGCAATGAACCTTACCTCTGCCCTGGAATCCTAGATATCTCTCATAAAGACCCTGTTCAATTGCTGGTAGCCAACTTGACAGCTCTCCCCATAAATGTGTCTAGAGGACAGGTTATTGGCTATGGAAAGTTGTTGAATTTTCCTGATTTCCTATTGCTATAACCCTTTGATATGTTCCAGGACTTTAAATTACCTGAATACAAGCCCCAAGTCCTATCCTTGTTTACTGCACAAGATTTCCTGCAACTATTCCTGGTCCAACAGAAGGAGGTGCTTGATTTACTAGATCAGTTTATAAATATCTTTGCTAAAGATAGCACTGATTATGGTCTATCAAAAGGCATCATTCACCAGATTGATACTGGTGACACTCCCCCCTTTTGCGCTAAACCCTATTGCCACAGCCGTGCAGAGGATGCTCAGGTGTCTAAAGAGCTCAAACAACTTCTAGACGCTGGACTGCTTGCCCCTTCCCAAAGTCTGTGGGCCTCCCCCTTTCTCATACTGAAGAAGAAGTATGGAGGTCATTGTATTGTGATGGACTATTGACAACTAAACTCCTTAACCAAAAAGGATTCCTACCCCTTACCTTGCATTGATGATGCTCTCTGCCACCTTGGGGGCTCCAAGTTCTTATTTGTTATGAACCTAGCCTCTGGGTACTGGCAAGTTGATCTCTCCACCAAGGATAGACAGAAGACTGCCCTCATCACTTCTGAGGGGTTGTTTGAGCCTACTTGCATGCCTCAGGGACTCTGCAACGCCCCAGCTACCTTCCAACAAGCTATGGACTCCATTCTCTGTGATTTGAAGCTCTTGTGTGTCCTAGTGTACTTAGATGATATAACTGTCTTTAGTGCTACCTTTACCAACCACCTGGTCCATCTCAAAGAAGTGTTCATAAAGATTCAGGAAGCTGGACTTAAGTTAAAACCATCTAAGTGTGCCTTCTTCAAGGAACACCTTGAGTTCTTGGGACATGAGGTAACTCAGACTGGAATTTGCCCTATGACTAAGAAAGTTAAGGCCATCAACAAAATACTTCCACCCACCAACTTACAAGAAGTCCAAGTCTTTCTGGGCATAATGGGTTACTACAGACAGTTCATCCCTGACTTTGCTGGCACTAGCAAACCTTTGGTCCAACTTTTATGTAATGTTCCTTTTGAATAAACCGCTAATCAGCAACAAACCTTTGAACCCTTAAACAAAAACTCAAAGAGGCTCCCATCCTAGTATATCCTGACTACAATAAGGAATTCATCCTTTACACTGATGTTAGCAATCTAGCTATCAGAGCCATCTTGGCTCAACTAGATAATGATGGTGTGGATCACCCTGTAGCTTATACTTCTTGTGTCCTAAACAAGCACGAGAAGAATTACAGTGTCACAGAGAAAGAGTGCCTTGCTGTGTTGCATGCAGTCATACAGTTCTGCCATTAAGTGTATGGAACCCATTTCACTGCGGTCACTGACCACACTTTGCTAAAGTGGTTACAACAGCTTAAGGAACCAGAAGGACAACTAGCTAGATGGGCTCTCTGCCTGCAAGGTTACGGCTTCACTTTGCTAAATTGTCCCGGGATTCAACATCAGAACGCTGATGGATTATCCAGAATGACCATCCTTGCTCTACACCCTGCAGAGGCTGATCAACTGTATGAACTAATTGGAAATCCTTTCTCTTGGGAGAGAAAGACAGAAGAAGTTCAAATTGCTCTACCCAAGCTATCCAAGGGCACACTCATTTGCAACAACCAGCTTTTCAAAAAAGTTTGAGACCAATAGCTGTCTTATGCATGGCCTAGCCTTTGCCTTTTGCTGGTGCTCCAAGCTCATAAGGAGACGGGTCATGAAGGCATTTCCAAGACCTATGACTGGCTCCAGAAAAATTATTTCTGCAAAAACTTTTGCCTGCTGATTCCAGATGTCCTATCTAGTTGCCACAACTGCCAGCTCCAGTGAACTTGAGCTGCCTCTCACAAGTTCAAGCTAGTCCCCCCTCAGTACGCTTTTCACACTGTCAGCATTGACGCTGTAGGGCCTGTTGTGTTTGGCTCCTGGGGACAACATCCAAGAGGACACGGCAGGAAATCTTTATAAAAAAAGATTTGAGGTTTCAAGCTAGCCTTGGGTTAGCCTTCAGGGAAAAATTAAGGGCACATACCTTAATTTCCTGGAATACAAGATGAGGACTTTTTTTTGGCAAAAATGACAGGAAAAAGCTTGAAGATTATTAAAGCCAACATAAATGTGGACAAACTTGTCTTTATTAGGATAAATAATTCTACTTAAATATTAGATAAAGGACAATGATCACTAATTAGGTAGATAGAGTAGCAGAGGGGGTCAAATTGGGGTGAGTTCATACCAGGATCAGACAAGGGCAGGTACGTTAATCTGGAATGGGTGAATATTAGATCCAACCCATTTACAGAAGGCAAGGAATTACTGAAGTTAAAAGCAAAACCAACCAAATCTTTGCATATATCATTATTCAAAGACCATATCAAAATAGCATTAATGGCGCAATTTCCAACATCTCCCCCCTCAATATTGGACATGGGGAGTTGATATTTGCGGAGGAATTTGGAATGGACTCAAGCAAAAAGACGTCCAGAGAACAGCAGCTTCACGGTATATTCTACGCCCTTCTTGAAGGTAAATTCACAAGGCCCAACCCAGAGGGAGTCTAGCTTATGGGCTCTATCTCCTGTATAATTCTGGTAGTAGAGAACCAGGTTGCCTACTTGATACTCAGGTAGGGGGGCTCTAGAAGCATTAGACAGGGAGAGGTCTAAATTCTTGACCTTATAGGCAGTTGAATGTGCTGTTGCCTCAATATCAATGATACAATTAGTCAAGTCCTTGACATGAGTTTCAGGATTGGCAGATGCATCAACTTTGATCAAAGGGGGTCCCAAGATTGAGGGTATTGTGGCTTCACGCCCCCACAGATGGTGAAGGAAGATTGGCCAGTCACTTGGTGCCTGCTGAGTCAATAAGCAAAGAGAGCAGCAGGGAGGAAGATATCCCAATTGGCAGCATCAGAGAGTGTGAGTTTCTTCATTATGGACACCAGGGAGGAATTGGCTTGTTCAAAATTTCCATTACTTGATGGGTTATACAGCACAGAGAAAGATTGGTGGGTACACATAGCTTCTACAATAGAATTGATGAGGCAAGCATTAAAGTTGGTGCCATTGTCAGAAAGCAGTACTTGAGGGCAGCCATGTCAGTAGAAGATATCTTACAGCAAGAAATTAGAGGTGGTCTTGGCATCTATATCTTTTGTAGCTCTGGTTTTACCCCATTTGCTAAAATGGTCTACGGCTGCTAAGATAAATTGACACCCAGACCTAGAACAAAGGAGAGGCTGTTGTGCCCTGCCCCAAAGGGCAGGCCTTTAATCAATCTTAAGTTTGAGTTCAAACTTAAGTTTATATTGATAGCTTATTAGTATGATTCAATCAAACAATTACCTTGGTTTTGCTCTTGCTCCAGGTTTGCGCTTGCTTTTGGTTTTTTTTGCTCTTGTGTATTTACACATGGTTTCTATTTACTTTTTTATAATTCCTATTTTAAAGATTTTTTTCTTTTCACCTTTTAACTCTGATTACGCAACCGCTGTCTTCTTCCCCTGCAGCATGCAGATCTTTGGCTTGCTGTTGCCAGAAGTTTTCCCCATCACCATGTGTTCCCTCTTTGTTTATCAAACTTGCCTGCCAAGAAACTATCTCCTTGCCAATAAAAATCATCCCAAAGATGTGACTTTTATGCCATATAAATAAAGACACCATAAAAGTAAGCTCTTAGGCTGAAATTCTAAGTGGTTTTCCTCCAATCACTGTCACAGGTTTTTACTTCAATCTTTAACTTTTTCTTTTTAAATCTTCAAATTCTAACTTTGAAATTTACTTAGGCTATGATTTTTTTAAAAAAGGAACTTAGGTTTATAGTAAATACTTTGTTAGGTCTCAAATTGCTTCCAGATATAAAACAGCTAGCATAATTAGAATGGAGATTGCTAGACAACAAGCAATTAGCTTGTTGTCACCATTTTTTAACATTGGGGGTAACTTAACTAGCTTTATATTGAGATATTCCCATGGGGAATATCCTGACGTAGATATACCTTTGGTTACAAACAAATCTTTATTTGATACTTTGTTCTATATAGTTTGTTTAAGACTAGTTAACTCTATGACACCTTTTGTGTCCAATCATAAGTTTTTGGCAGGTCTTTTAAAAGTACTTCTACAAACTGTACCTACTTTCCTTTATCTTTTAAACTTAAATCCAAATGCTTTAAACAGTATAGTATATAATCTTGCAACTTATTAGGCAAGACCTTAAAGAGGCCCAACAGCATCAATACTCACAGTGTGGAAGGCATGTTTAGGGGAGATGAGTTTGAATTGATGTTGGGAAGGGCAGGGGCGTTGGAGCTGGCACAAATGACAGGAGGCGAGGATATCAGGAATTAGAAGGTGCATGTTTTCCCAGTAGAAGTTCTTGCATAACCAGTCATGAGTTTTTGCTATACCTCCATGTCCAGTATCAATGTGAGCCTGAAGTATAATGACTATTCTCATGCTAGGACAAACGTAGGGTAAGTAGGTGTCATTGACTTTATTGAAGAGTTATTTATCTCAAATCACAGTGTCTTTGGATAGGGTCTGTAGAGCTAATCAGCTGTCTTCTGGATCAGTGATCTAGGAATCAGAACACCCTATTAACTTGTATAGGCAATCAGTGTCTGCAGGGTGGATAGCAAGTATAGGCATCCTTGACAAACCATTGGTGTTCTGATGCTGGGCCCCAGGACAATTTACCACAGTGAAATTGTATTATTGCAGGCGCAGGGCCCAACGTGCTAATTGACCTTCAGGTTCCTTTAGTTGCTGCAGCCATTTAAGGGAAAAGTGATCTGTGACCACTGTGAAGTGGGTTCTGTAAATGTAGTGCCTAAATTTCTTTACCGCATGCAACACTGCCAGGCATTCCTTCTTGGTGACGCTGTAGTTCTTCTTGTGTTTATTGAGGACCTGTGAAGAATAGGCTACAGGTCAATCCACACCTTTGTTGTCAAGCTGGGCTAAGATGGGACCCACAGCTACTCTGCTTGCTTCAGTATACAAGATAAACTCTTTATAATAATCAGGATAGACTAGGATAGGAGCCTCTTTGAGCTTGGCCTTCAGCACTTCAAACTATTGCTTCTGACTGTCAGTCTGCTCAAAGGGGACGTTGCGTAGGAGCTGGATGAGGGTTTCACTCAATTCAGCAAAAATGGTTATGAACTGTCAATAGTAACCCATCATACCAAGAAATACTTGGACCTCCTGTAGATTTGTGGGAGGTAGCATCTTGTCAATGGCTTCCACCTTATTATTCATGGGGTGGATTCCAGTTTGGGTGACCTCATGACCCAGTAATTTGAGTTGCTCTTTAAAGAAGGAGCACTTGGAGGGTTTGAGTTTCAAGACAGCTTCTTGAATCTTGATGAAGACAGCCTTGAGGTGTTCTAAGTGTTTGGTAAAGGTAGAGCTGAATATGTGATGTCATCAAGGTATACAAGGACACAAGAGAGCTTTAGGTCTTGTAGGATGGAATCCATAGCCCTTTGAAACGTAGTTGGGGCATTGTAGAGTTCTTGGGGCATTTGAGTAGGTTTATAGAGCCCTTCAGAGGTGATGAGAGAAGCCTTTTCTTGATCTTCTGGTGATAAGTCAACCTGCCAGTATCTAGAAGCTAGATTCATAGCAGAGAAAAACTTAGAACCACCCAGCCATCTGAGAGCATCATTGATTCTAGGCAAGGGGTACAAGTCTTTCTTAGTAAGTGAGTTCAGGCGGCGGTAGTCCATCACAATGCAATGTCCTCCATCCTTTTTCTTGAGGACCAATAAAGGTGAGGCCCAAGGACTTTAAGAGGGAGCCAAGAGTCCAGCATCTAAGAGTTGTTTAAGCTCCTTAGAAACCTGAGCACCCTCTACTCTACTACAGGGTAAGGCTTGGCACAAAAAGGTGGTGCATCACCAGTATCAATCTGATGGATGACCCCTTTAGCTAGGTCATAGTCCATAGGTCCAGAGGCAAAGATATTTATAAACTGGTCAAGCAAATCCAACACGTCTTTTTGTTGGATGGGTGACAGTTGTAGAAAGTCAGCAGCGGTGAATAAGGAGAGGACTTGGGGATTGTCTTCAGGTAAATTGAAATCACTGAAAGTTCCAAAAGGGTAGAGGGACGCCACTTGTTCTGCTCCCAATATACAACCATGCCCTACAACCTGGCCCCAAGACACCTGCATGGGTAGGGCTGTCAGTTTGGCAAGCAACAGTTGTACAGGCTCTTTGTGAGTTTGATCTAGGACTCCTGGACACAATTGGGGTTCTTTGTGGCTTAGGGATTCAGATGATTAGAGTTCCAGGAATGACTTTTCTGGTAATTTGTAAGAGATCTGGGAGTCTATAACTACTTGGGAGACTGAGGAATGGTGATAGCTGCAGGGAAAGAAGGGGGCACACCTTTCTCTGTGGGACAGGAAGGAGGAGAAGTACACATTTTGGAGGAATGAATCCTGTACTTGAGAGAGAAGATACCTGTGGGGTACTCAAGCATGCAAGTTTTAAGACGTTTACCTGGGAGCCGTGGAGGTTCTTCAAAAATCAAATGGACCTCATATCATAAGAGCAATAGTTATCCATATTGCAGGTTTACAATCCTGCTATATTCACAGAGGAATTTTGTACCAACCAAGAGGTCATAGCTCTTTTTCTCAAGGACAACAGCTGGGGATGCAATGAGGAGTTTCCCAAATCTCATGGGCAGGGCTGAGTAGGCACCAATGGCTCAAGTTTGTGTCATGCCAGCTGTGCCATGCAACTGAGTGTAATTGAGGTCAGGAGCCAGTTTAAGTGTCATGAATCCTGCTATTCACTGTATTTTGATTTTTCCTTTGGTGAGCCATTTCAAAGACAAATGTCTTGCTTTTGCGTTTGCCTCTCAAAATGAGTTGATGACTAAATCAGGAAATACAATTGTTTGGTTTCTTGATCCTGCAGCAACTCACTTGCCCCACTTGTGCTGGTGGCAAGTGATAATACTGTCCTGGTAGTGTTTTGTGGTATTCCTAACAACTATATATTCCATTTCATATTCACCAATAAAAATTAAGTTCTATTTACATTTTTGTTTTTATGTCTTCTGTACTTCTGCGCCTCTCTCTAGCCACAACTAGTAGAGATTATTCTTCCAGGGCCGCAAGGTAAACACATTTGCCTTCCCTGTCATCTAACCAAGACTTAGTACAAATCCAATACTAAGGTTAGAATTTCCTGTTGTGTGTCTGTGCTGCGCCTCAGAACACAACAAAAATGATGCTCACTACAGGGGCTGTAAGCCCCTCAGTTATCCCTTTTGCATCCACGTTTTCAGGTCCTTTGCCTCCCCTCTTACAAGAGCCAACTTTACCTGAAATCACCAGTCCTTCTATTGAGAAAGACATTGCAGACCCACCTATTGTTCTTACTGTACTGAGCCTTGGGAATGGTCCCCACCTAGTGGCCTACCCTTTGGGTACCCCTGACTTAGACCAAGTCATGTCAGTAGCCCTTGGGATAGCCTGTGAAGGAGCCATCCCTTGCCTTCAGCTGCAGTTCAGTTGGGCTGAATACTACAAATTAATTGTGGCTCCTCAATTTCCACAGCATCTCCTCTCAGTGGCTGGCTCTGCTGAGCACTTACTACCGTCCTTTGTGCAGCCTGCCTTGGCCCACCATCAAATGGTGTTGGGGCTCCACGTCCAAGAAATCTTGTCTCTACAAGCAGTAGTTACTCATCACTGGGATCAGTTTGCGGCCTACCAACAGTGGATTCATTCCCTGTTTTCCTTGGTATCTGACAATCAGTGCAACTCTGTTACCTCCCAGACCTGTTTGGTGAATTCTATCAAATGAATGCGCCAGTCCATCCCCAAACACGTGAGAGAGCATCTACACAAGTTTCACCAGCTAGAAGAACCCTGGTAAACTCAAGTAGATTCCATCTTAAATGCTTATCTCACCCTCTTTGAACAACTCATGCAACAGCTCAATGCATTCAGTACATATTCCTTTGAGCAACTACAGCAGGTAGCGTACTTTGCTGTTAACAGCCTTAATGAACTCAGTGCGGTGTTTGATCAAGAAAGAGCTACCTCCACTGCTGCTATAGCCAAACTCCAGAGTCAAGTGAATGAATTAGCTACTCCTAAGCCAGATGTTCTGCCCTCTTCCCCTTCTGATGATTTGGTAGATTGAGAGCAAAGAATATGGGACACTATTAGAGCTACGTGCAACTACTTGCAGTCAAGGACGTCCTGCTGAGGCTCCTCAACCTGACCCCCAGGTGCTTGAGTTGACTGCTCAAGTTGCAGAGCTACAGCAAGAACTTGCTGCCCTACATGGAATGATGGCAACTGCTGCTAGCCCAGTTGGGGTTGTCAATGAAGATGGTTGCTTCCCTGGCTTACCAGGAGCTCCTCAAATCCAATGCGCTAGGGAACTAATTGCCTTAGCTAACAAGGTGGACCAATTGAAGCTGGATCATACTGAACTGGATAGAGATCTACAAGAGATGAATGATGTGATCAACTCTGTTAATGATAGGTTCACCCCTTGCTTCTCAGTGGGGCCATCCCTTACTTCTAGACTGGCTGAGCTCTCCACAATAGTGAACACCCAAGGTCAACGCCTAGATGTTACTGCACAAAAGACCATTCAAGCTTTTGATACAGGTGCCTGCGCTGTTGAGACCTTGACTACCCTTGAAGAGAGTGTTTGTCAGCTATGGGCTAGACAGCCTCCCTCTGAATCCAAGGCAGAGTTTTCTCTGCATATAAATGTACTTGATAGCAACAATAGTGGTCCAACTCCCAAAGCACACTTCAATCCTACCTTTAAGCAAGTCTTTGATACCAAAACCTCAACCATTGCAGCTTTTCTAACTATCTATAAAACTGCCATGAGACAAGCTTCAGAAAAAGTTAAGAAGGAACATATTCTGACCTGTCTACATCCAACCTGCCAAGCAGTAGTAGTGCCAGAGCTTCCCACCATTGAGACGTGGGAAGATATGAAGTAGCTTCTGATTGACAAGTTTGGTTATGACCTTAGCCTAGAAGTAAAGAAGGACGCCTTCATGCATATTATTTTCAAGCCTAAAGAGACGCTAGCTGAGTTTGCAGACAGATTCTACATGGAAGGACAACAACTGATAACAAGAAGACAGTTGACATTCCATGAAGCTTACACGGCTTGCGCTCAAGCCCTCAAAGTTAACCAGCTTCTGTGTCTTCACTTCAAAGCCCATAAAGATATGCTTTCCTCTATGAAGAGCATAAAGACGCTATTGCAAGATATGCACCTTACCCACTCTGGAGCAGTTGTTAGGGAAGGTTGAGCTACTTCTAACTCTGGTTCTTCTTCCCTTGGTCCTCACATTATTCCCATGAACTTGCAAAATCCTTCTTGACGCCAAGGTTGCCACAACTGTGGTCAGATAGGTCATCATTCTTGGGTTTGCATCAACCCACAGTTTGAAGGAGCTGATTCAAAAGAGCAGGTGGGAAAAGAATAGTCAACCTAGAGGCAGAGACGCTCTTGGTTGACAATTCTTCCCAGTCTCTATCAATCCCTCCCTCTATATCTGACGCCAAGACTTCTTATAATGAGGCTCCCCCTATCCTCCTCTTGTTTCACAATATCTCTGACAACTCTGACCTGGATGACTCTGATGCTGACAACGCCAATGCATATGGGTACTCTGTTCTGGCTGTTCCTGAAACCATTACAGTCCCCTATAAATTATGCTCAGGAAAAGCTACTACTACTGCTAAGCCTTTGCCTGGAGCCAAAAAATTGTCTCTTGCCCTTACCTCACTCAGGCTAAGAGGTCCCCCATGCTAGTGGAGTTGTCAGAAGAAGCTGCCAAGGTTGCTGACATTGTCTTCAAGAATGTGTCTGTTTTTCTCCATCTCCAGACTATTTATAAGGAGTTCCCAGGATTAAGATGCATGATTGAGAAGTGGGATAAGGAACTAGCATAGGCTCAAGATATCTTGGCTGTCCTTCCACCCTTTGGTTGCACTACCACTCAAGTTGAGATAGTCATTCAAAAAGTGAAGATAAAGGCCGTTTTAGACACTGACTTGCCAGTCAACATTGTCTCCTCCAAGCTAGTGAAGAAACCCAAACTTGCTCCTGACCTTAATTATCACCAGTTGTATGGCACAGCTAGACTGTCTATGACCCGCGCCATAGGGGCGTACTCTGCCCTATCCATGAGGTTTGACAAGCTTCTCCTAGCTACACCAGCAGTTGTCTTGGAAAACAAGAGTTACAATCTCTTAGTTGGCACCCAGTTCCTTAGGAAATATAATGGGATAATCAACTTAAAAGATGGTTACCTCTCTATTCTGAGATATGAAGTCCCTCTGATCTTTGAAGAGCCAGTTAAAGTTCCCGGGAAATGGCTCAAGACATGTGCTTTAGAATATCCCACTGGGGTTTTCAACCTCAAATATTGCACTCACTCCTCAAACATGAAATGTTCACCCATGGCCTGTCCTGCGTCTGAAGGGATTCCTTTCCTAGCCATGTCTGCTGTCACCATCCCACCAGGCTCCCAGGCCATCCTAGACTCCCATTTATCATATGAACTACCTGAACAAACCTTTTTGGAGTTGTACTCTCCCCCTTTGTTAAGGCACAACAAACCTTATCTCTGTCCTGGGATCCTAGATGTCTCCCATAAGGACCCTGTATAATTGTTGGTAGCCAACCTGACTGCTCTCCCCATGACTGTGTCTAGGTGGCAGGTTGTTGGATATGGCAAGTTGTTGAGCGCTCCTGATGTCCTGTCTCTTCATCCCTTTGGTACGTTCCAAGACTTTAACCTACCTGAGGATGAGCCCCAAGTCCTATACTTTTTCACTGCTCAAGACTTTCCACAGTTCTCCCTGGTTTAACAGAAAGAGGTGCTAGACTTGCTAGATCAATTTTCCAACATCTTTGCAAAGGACATTACCAACTATGGGTTAGCCAAAGGTGTTATCCATCAGATTGACACTGGCGACGCTCCTCCCTTCTGTGCTAAACCATATTGCCGCAGCTGTGTAGAGGACACCCAGGTGTCTAAAGAGCTCAAACAACTGTTGGACGCTGGGCTGCTGGCACCTTCCCAAAGTCCTTGGGCATCCCTGCTCCTTATCTTAAAGAAGAAAGATGGAGGTCATTGTATTGTAATGGACTATTGCCAATTGAATTCTTTGACTAAGAAGGACTCGTACCCCTTGCCGCATATTGATGATGCACTCTGACGTCTTGGAGACTCTAAGTTCTTCTCTGCAATGGATCTGGCATCTGGATACTGGCAAGTTGACCTATTGCCCAAGGATTGTCAAAAAGTTGTGCTCATTACCTCTGAAGGGCTTTTTGAGCCTACTTGCATACTGCAGGGACTCTGCAATGCCCCGGCCGCCTTCCAAAGGGCCATGGACTCCATCCTCTGTGATTTGAAGTTTTCATGCATCCTAGTATACTTGGATGATATAACGTTTTTCAGTGCTACCTTCACTGATCACCTGGATCATCTCAAAGAGGTGTTCATAAAGATTTGAGAAGCTGGCCTTAAGATAAAACCTTCCAAGAGCGCCTTCTTCAAAGAACGTCTTGAATTCTTGGTCCATGAAGTAACCCAGACCAGGATTTTCCCAATGACTAAGAAGGTTGAGGCCATGGACAAAATGCTTCTGCCCACCAACCTGCAAGAGGTACAAGTCTTCCTAGGGATGATGGGCTACTATAGACAGTTTATCCCTGACTTTACCAATACTAGTGAACCTCTAGTCCAGCTGTTACGTAATGTCCCTTTTGAATGGACTGCCAGTCAGCAGCAAGCCTTTGAGACCCTTAAGCAAAAACTCAAAGAGGCGCCAATCCTAGTGTATCTTGACTAAAATAAGGAGTTCATCCTGTACACTGACACTAGTGATCTTGCTATTGGAGCTATTCTGGCCCAACTAGATGACAAGGGTGTAGACCATCCTGTGGCTTACACTTCCTGTGTGCTAAACAAACATGAGAAGAACTATAGTATCACAGAGAAGGAGTGCCTCGCCATGTTGCATGCAGTCAAGCAGTTTTGTCACTATGTATATGATACCCACTTCATAGTTGTCACTGACCATGCTTTGCTTAAGTGGTTACAACAGCTTAAGGAGCCTGAAGGATGCCTAGCTAGATGGGCTCTACGTCTGCAAGGATACAACTTCACTGTGCTCCATTGCCCTGGGATCCAACACCAGAACGCTGATGGGCTCTCCATAATGCCCATTCTTGCTTTGCATCCTGCAGAGGCTGATCAGTTATACAAACTAATTGGGTACCCTTCTTCTTGGGAAAGTGAGACAGAAGAGGTACAACTGGCCTTGTCCAAGCTATCCAAAGATACCCTCATACGCAATAATCAACTCTTCAAGAAGGTACAAGACCAGTATCTGCCTTATGTATGACCCAGTCTTTGCCTCTTGTTGGTGTTGCAAGCTCATAAAGAGACTGGGCATGGAGGCATTGCCAAGACCTTTGACTGGCTTCAAAAGAATTACTTCTGATAGAACCTTCTCCTGCTGATCCCAGACGTCATAGCTAGCTGCCACAACTGCCAGCTGCAGAGGCCTTGAACAGCTGCCCACAAGTTCAAATTAGTTCCCCTGCAACATGCCTTTCACACTGTCAGCATATACGCGGTAAGTCCTCTCCCCTGCTCACGTTCTGGATGTTGCTTTAATCTGATTGCTGTTAATCACTTCAGCAAGTGGGTAGAGGCTTTCCCTACAAAGGACATCACAGCTAAGACAACTGCTGCCTTCCTGTTACAAGATTTTTTCTAATGCCATGGCTGCCCTCAAGTGTTGCTCTCAGATAATGGGTCTAATTTTAATGCCAAACTGGTAACCTCTGTTATCAAAGCTTTGGGATCACACCAATCCTTCTCTGCCCCCTACAATCCTTCTATCAATGGGGCAGTTGAGCGTGCAAATTCAACACTAGTCTCTATCATGATTAATCTCACCTACTCTGATGCTGCCAACTGGGACCTATACTTACCTGCCGCTCTCTTTGCCTACCGCCTTTGCAAACATTGTGTCACTAGATACTCCCCTTTTGCTATGCTGTATGGACAAGAGGCTACTACCCCATCACTCTTTGGGGCCCCCTGCTTACCTCTGATAAGGCCATGAATCCTGACAACCACATCAAGGACCTGGTCAACCACATAATTGATATACAGGCCACTGCCTACACTTCTGCATACAAGACTAAGATGCTTGAGCTCTCTCCTGATAATGCTGGACGCTCCCCCTTCCTGAATTCAATGTTGGTGACCTTGTAATTTACTACCAACACAGAGTAGGTGGTTGTGCCCATAAGTTGGACTCTCTGTGGATTGGCCCTTTAGAAGTGACCTTTAAATAAGGGTCCAAATACACTAGAAAGCTTCTCTCCAGTGGCTGTCCTTTTGCTCAAGTACACGCAAAGTTCCTTTGTAAATTTCACCCCCCCTAAGGCCAATCTAGGGGAGGGCAATGTCGTGAATCCCGCTGTTCACTGTATTTTGATTTCAACTTTGGTGAGCCATTTCAAAGACAAATCTCTCTCTTTTGTTTTTGCCTCTCAAAATGAGTTGATGGCTGAATTGGGAAGTACAATTGTTTGGTTTCTTGATCCTGCACAACTCACTTGCCCCACTCATGCTGGTGGTGAGTGATCCTACCGTCCAGGTAGTGTTTTGTGGTATTCCTAACCACTATATGGGTCATTATTTGTTAGATTAAGCCAAGGCGCCAGCTTAAGCATTTCAAAGCCTTTTAACTTCTTTGGTATCATTTAAGTCATAAACTTATGTTTTTTGAACATTAGTATAATGCTTAGTTTACTGAAGAAAAGTTTAATAGTGTAAAATATACAAATAATAGAAATAAATCTTATTTCTATTAGCTGTATTTTTTTGCTAAAACCCTTTTTTCTATTTTAATAAGCCAAGAATTAAATATATGAGTTGCATGGGAGAGTAATAGCAGCCCCAAAGCTATAATTGCTATTACCCTATCTTTGGCTCATATAATTAATTTCTTAGTTATTTTTAGAAAAAAAAGTTGTTGTATTTAAAGGACTATTTACCCTATGTGAAATATAAGTTTTTGTTATGCGTCCAACTTCATGAACATGTCCTACTAATCCTTTAGTAGTATCAGCTCTCTTTGTTTCTCTGTCATCTGTGCAGAACTTTGCACAATAATTTATTTTGGAGTACTCCTTAACATCCTCAAATGTCAAAGGTGAAACATACAGCTCACCATCTTTCATTAAATATGAAAGATTAACATAAAATGCTTTGACTTCAAGCCAGCTTTTTTAGGCCTAGATTTTCTATCATAGATGTGAAAAAAGATTTTTTGGGAAACATCTGAATTATTTACAAGTGTCTCATATAGACCCTTTCTTTCTTCCTCTCTCTCAAAAACCATTTTGAGATCATTTATATTTTTTATATACATCTCATTTTCCTTTTGTTTAAATATTTTAGATAATACACCAAAATGACCATCAACAATACTTTTGCCATGACACTCAACAAATCTATTAAACTTAATTGTTCCTTTTATAATTTTAGGTACCTCTTTAAAAAGATAATATAAGAATTCATAAGATCTGAAATGATTACCATTATCAGTCCAAACTTTAATATTTTTAATATTCTTAAATTTATTATTTTTAAGCAGACTTATCAAACACTGACCTGAAAACAAAGAGTCATGAGATAAAATTTCAGATAAAAAGTCATGATACTCATATTTAATTTTCTCATTTTCTTTAAAAGCAATTGCAAATCCTAATAAAGAAATAGGTATTTTCTCATAAAAACAATTATTTGTCTCTATAGGACCCCCACCTATTTTAAAGTTTTCTTTATAGTCTATTACTATAACACATGAATTATTACCAAGATTATTTATATCACTAATATATTCTTTATTTTGATGCTTATAAAACTTTTCATGTAGGTCAATAGATTCCAAATTTTCTTTAATAGATTTAGGCAATGGCAACTTCTTTAAACTCAAATCCTTTTTCTTCATTTCTAATGACTTTTTTAAGTTGCAAATGTTACACATATCAGTTTGCTTTTTGCTTTTAATTATATTATTAGGAATAAGCTTATAAAAAGTGGAAAGTGAAATAGAAATATTGTTTTTTATTTTCATATCTTCGTACATTTCTTTTTTTGTTTTCAATAATGAGTATTTTATTTTAGTTGAGTATTCACTCAACTCTTTTTGTAATTCTTCATAAATCAATCCAGGGGATTTTTTAGTGAATTGGCTAGTTGGAAATGAATTTTTTAATATATGTTTTAAAATATTTTTTATGTCTTCTTTCTTTACTGAATCATTTTTTCCTTTTTTATTTTTTGAATTTAATGATGCTTTTTTAGCATTTTTTATTTTTTTAGAATATGAATACTCATTTTTTGTCATTTTAAATCCACAATCCCAAAGCTCTTTCAGACTGTAGCTTGATGTAAACAATGCTCTTAGGGAAGGAAGGTGCTTGGCAGGGGACTCTGACATCAATTCCTTTAGGTTGTTAAGGAAATCATCTGTCTTAGAATTTTGTATGACAGGTAAGAAGGTACTTTTTCCAAACTCTGTTTTTAATAAGAAATGCTCAACAAAGCTGTTAAGATCACTGCCAGCAGTAAAAAGGAATGCTTGTTTAAGCATAGAGATTCTTTCTCTCTTAGTAGAAGCCCCCAGTGAGAAGAAGGGTGTCATCTGAGGTGCAAACTTGATAGGTTCCATAGTGATAGTGGTTGGGTTCCTTGGCTTGGTTCAGGCAGTTCTTGCTTGGAAATAGATGTGCAGTTATCAGAGAGGAGTAAAGGTGTAGATTGTAAAGTAAATTTCTGTAAAGTTGAGCTGTTTAAATACCATGTTAGCTGAGCTTTTGCACTACAGGCATAAATCCCCAACTGACCCCCAACTGATCTCCTTAATTTATCATTATCACCCCTGAAGTCTGATATCATTGTTTATTTACCCCTTTTTATATTCTGGTTAACTGTTGATATTTCCGCGAATAGTATTTCATTCTTGCTCAAACTAGTATCATTAGAAAGCCCTTAATCTCAGCTTTTGGAATTGCGCTGCAACTTTATATTTCAATACCAATTTAGTATCTTGAAGTGGCTTTGAATGTAAGCTTATAAAATTATTATTTGAAATAAAATATGCTAATTAACTCTTAAAGTATGATATTTTAATCAATAAACTAAATTTAAAGTATAAATCATTATTTAGCTTACTTTTACTAACCAACTCAAAAACCTTTTTTAAATAAACTTAAGTTTATTATAACCTTTAACAGTTCTTAAAAATGAACTTTATATATTTTAAATCTATCAAAACAAAAATGTTTTTCTAATCACATATAAATATTTGCTTGTATAATTAAATTTGTATCTTATTTTTATAGATACAATGACTAAGATCATTTTCCGTTTAGTTCAAATAAATTTTAACCTTTATAAAATTTAATTAAATAAAGCAAGATTCTGATACATTCTTTTTTATGTTTGAATTTTTTATACATATTATCTCTAGCATACAGTATAAAAATATAATTTTATTAAATAGTTGTATAAAGCTATTTTATTAATATTAAATACTTAAAATTTTGAAAAGAAAAACTTTTACTCTCTTATAAGTTCTTATTATATATTTTCTATAAAATCTAACTTAAGAATAAATTACTTATGCTAAATGAGATCACTGAAATTTCAATAAAAGTTCAGTTTTAATTTTAGTTTTAGTTTTTTTTTGACTTTTTACTAGATTTTTTTTTAAAAATCCAAAATTATTTAATATTTATTAAATATGCAAAAAAGCTATCTGCCCTCTTTTTAAAAAGGGGGATTCAAAAATTATTATATTTTAAATTAAATATTTTAAAAAAGCTAAGATTTTAGGCAACAATTTGATTTCCAACAAAAAGCATCATATCAGTTTTTATTGTATTTTTAGGTTGCTCTTTTTAGAATGATGTCATTTTGTACTAATCAGCTTTCAAGAAACAATGGTATATGAAATAAGATTGTTACTAGCTTTTAATACAGTTTAATTTAGCTGTAAGTAGAAAATGATTAATTTAATATAGGTTTTTATATTATAAGGATTAAATAAGATTTATTTTGAAAAAATTGTTTTAATTATTTAAATTTATTGATAAGAAAATTAAAACAAAATTTTAAAGTTTTAAGTAGCACAGTTAATAGGAAACAGATTAATCTAACAAATAATGACCCATATATTCCATTCCATATTCACCAAAAAATTAAGTTCTATTCACATTTTTGTCTTTGTGTCTTCTGTACTTCTGTGCCTCTCTCTAGCCACTACTAGTAGAGATTATTCATCCAGGGCCGCAAGTTGAACGCATAGCCTTCCCTGTCATCTAATCAAGACTTAGTACAAATCCAATCCTAAGGTTAGGATTTCCCATTGTGTGTCTGTGCCAAGCCTCAGAACACAAAATTAAGCTTTTTCATTAGCTTGGATGATAATACATTGACTGGAGAACCCATGTCCAGAATGGCTTTGATTTTAACCTTTTGGATCAACACTTCCACATAGATTTTATCTTTCCCAAAGGGGGGCAAGACAGCCAACACATCCTGTGCAGCTTCTAGCTCTTTTTCCCATTTGGCTAACATGCGTTTTAAGTCAGGAATTTCTTTATACACAGTCTGCAGTGGGGGGGATACAGTCACATTCTGAAAGAGAGCTTCAGCTAGCTTGGCGGCTTCTTCAGAAGAGTCTACCAAGACAGGAGGTTGATGGGCCTGGGCTAGGTACTGTAAATTCAGAACCTGAACATAAAAATGCAGGATTGTCAAATCCTTGGTCCAAATTTCAAATCACTTTTGCGGGATGGCCTTTTTTAATTAAATTGATTTTTTGTGTATTTATTTGAATATTTGAAAATGAGGGAACTCATAGACACTTTGCAAAGTTCAAGTCAAACTGCATATTTTCAATAGACAAAATGAATTAACTGGAATCAGATTTGAAGCGTTCAAATCTATCAGCCATTTTCATTAAGTTTACTATGTTTTTTGAAATTGCGGGATTGTCAAATCCATGAACCAAATTTCAAATCACTTTTGAATGCCACTAGTAAACTCAGATATTAATTGCGGGAACTGGAATCCAAATTTAATGTACACTAAACACACTAGGAAACACCAACCCAAATAAAGAAGCTCCACTCTGCATAAAATCAAATGGAAAATTCAATCTCAATAACCATAATTAGACATAAAAAGTAATTAAACTTTAAAATCATCCAAACCTGGAAAGTATACAATATTATTCACTTCAAATCACATATATAGAAACTCTGCTACTATTCAAGGCTAAATCAAGAGAAAAAAACTACCCACAACTAAACCAATAACTCCAAATAAATACATATTTAATCTAAAATATATTTTTTATTTTATTTTTATGGACTGTCAATCACATTCCCAACCCGCTCCTGCACCAGCCTGTGGGGCAGCCTGTCCATGAGGGTGTCCCAGAGGGTCCAAGAATAGACCCAGAACCTAACTTGAGGGGATTCATGCCAATACACAGGCCTCCCAAGGTGTCAGCGCCAGCCAACCACCTCCTGCATCCCAAGCCAGAACTACCAGCTTGAATCCCAGGCAGAAGCCACTTTCAAGGCCTACTACCAAAGTCTCCTACATCAGAGTCACCGGGAACACTGAGGTTACTTACACCTCCACTGTGTACCCAGCTGTCACCTGGCCCCGCACTCTTGATCCAAGAGTTACTACTTCCTGCCCCTGCATCTTTGACATCACCTACAAGCCATTGGCCACCACTGAGGAGCCATCTGCACCTATTGTGTATTTAACCATTGACGGCGCCACTGCAAGCAATCATGATCCCACCTTCTACAGAAAGGTCCCCGTCCCCTGTGTTGAGCCTGGTAGCCAGGATGCCATGGTACCTGCCAAGGGCCAGTGTTGGTTGACGGATAGTGAGCGTGAAGCTCTCCTCAACTGCTTGAACGGGGGAATGGCGGTTCAGGATATTGCCTCCCAATTTGGTGTCACAGCCAGATACATTGCCAAAATCAACACCAAGTATGGCAACACCAGGCAAATTGCTGAATCCACCAAGGCTAAGCAGCAGCCCAAACTCCTTCAGCCTGTTCATATTGATGCAATCAAGCAGTGGGTAGCAAAGGATTATCACCTAGACACACTTGCTGTCTAATCAATGCTTGCCACAGAGTTTGGGCTTTCTGTTTCTAAAACCCTTGTTTACAAAGCAATGGTTGATTTGGGCTTCTTGTGGAAGGTGCTCAGAGTTTCTCTGTACAATAGAAACAGTGAAAAGACCATCAAGGATTGACGCATTTATGCCAAGACATATCTGGCACTAAAGGAGACTGGGAATGTCCAGTTCTTCTATATTGATGAATTGGCATTTTTCTCCTCACTCAGGTCTAGGCATGGGTGGGTTGAGAAGGGGTCCAAGGACAGCGCAGCCCATTGTGCAGCTGTCCGTTCCCAGACCTATTCTATGGTTGCGCTTCTTGGTCCTTGTGGATTGGACCAGTATCAGATGATCAATGGTTCCTATAACAGCAGGACATTCCTTGATTTTCTCTGAACTGTCAAGAGGTCACTTTGGATTAATTACTGCAGCAAAACCAACATTGTTGTGCTTGATAATGTTGGGCTCCAAAAAGTAGATTTGGTTATTTCTGAGTTCCACCATCAACAAAAACAGCCACACCTCTAGCCACTGCCTTAACAATTGTCCAATGAGACTTCTCTTCCTCCTGCCATATTCCCCATTCCTGAATTCAATTGAGGAGGTGTTTGATTGGATCAAGAATAAGGTGAAACAAGGCCTCCCTCAGGACACTGAGGATCTATTCAATATTCTCAAGATCAGTCAATTTGCAATGCCACCCAATGTGGTGGCAGCTTTCTATGAGCACTCGGAATCCTTCCTCCCAAAAGCCCTGGCCTCCAAGCCAATCAGATAAATGGGTGCTCCAGGTTTTATTTAGTTTGTTTTTATTAGGACTCAATAATTATTATTTATATATAATAATGTGACATTTGATTGTATTATAGACATATAAGAATACATAGAAAAGGTAAGTAAAATTAATTATACTAGGTAAGATGGAAATATTTTTATTATAATGCACTGAATATTATTATTGGCTTTTGCACTAACAAATGAATAAATTAAAAAAAGATAGAAATAAATTAGTTTATTTAAATAATTGTGAATCCTTGATGGTACTTTGGCTTTTTTAAGCCACAAATCAGACCTTTCATGTCATCATCTGATCCTTGTTATTTCAGTGCCACTATAACCACACAACACAGCAACCAATGATTTTCATGTATTGCTTACTAATTAGTACTTAGGACACAGGTCAAGTATAATGAATATGTTTATCAAATCACATTACAAGGAAAAGTAATTTGAGTTCTAAACAATCATTTGTTTAGAACAATAGTGGAGCAGGCCGCATGATGCAGATAAATCCAATTCCTGATGTTTATCTATGTGATAAATAAAACCCGTACTTGACGAGCTAGTAAATAAAAACATTTTTAACTTAATTTTAATATTTGACGTGGTTGCAACTTTAACTAATGTCTTGTAATATATTTAGATATATTAATATTGTAATTTACATACTAAAATTTAAAATAAAAATTAAAATATTAAAAT
Source organism: Entomophthora muscae (assembly GCA_014839935.2). NCBI lineage: Eukaryota > Fungi > Entomophthoromycota > Entomophthoromycetes > Entomophthorales > Entomophthoraceae > Entomophthora > Entomophthora muscae. Next base: position 38,085 of record QTSX02002136.1, read on the forward strand.
TTAAATTATAATTATAAATTGTAAAAGTTAAATATTAAAGTTTAAATAATTTAAATATAACAATTTTATTAAATTGTGATTTATTCAATATCAAAATATTTTATATTAAAAATTTTAATATTGTAATATGGATTATTAAAATTTTAATATTAACTTTTAGATACTAAATTTTTTAATATTTAAATATGTAATATTAAAATTTTTATAGTAAAATTTTAATAGTACATATTACAGTATTTAAAAAATTTAGTATTAAAATATAAAAAGTAAAAAAAAATTAATTTGCAAGGGGGAAATATTCATTGGGGGATGCTAACTGCAAAGGGAATGTGATTATTCTGGGGAATTATACCCCAAAATTAAATTTTCAGCTAATGCATCTAATTGGATCCACATACTCTTCTGTATGTGGTGGACAACCCTGGATGCAATTGCTAGAGGGGTGGCGCCCTGTACCCTGGTAGTTTCTGATTGTATGATAAAAGGCAGGCAGGTGAGCAAATTGACTAGTAGGTTTTTTTTGGGGGGGGCATGTAGTACCTGTATATCATTGCCAATGCAAATGAGTCATAGAGGACGTGCTCAACTATCCTGTATTCCCGTGGTGCCTTCTGGCGGTCAAGGGCTACGCGGCAATATCAATTTGTATAGGTACATCTTCCAACTTTTTGATGTAGGTTTTTAATATGCAGTGTAGGAGGATTCCCAGGTATACCGCAACGTGGATTCTTTGCAAGGTATACTTTTCTGAGAACATGCATAATTTTTTGAATGCTTGAACTAACCTATTAAAATAGGATGTTTGGTTGAACTTGAAGAGGGTTCTGGGGGGGCTGACTTGAATCAGCCCCCCAGGCCTTGGCAAACAAAATAAATAAAGGTTTAAAATTATTCACTAGGACTGCATCCCCAACTTTATTTGATAGTGCTTTAAAAACTTCATTAAAAATTGCAGATTTCAAATATGCATTTCCTATTTGAAAGTTGGTTTTTATTAAATTTTTTTCATATTTTTTGATAATTGTGAAGGGGAATTGTTGAATGCTTTTGTATATGTATTCATTGAAGTTCAGTTTGATATCCCCGCAAATTCCATTCATTTCTTTGATTTTGATATTTGATCCTAGTTCATATGCTTCCCTTATCCATGGCAAGCACCCCACAGGTGGTGAAAGTTCCCTATCTTGAGCTTCAATATTAAAAAAGTATTCATATTTTGTTGAATTATTTTATTTATTTGGTTTTTATTTATTTGTTTTACAGGGGCCACCAGTGACTGGTAACCCCCGTAAAATCAACTTGGTGTATAAGCTGCCACTTCCGCAACCTCATCCCCATTCCTGGTGATAACTAAAATAAATATAAGTAAAACATAAAAAGACTTACTAATTGTTTCCCCTGTGGCCCCCTCAGCCACAGGCGCCACTTTGGCAAACTTCATGAGCGTTGGATGCTCTTCATTAATTTTTCTAGGCTTAATTTTTTCTTATATTTCTTGCAACTTGTGTTTCTTATTGATTTTTCATTTGATAAAGCTTCTGTATTTCTTGAAGCGCTCTGCTTCTTGCTTGTGTTTCATTTCTCATCTGTTTCCATTTGGTTGGTTTCCTCTTCATTGTTGTTGATTTCCTTTTGAATTTCTGTTCCTTCAATTAGTTTGATATTATTGTTTTCTTTTGCCCCCTGCCAGAACTCCCAAAAATTGTAGGCTGTGTTGTTGAACTTTAGACTTGATAAAATTGTTCCCTGTAGATTAAGTAATTTTTCTTTATTCTTTTCATCTATAATATTTCCCAATTTATCCAGAGCATCTTCTTTTGACTGGATTAGTGGCTGGCCCTTGTTACCCAGCTTTCATGTCACTATCTCCCTGATATCTCTTTCTATTTCAACAACCTTTTGCAGATGTGCTTCTAGTTTGTTGATCAAGTTATAGATTGCTGACATATTGTTTGAATTCCATCAAAAAACTGGTTTTTATAGTACTATCTTCAATGCATACATATTTTTCATCATCGTTAATAAATTAAAGACAATAAACATAAATATTGGATTAGAATATTACAATTAGACGTCAACTCTTGATGTTTTGATATTATGTGCATAACTCAATGCATTTTGTTTAATAAAATCCACTGTAAACTAGGTCTTTTCATTACAATTTAAAATAAATTGACTGTGTTTATATAAGGGCCATTAACGCTTAGTACAAATATTGATACATAGTGCATTTTACAGCCTGTATATTCACCTATTGGTAATAATTCTATAAACTTTTTAGTTGGATTTTGCAAGGTAATAATGTAATGTGTTAACAAATTACTGTTTATTGTCATTAATTGGCTGGTTTTCTTTGCTGTGGCAATTGTGCATTTTCTGATATTTACGCACTAGTATCCAATTGGATGTGAAGCTAACCAATTTGATACTAGTGCGTAAATATCAGAAAATGAACAATTGCCACAGCAAAGAAAATCAGCCAATTAATGACAATAAACAGTAATCTATTAACACATTCATTATTACCTCGCAAAATCTGACTGAAAATTTTAGAGAATTATTACCAATAAGTGAATATACAGGCTGTAAAATGCACTATGTATCAATATTTGTACTAAGTGTCAATGGCCCTAATATAAACACAATCCATTATATTAAATTATAATGGAAAAGGCCACATTTACAATTGATTTTATTAAAAAAATACATTGAGTTATGCACATAATATCAAAATATCAAGAGTTGACGTCTAATTGCAATATTCTAATCCAATATTTACGTTTATTGTCTTTAATTTATTAATGATGATAAAAATATGTATGCTCATAATTTTAAGCTATTTGTAAAAGTACAACATTGTATTAATTATGGGAAATGTTGATAATGTAAAAAGAAAATATTATTAATTATGAATTGAAAGAGAGATATCAATTTTAATATGTTGTCACAAAGAAAAGATATATTTACTAATCAAAGGACGGGAAGGGGAGGGAATGGGCGGAATGAACATTGCCTTCATCTGCGCCTGTGAAAGAGGTGGCATCAGAGATAGTGGGGAGGGAATGGTTGGTGGTTTGGGAGTCAGGGTTGGAAGGCAGGTGGCTTGATGGGGAGTTGGGGAGGCAGGTTTTGTTGACTGGAAGGGGGCAGCAAGAGCTGATTGCTTAAATTGCTCAAATTCTTATTCTGTCACATATACTGGCTTGACAAAATGGATGTACTGGAGTGGGGGGAGACATGGGTCCTTTCTAGACTTATCACTATCACTTGCATAGAAGATGATGAGATCAAATAAGTCCTGGACAGACGCAGAAGAGAAAAGTTCATACCCCTTATCAATTTGGGTGCATAGTTTGTTGTAGGTGGCAGGCTTTAGGCGCCTGAGGGCGGAACCAAAATTGTAGAGACATACATCTGAAAGATGCATGTTGGCGTAGTTGATGGGGTAGGACCAGCAAGTATGCCCCACAGCCCTGATTTCTTGGGTAGCCCATTCCAACTGCTCCATCTCTGCACTCAGTACAACTGTGTGCACGGTGTTTTGTGTGGCCCACTCCTCCAGCATGGCCTTGAGCTCTGTCTGATAGGCATACTCATCTGTAGTGTTTGATATTGTTGAGTAGTAATTGATGCCCAATGGGGAAACTTCCAATAAAGCCCCAACAAACCAATAAAATATTGGGCTGCGCTTGTACACGTCAGACTGGATATGCTTCTCTCCAAAATCTTGGATACTTGCAGATATCTTAGCATACAACAGGAAGATTACGTCATTACAGGCCCTCATTGCCCTTCCTTTGAAAAAATTATAATAGTTGAATTGTAGGGGTCAGTGTCCACCAAAATGGGGCCACTGAGAACTTGATTGGACAAGATTCTAGCAGCAATCACAACTCTGTGCATCCACAAATTCACTGTTCTTTTGTTGGTGAAGATGCTGTGGAGTCCCAACTGGAGACGTACCTGGACCAGGGGCATCCACGGGTCACGTTCCATAATGACCATCATAAGGGGATGGGCTGTGTCACCTTTGGTTGAAGTACGGGCGCCAGTTGGGGTCTTCTTGATAGGGGGGCCACAGTTGGCATGGGCTTGCAGGGTTGCAGCCACAGTAGACTTTGCAAACCCCATTGCGGCTGCAATTTTCCCAAGGGACATAAGCTTCCCTTGCTTTTCAACCATTTCAAGAACAATCTCTGGAGTGATTAGTTTTCTTCTGCGTCTTGCAGGCTGATTGGCTGGGGGAGGGATGTGTTCATCACAGGAACTGACTAATGCCATCTGATTGGCTGTTTTGGGGTCCTGGGCTCTCTGGGTGACCCCATGGCTAAAATGACTGGTTCCAGATGCCATTGCTGATAAGGGATTTGGGTTAGCAACTGCCTGTGCGTGATGGGCAAACAGGGCCATGCTTGAGGACGCAGGAGAAAGAATAGACTCCTGGGTAGTGCTTGCAGAGGGGCCTGCAGGTTGGGAGTGGTCATAGACAGAGGCTTCACTGTTAAGAGACCTAGTGTAGCCCTGCATAATTTTGTCAAGGCCAGGGAACAGCTCATTGACTTAGTTGTTATTGAAAGAAGACATAATAAATTTTTATTAAAATTTTAAACTCAAGAAGAGGAATGTATATTTTAGTCAATTTTATTGTTATATATGTTAATTTTGTGAATATTATGATCTAAATTTTAGCCGTCCTAAATTGGAATAGGATGATTTTTGAGAATGCCTATGATTCCTAAAAGAATTTGCACAAATTCACTCTAGATCCTTTAGTATACTTTTTGAGACACCCATAAATTATATTTATTTCAAATTCCTTGGAATTATGATTTGAAACTTGGTTCTTATATTTGACAATCCCGCAATTTCAGATTCATTAAGATTTACATGATGTCTATGATTTGTTTGAAATACAGGAAGTCTCAAATTTTACATTAGAATCCCGCATTTCTGATTCATGTATCCTGCATTTGTTTGCTTGGTTTTGTCTTTTGTTAGTTTAGTTATCTGCTCAAGAGATTCAAAATTTGCCAATTTACATAAACCAAAAAAAAGTCAAATTAAGTCATTAATTTTATTTAATATTTTAATTTTTGCTCAGCTGAGTTGCCCACAAAAGTGATTCAAAATTTGGACTAAGGATTTGACAATCCCGCATTTTTATATTCAGGTTCTGAATTTACAGTAAGGGCAAGCTACTATGGCCTTGACTTCACTTGAAGGTGCACAAAAAGTAGTGGTGGGATTCCCTGAGTGGAGCTTGTAAGGGACAGACACAGTTTCCAGAACAGCCAAAACAAAGTAGCCATAATTATCAGAATCTTAAGGTTCATAATCACTGGAGAGATTGTGAAATAGGTGAAGAATAGTTGGGACAGAGGAAGGGGGAGATTCCTTATCAGAAAGAGAATCAGGAGGAGACAGGGGAGATTGGTCAGCAGAGAGTGTCTCTGCCTCTAAGCTGACCTCTCTTTTCCTTTCTGTTTCTTAGGGTCACAACCTTCTACCCAAGGATTGGTGCAGGTACATGAGTGGTTCCCTATTTGACCACAGTTATGACATCCTTGCCTCTTAGGCTGTCCACCTGAACCAAGAGTCATAATGTGCAGCGCCTAGGAGGTGGTCCCAGTGTTACTGGCTTTATTTTCACACACCACAGTACCCCATGGGTCAATTGCATGTCTTGTAAGAACCTCTTAATACTCTTCATGGAAGTGAGTGAAGCCTTGTGTGCCTTAAAGTGTAGGCATAGAAGCTGGTTCACCTTCAAAGCGTTTGAACATGCTGTGTAAGCTTCTCAGGGAGTTAACTGTCAACTGGTAATTAACTGTTGACCTTCAATATAGAAGCAATCAGCAAACTTGGCCAGGGTTTCCTTGGGCTTAAAGACAATGTGCATAAATGCATCTTTCTTGACCTCCAAGCTGAGATCTCCTCCAAACTCCTCAATAAGGAGGTGCTTCATATCCTCCCAAGTGACAATAGAGGGGAGTTTGGGGACCACCACTTCTTGGCATTTAGGGTGAAGAGGATAAGAATATGTTTCTTTTTTAGCTTTTCAGTAGCCCTATGCATTGCAGTCTTGTAGATTTTTAAAAAGGCAGAAATGGTAGAGGTTTTAGGGTCAAATATCTGCTTGAAGGTTGTCTTGTAGTTTGGGTTGATGGACAAGGAAGTGGATTGGCTGTTGTCACTAGGGTTGAGAACGTTGATGTGAGGATTGCCTTCAAACTTGGATTCAGCAGCAGGTTGTCTAGCCCAGAGAAGTCAAAGGCTCTCTTCTAGGGTATCTAGTGTAGAGCTGTTCTGTCCACTGATATCTCAGGCTGTAGCAGCAGCAGCTCCAAATTCATCAATTTTGATCTGTTGTACTGCCAACGTGCCAGTAACCTCATTGATACAAGTAGTCAGATAAGTTTTTTGAGCAACCAGAGGGGCAACTTGTCCATTTATTATCTCTGTGAGTTGGGAGAATTTTTGCACCTTGTGTTCTTGAGCATCTTGCCAATCTACCACATCATTAGTTACTACCACTAAGTGATCCAAGGCAAGAGCACAGTTGACACAGGGTTGGCCTTCCAATCCAGGGCAACACCCATGATCAAGGAGGATAGGAGTACCAGTGACTTCAGCCTTCCTCTCACCATCATAATCAGAGGACAAGTCATCAGGGTCAGAAAGATGTTGTCTCAAATACTCAATCTTGCCTTGCAAAGTAGCTACTTGGTCAGTTAGCAGGTCAATGCAAGGATCAGGTGTAGGTTTGAAAGGCAGAAGATTTGGGGCAGAGGCTTGACGGTGAGTAGTGGCTTTGAGTTTGGCTATAGCTTCCCGTATCTTAGCTTCAAAAGCAGACTGGACATCAACCAAAGGAGCTGGCGGAGTCACTTCAATGGAGGCCACCATATTGTTGACATAGTTTTGAACCTGACTCAGAGTGTTTCCCAAAGTGGCCTTTTCCAATCCATACTGTAAGTGCATATGTTGGCCCCAAGTATTAGCATAGGTCCCAACCAACTTGAGCTTGGTATTAACATGTTCTCAAAACTGATTGAGTTCAGCAACTAGGGTCTCAAAATCTTGTCAATATTTTGGGAGGGTTTACTCTATCTGGCCACGCCAGGTATCTTGGTGATCATCCAGTTCACAAAATTGATCCTTAATATATCCGGGGAGAAAGGAGCAACGGGAGTTTAGGGATGATGTCAAATACTTTTGTGAAGCTAGCAAGTTGCGCTGGCTATCTGAAATGCAAGCAAATAGACTATGAGACCATTCTTGATAGGCCATATTTTGTGCATGATTGGTGAAATAGCGGTGGCTAAGGCAGTTAAGAGCTGGTTTTGAGATCTCAACACCAACTGATGATAGACCAGAGCAGGTAGGATTAATTGGTTAACCAACATGCCAATTGACTCCATAGACTTCATCAGTGCGGGGGAAGACCAAAATCCAAGAGGAAGGAATATAGATCTTTGGAAGCATACCCAGAACAGAGACCAGGGATAGTATGCATTGTCACGGTGCCAGAGTGGAGTAGGGAGCGGGCGGTAGCACAAGCTTGCTTGTAGTTGAGAGAGTAAGCTGGAAGGGGGGCCCACGCGGGGCCAGGGGACAGCACCAGTACCATGGGAGTTGAGGGGGCATTGGTGATGTCTTTTTCTAGAGGAGGACTAGAAACTAGGTTGTTTGGGTACTTCAGAAACAAAGGGAGAAGGACCAGAGAATGTGTGTGGGAACAGGGTAACTGAGGGGCTTGCAGCCCCTGTAGGGAGCACCATTTTTTGTGTTTGGGTTTTGGGGACAACATCCAGGAGAACATGGCGGGAAATCTTTATAACAAAAGATTTGAGGTTTGAAGCTAGACTTGGGTTAGCCTTCAGGGTAAAATTAAGGATACATACCTTAATTTTCTGGAATACAAGATGAAGAGTTCCTTTTGGCAAAAAGGAAGGAAAAAGCTTGAAGAATATTAAAGCCAACACAAATGTGGACAAACTTTTCTTTATTAGGAGAAATGATTCTACTTAAATAGTAGACAAGGGACAATGATCACTCATTAGGTAGACAGAGTGGCAGAGGGGATCACATTGGGGTGAGGTCATACCAGGATCAGACAAGGGCAGGTATGGTAATCCAGAATGGATGGATATTAGATCAGACCCATTTACGGAAGGCAAGGAATTCCCAAATTTGGAAGCCAAACCAACCAAATCTTTGCATATATCTATATTTGAAGGCCATATCAAAATAGTGTTAATGGCGCAATTTCCAAAAGGGCCTCTCCCCTATTACTGCTCTGGTTGCCACTTTATCCTAATTGCTGTGATCATTTCAGCAAGCAGGTAGAAGCTTGTCCTACTAAGGACATCACTGCCAAGACAACTGCCGCCTTTCTGTTGCAAGACGTAGTCTACCACCATGGCTGCCCTCAGGTGTTGTTTTCTGATATGAGACTAACTTCAACGCCAAGTTGATAACTTCTGTTGTCAAGGCCTTGGGATCTCACCAGTCTTTCTCTTCCCCCTATAATCCTTCTACCAATGGGGCAGTTGAGCATGCAAATTTGACTCTGATTTCTATCATGAGGAAACACACTTACTCTGATGCTGCAAACTGGGATCTATACTTTCCTGCTGCTCTCTTTGCTTATTGCCTTAGCAAACATTGTGTCACCAGGTAATTCCCCTTTGCTATGCTGTATGGGCATGAGGCCACCACTTCATTGCTCCTGGGGGCCCCTACTCTTCTCAGATAAGGCTATGAGCCCTGATGACCATATCAAAGATCTGGCTAACTGCATAATTGACATACAGGCCACATCTTATACTTCTGTATACAAGACCAAGATGCTTGAGCTATCTCCTAACAATGCTGGCTGTTCCCCTTTACCTTAATTCAACATTGGGGATCATGTTCTCTATTATCAGCATAGAGTAGGGTGACATGCTCACAAGCTAGATACATTATGGGTCATACCTCTAGAAGTGACCTTCAAATGAGGGTCAGAGTACACTGTGAAACTCCTCTCTAGTGGTTGTCTGTTTGCCCAAGTGCATACTAAGTTCCTCCAGAAGTACTACCCCCTAAGGCCAATCTAGAGGGTGGCAATGCCATGAATGCTGCCATTCACCATGTTTATTTTTTGCCTTGGATGAGTTATTTAGAGAACAAATCTTTCTCTTTTGCTTTTGCCCCTAAAAATGAGTCTGTATCTGAACTGGGAAATACAATTGTTTGGTTTCCTGATTTTTTGCAGCTTGCTTGCCCCACTCATGCTTTTGGCAAGTGATCCTACCGTCCATGTACTGTTTTGTGGTAAAGCTACACAGTATATATTCCCAATTTTCATACCCAATAAAATTTAAGTTATATTTATATTTTTTTCTTTGTGTCTCCAAGTACTTCAGTGCCTCTCTCTAGCCACAACTAGTAGAGATTATTCATCCAGGGCCACAAGGTAATCACATAGCCTTTCCTGCCATCTAACCAAGACTTAGTATAAATCCAATCCTAAAGTTAGGATTCCCCGTTGTGTGTCTATGCCGTGCCCCAGAACACAGCAGCAGGTAACAAGGAAGCTGACCTGTACTTGACCACCAACCCCTATGGCTTTGACTTGTTTGATAGTCACTTAGTGTCTAGCTCTACCCCTGCTCCCTTACCCACCCCTGCACAAGCTGCCAACCAACCCGCCAATCATAATGACAACCCTGATTTGAAAACTTCCTGCCATCAGCCAACCTGTCCCCCTCAGCCAATCAGGCTTCAGCTCTTGCAGCCCAGCTCACCAAGCGTCAAATCATCATCACCCAAATTCTTCAGGAAATTGTGGCACTCAAACAGTGTGGCCTGACCTGAGACCAGATTACCAGCCAATTGAAATTTACCCAAGCTACCATCATGCGGGAATTCAACAACCTGATGAACAAGGGGAATCTGATTGGGATATCCAAGAAGCCCAAGAAGGCCCCAGAGTCCTAGATCAATGATGCATACCCAATCATGCTCAATCTACTACAGCGGGACCCCAAGCTTCCCCTGACCCAAGTCTGGAAGCAACTTGCACACCATAGAATTTGGGTGTCTGAGCGCATGGTGCAGCTCTGGATGCACAGGAAAGTGGCATCAGTCCATGTGTTGACCAATTTTGGTGGTAACCAATGGAATGATAGCAAGAATTCCCCAAACAATCCTGCCATTGAGTCCACCCTGGTCCAATTATTGACCAGTCTAACAGATGACATCATGTTCATTTTCTACTACACTCTATCAGTAGCTTTCAATAATTTTGGTAAGCAAGGAAAAGCCACCACCTAAAAAGGAAGGAAGAAGATCAAGAGGGAGATACTCATTGGTTTGTTTCTGGCTATTTTGACAAAGGGTTTTGTCTATTATCAGACAACCCCTGATTTCACCAATGGTTACAAGTACAGCCACATCCTTGGCAAAGTGCTTGACTCCTGGGATAGCTCAAATTCCTCTCACTGGGTTTTCTTGAGCCACCAGATGGAGGGTAGCTCTACTGCCCTTGAGGCAATCCAGGGGCGTGGGCATCAGGCCTCAGTTTACCCCAACGGCCACTCAGCCATCTATCTGGCAGATAATGTGTTTTTCAACATTGGAGACACACTCTGGGAGCACCACCCTCAGGCTTTTAAGGATCTTTATCTTGGAGTCCTTGACCACAAGTCTCTCTTTAGTTGCCAAATGGTGGCTGACTTGGTTGTCAAATAGTTTTCCACATAAACATGGGTAACCAATTATGTAAGGATAAGTGCCTCTCACCCCATGTAACAGCCACCTATCAGCCCATCCAGCCAATGACAGACAAGGAATACCATCAGCTGTATATGGCAGCCATCACGTGCAATCCTCCTGCCTCTACTCCCGCCACCACCACCCTCACCTGCCAGCCCCACCCATCCAATTCCAGACCCCCCAGGCCAGCACCAGCTCTACGCCTTCCTTCCTGCAATATCCTGCCTACTAGGCATCACTCTTCCCTGCCCCCAATAAACACCCTATTGCCAAACATTTTCTATTTACATTACCTTTATTTTGAATTTCAACTGTTCATTTTCTCTTTGTTTATAGTTGGTTTATTCTTTATGTTCAGCTTGTTTCTATAAAATTGTATGTTTACTATACCATGTATCTAGATCCAGAATACAGTTATTTTTAGCACCTAAACACAGCTCCTTGTGAAAATATTAACAACAATTTGGTGATCAGCTAAATTTAAATTAGAAAATTATAAGTTTATTGTGTTTAGATGAAGTTGTTGCTGATCCAAATTCATAACCTTAAACCAATCAGGAGCCAAGTGAGAAAGTGATTGTTGTGACTAAAGGGTCATTAAATAATTCTTTGATGCATGCGCACTAATTTATATGATTGGCTGGATGTTTTGCCATTGTGCGCCATTGCTGCTATGGCAAGTTATTGGTGGACTAGCGCTAACCCAGCAGCTGATTAAGCACTAGTCTACAAACAACTTGCCACAACAGCAATGGCGCACAATGTCAAAACATCCTGCCAATCAGATTAATTAGTACACATGCATAAAAGAATTATTGTATGACCCTTTATGTCATAACAATCACTTTCTCACTTGGCTCATGATTGGTTTAAAGTTTATCATTAAGGCTTTGAATTTAGATCAGCAATAACTTTATCTAAACATAATAAACTTATAATTTTCTAATTTAAATTTAGCTTATCACCAAATTTTTGTTAATATTTTCACAGGGGCTGTGTAAAGTGTCAAAAATAATATGGCAATAGTGGAAGCAATGCTAACATAAAGCAAACAACACATATTGAGATAAGCGTAAAACATATACACAATGGGTAAAAAGATGGGATATTGTAGTAAATGGGAAAAAAACAAGGATAAACAAAGAGGCAATAGTATCATAATAACACAGTGTTTATTGGGGTGAAAGTTATAAAAACAAATGTGAATGTTAGTAAAAATCATATGGGAGAATTGGAGAAGCTTCTGAAGGATCTTAACTCAGCAATTGCTTATATCAAAGAAATTGACTGCAAGGTCAAAGATAAAAGTAAAGTCAGCTGTCCTTACAGTAGACAAGATCAACAAGGTGTCCACCAAGGCACTTATGACCAAGATGCCAGACACCCCCAAAACAACAATCAAGTGTCTTATAAATGTCCAGAAGACTGTTGTAGAAGGCCTTCAGTTCAAGTCCTTTTCCCTCTCTGTGCCGTCTGTCTGGGTTGATGACCCTGAGATGTATGCACATCTCAAGCCTGCAAAGCACGCTAGAGAGGATGATACAGAATTTCCCGCCCAAATGCTTGCGCCAAGAATGGCCAAGCCTGCCAAAGCTGCCGGCAAGGAGAAAACCAAAAAAGGTAATCCAAAAAATATAACTATTTAAATTCTTAACCTTTTTTTAGAAAATATCAACAACAAAATACAACAGGTCCTGGATCCCTTTGTCCCTGCCATGTTTTACAACAATTATGCTAATCACATGGCTAAGAAGCTGTTTCTGTCCCCCCTGTTGCATGGGAGCTTAAAGACAGGATTCACAGGACCTTTCCAATGTCAAGGAACATGCTAGCTGGGCTTACACACAGCAAGGGGGCATCTTAGTGGGCAGTTACTGCCTACAAGGATGCCCAATTGGTCTGCCTGGACCTTGTATCCCTCAGTGGAGTTTACTGTGTAAACTCCATTGAGCTTGTTTGTGGTGTCCTGGAGATACTCACATTAAAGAACATACTGCAGATGGGCCAGGTGCATGCAGCTGCTTGCTTCTGCTTCCCAGTGGAGCACACCTTCTCTTACCTGTTGGAGAATTTCAGGCGTGTGGTGTCAAAATTGGCTGTTGCAGACGCAACAGCTGTCAAGAAAACCAAAATCCTCCTGGTGGACTTTGGGCTGGCCTGGAGTGCCAACAAGACAGAGCTCCCTACAGCCATGGAACTTACCTTTTCCAAGACAAAACACAAAAAGAAGATTAGTGCTGTATACAACAAACTCTGTGACTTTACTGAAGCCTTTGCTGGACAAAGGCTGTATCTTGTTGTTTACCTCAGATATCTTTTCTTCTTTGAGATGGGTATGTCTGTAGAGGACCTGGACAGGGTCCTTCTTGGAATCAATAAGGCCAGGCTCTCCCTGAATAGGAAGAAGGTCCCCCCAGGATTTAACTCAGTAGATCATGTTATCCAGGACACCCTTGTCCTGGCTGGCATTTACAGGTTTGCAGCCCCACCAGAAAAGCTGCTCCTTCATTTACACCTAACTATCCTCCCTTTTACCAGCAGGCAAAAGTACTTTAATCAAGGTATATCCACCATATAAAGTGTGGCAGTGGAAGTTGTGCGCCACCTCCATTGCTAGGTGGGTACATACAGAAGAACCCACTATAGGTGCACACAATAAAAATCTCTTTCTGCAATATAATTCTAAACTTTTAATTTTTACTTTTTATAACAATTAATTTTATAACTCCTATTTTAGCAAGCAATTTAAAAATATAAAAACCAGAGAAGGTCTTCATAAAAGCATAATAATATATGTCAATAAAATTCACTTCTGACTTGAGCGCTTTATATTTTATTTTTTATTTTACTTTTCATATTAATTTGACAAAAAGACATTTTTATATAATTATCATATTTTGGTATTAAATATTTTGGATTGTCATCACAGAATACAATAAAATAAATTAATTTTTAATACAAAAAATTAGGCATCTGCATCAGTGGTGTTGTTCTATGGGATTGCAGGCTTGGAAGCTTCTAAATATAATTTGATAATCCATAAATCTAAAAAAGAAAATTAAAGAATATAAAAATAGTTGGAATAGCTAAGTCTTTAATTGATTGGCTGCTTGGAGAGGCACATAGGGATGAATCAATCAGTGTGGTCATAAAAATTGGCCAAAGTCTCTTCTAGAAGGGTGTGGATCCTGGCCTGCAGAAAATCAAAGAGGACTTGGTCCCAGTTGGCGTCCCCCTGCTTGACAACTTGCTTTAGCCACCTAAAGACCTCCTTCAATTGGTTTTAGGAATGGGGAATATGGGATAGGAATAAGAGGCGCAAATTTGATGTGGCCAATTGTTGGGGGCCAACTGTGATGCTGATGTCAATTGTTGGAAATTCCTCAATAATATCTGCCACCTTATGGAGACCAATGTTATCAAGCAAAATTACATTGGTGAAGCCCAGGCTTGTGCGCCTAAGGTGCCTCTGGACCAACCAGAGAAAAGATAAGAAGGTATGGATGTTGTGAGAACCCAATATCACTTGATAAAGCTCAATCCCCTTTGGACCAAGGAGAGCTACCATTGAATATGCTGTGGTGCAGACTGCAGCACGCCAAGCTACCCCATCATTTGAGCCTTTGGGGATGTTTCAAGACAAAGTCAAATTTGAAAGGACAACAGAAATGATGTAGCTTTGGCATGATGTCACTATAGTAAAAAGCAAGGCGTACACACATACAAGCATGCTTGTACTGATGTCACAATGTAAACCATTTCAGTTCATGCTTCCTTTTGCTCATACACAGAGAAAATTAATGATACAAGCTCTGTTAATACTTTAGGATGTATGGAACTGCATATTGTAGATTAGGCTGCGTCAAAACATGCATGAAGCTAAAAATATAGCTGCACATCCAGGCCAATATGGAAGGTGCTTTCTACCTGCACCTAAATAACTTTTCAGTGAATATGCATACTTGTGCTTGCACTGGCAGCCTAATTTTCATGATTATGCATCCAAAGCACCTGTGCTGCCTGCACAACAATTCTCACCTTGCTTCCTCTCATCTATATAACTCTTCCCTTATCCAACAATAAAGACACACAGATTTATATTACTTGATTATTAGATACCTTAGTTGAACCTCCAGAGAGAAAGTAAAGACTTACTGCTCTTTATCAGTAACTAATTGTGTATTAGGTCTTCAACATACTCTAGTGTTTAAGCAAGCCTAATATACTCCAAAGAACTGTCCTGTTGAATCAACTACAAGGACTCAAAGACCCAATCACACAACAGGGGACATAGCCATATGCATTCTGCATAGACAATGTGAATACTGATTTGTCAATATAATACAATTTGACAGTCCCCTTGGCTTTGAGGGCAGTGTACACCTCTGCATATTTTTTCTTGGTCTTGATATTGGAAAGGCTGTTTTGGTTATATAAAGATACCCTGAGTTTTCCACAAAAATTGCAGATCCTTTGCCAGATGATAATAAAAGTAAATGGAAGCCTCAATCCCAAAAGTGGACTTGACCATTGCCTGTATGTTTGCCAGTTCAAGATGGCAGTCTTGGGTTATCCACTGGTGGATTGCCCATTTGTGCTCCTTGGTGAGCATAGTGGAAACACACAAGGATTTCTCTGCAGCAAGAACTCAGCCAGTATTGATATACATGTTGAAGGGTTTACTGGTGCATTTGGGATCCACCCCAACAAGAGCCGTGGCCGCCTTGTAGTCACCAGATTCCCGCATAAGCCTGAGCAGGATGATGTGCTTGATATAAGGAAGGCGCTTCTGGGTAGCCTTGGTGGGTTTGGATGAGCTGGGGTCCTGCTCTGGGACAGGTACACAAGGCATGGGCACCTTGGTATAGAACGCAGCAACCTTCTTGAGCACCTACTGCCCATCCGCGGTTTAGAAGTAATTAAGCTCCTTGACATCTTCTTGATTGCTGTCACTGATATAGGGCTTGTAGATAGTGTGAGCACAGGCTTAACCTTCTCCATGATGGCCTCTGGGACTGCTTCCTGGTGGTACACAGGGTCAAATACAAAAGAAGTAAGTTCAATCTCCTTGTTTTTAACTGTTTCAGTTGTGGTAACCTTGGTGGGCTTCCAAGTCAGCTTGGGGACCCAATGGTAGATGATCCTCACCCTTGCATGTTGTGTTCCTTGAACTGGTTGTGTCATTGCAACCTCACTATTGAACTCTCCTCTCCTGTCTCCTTCCTGGTAGGCACTTGCATTGCACTGACTCAATTTTTTGACCCGCAGGGACAACCGCAACCGCAGCACATAACAGGTGCATTGTTACTCTGTTGTTGTGTTCCTTCCAATTTAAAAATTTAATAAAATGCTAAATAAATTCCAATTAATTTACTCCCCAATTTTAATTTTTACTTTTATCTGAATATGGATATTTAATTAGAGCTTTTCCCACCCAATACCCCAATTATAGATTTTTTATTTCTTAATTAGTTGTTTTTGGTTTACAACACCCATTTTAGAATACCCAAAATAGTTTCCACCCTTTCCCCCAGATTTTAGACCAAATAAGGGCACTCAAAATAATATTTTTAAATTTTGTGTTTTGGATTATGTGCTTATTTTAGATACCTTGGTATCATTCTTGATTACAATCCATTGGACACAACAATTGAGTGGTTTTGTTTACATGTTGAGTTGAAATTGTGTTTTGTTTCTGGTTTTAGTTTGACTCACCGTGCTTGGGTTTATTTTGTCACCAATTAATATAGTAAACATATGTACACCAAAAGTCAGCACACACCATTTTGTTTGTGGATCCATGTATTTTGTTTTTATTTTGAATAGTTTTGTTTGGTGTGTGAGCAATTTGTTGCTGTATTGACCCATTTTGTCCATTAACGCCAAAAATCCCTGTTAACAGAGTTATATTTTAACCTTATAGTTTGAATTTGCTTAAATCTGAAATCATTTTATTTAAATCTGGGGTAATTTGGTTGTTGCCATAGCTTTTAAAACTACAGTATGTATAATTTAAACTATCTCTTTAAATTAATCAAGCTCACTTTCTCCAGTCAAGTCTATTCTTTTCATAAAGTTTAAAAATACAATCATATAAAAGTACAGCAAACTAATGTCATTATTAAACAATGTGTTTCTCCACTTTCAAGTCTATCTACACATTCTGGAGTTGAAAATCTATACAGCTAAACCTCTTTGCCGCAGTTTTCATGATTGAACCACCAATTTAAAAAAATAAGCCTAAAAATTCAAATTTATTGGGGTTCAAGTGACCTGATTCTCATTTCAACATCATTTAGGACACATTTCACCAAATTCAACCCACTACTTTCAAAGATCATATAAGGGATTAAAAGTAAGGATGGGTCAAGTCAAGCTTTTGGTTTGGCTATTAGCTTTAAATTTAAAATAATATTGAAAATAAATTCAATCCAATCCCTTGCTGCTTAAGCGCATTTGAGGTGAAATCACAGACAGATAGACTCAGTTTCATGAATATTGACTTGCTTTTGATTACATACCTTGCATATATATTAATTGCTAGTTTACTTTACAGACATTCTTATTAGGATGAAGCTATGGCAATCAAGGTTAACTATGTAAAGATGTGAATTTACTTGGACCAGGTGATGCATTTGAGTAGAACATTATATTATTTCACTTGAAAATAAATAAATTCAAAATGTGAAAACCAGCAATATCTTATTTAAACTAACATTTATGATCTAATTTGAATCTAATCTCTCTAAATTAATCAAGCTCCCTTTTCTCAAGCAAGCCAATCCTCAACATAGAGGTTAAACATCAAATTATATAAAAGTATAGTAAAGCAATCCAAATTTCAATCTTATTCCCAATCTGTTGCCCTTCTTCCAATTTAATTGACACATTCTAGGGTTGGATAATCTATACAGATAAGCTTCTTTGCCGCAGTTTTCGTGGTTGAACCACAATTTAAAAATCAAGCAGCTAAATATAATTTTTTAAAAATCCTTGTGGCCTATATTCTCATTTCTATATAATTTAGGCCACAGTACACTGGACAAACCCTTAAATCTTTCAAAGATGCCTGTAGGAGATTACATATAAGAATGGGTGAAAATCAAAAAAATTTGGCTTGGTAATTGACTTTAAATTATACTAGAGATATTAATTCAACCAAATCACTACGGCTTGAGAGCCCTAGGTGAGATTGCAAACATCCAGATAGACATTTTGACTTTTATATATTACTTAGCTATTCAAAAGTCCTTATCATAAGTAGTATTAAGCAGAAATAAAAATTAGTTTTTATATTTTAAAAAAGATCACCCTATTCACCAACCTTCCTTCAGATTCCAATAGCTGCCATCTTGGCACCGACTTCGAGAGCCTCTCTCAGAACCTTTAATCTTATCTCAATCCCTAGAAGATTAAAATCCCTTCGAGCACAAGAGGTCCGCATTGCTAAATTTCACTGATCTCCAATTGGTTTCAAGAATGCGACTAGGGTTTGAATCTACCTCAGCCCCTAATCTAACGTTTAAGATTATAATACGATTCTGGTGACACCCAGTTTTCAGTTTTCAACTTCTACTTGTGGGGCTTCAAATATTTGTTATTAGAGCTAATGTGGATTCAATTACAGCTTTTATGGAGCAAAGGCATTAATATATATAAAAGTGAGTCTGTCTGTCTGTCTGTAATGTCGCCTCGAGTGGGCTCAAGCCGTACTGGATTTGACTGAATTGATTTTTAGTTAAATTTGATTTTAAAAGTTTATTGTTAAGCCAAAAGCTCAATTTGGCTCATCCTTACATTCAATCCCTTACATGCATCTTTGAGAGTACACAGATTGATTCAGTGGAGTGTGGTCTAAATCATGTTGAACTGAAATATAAGCCACTCAAACTTTAATAAATTTGTATTTGATTACTTGCATTTTAAATTAGTGGCTAATCCTATTCAACCATATCAAAGTGGCTTATCTTTCTAGATTACCCGACTCTAGAATGGGTGGATTAAAACTGGAAGAGAAGCAGCAATTATTTTAGACTAGGCAGTTGCCCCGTCCAAGAACAGCATTAAAGTTGAATTTAATAAATCAATTAAATTTATTTTACTGTCTTTTTAGGCTTGTATTACTTATTGAATGTTTATTAAAATTTTATTTAATTGCTTTATTAAAAGGTAATTTCAATTATATTTATTTAAAATTAAAATTGTATACCCCAAGTATAAAAAAAACTAAACCTAAATAAGTATAGTATCACTATTAAGTTTAGTAAGGCTAAACTAATTATTTTAAAATTTAGTAATTGATTTTTAATGGCTTTAAAAATGTAGAGCTGATCTGCAACTTTTAAATAAGCTATTGGACATCAAAATCGGCTTAGTATTCACTGAGATGCATTGATTTTAGTTTTTGTAGTGTGTATTAAAAGTAAATTTAGATAATATCAAATCGAGTCTGAGTCTTTGATTATGACGTGAACCCGATTCCAGCACTTAACTATATATCTCAGCAGCTAGAGCTATCATGTTTGGTACCATTTTGATTGAAATCATCTGAAAAACTGATCTACGTCCTCTGAATTTCATGAAAATCATTATATTGAATCATAATTTTATCATAGCTAGTTTACTCCGCTGATGTTCTTTTGGGATGAAGCTGTGTCAAGCAAGGTTTACTCTGAACAATATACAGCCACTTGGATCAGTTGATGCATCCAGTTGAATATTCTAATTATTTCACTTGAATAATAAGAACTTCGAAATGTCCAAGCCAACCATCTCCTTGTTTAAACTAATATTTATATTTATAATTTAAACTGTATCACTTTAAATTGACCAAGCTCTCTTTTCGTCATCAATTCAATCCTCAGCACAGAGCATAACCATCCAATCGTGTAAAACAATCTAAAACAATTGCTGCTTCTCTTCCAGTTTTAATCCACCCATTCTAGAGTCGGGTAATATATATATTAATGCCTTTGCTCCATAAAAGCTGTAATTGAATCCACATTAGCTCTAATAACAAATATTTGAAGCCCCACAAGTAGAAGTTGAAAACTGAAAACTGGGTGTCACCAGAATCGTATTATAATCTTAAACGTTAGATTAGGGGCTGAGGTAGATTCAAACCCTAGTCGCATTCTTGAAACCAATTGGAGATCAGTGAAATTTAGCAATGCGGACCTCTTGTGCTCGAAGGGATTTTAATCTTCTAGGGATTGAGATAAGATTAAAGGTTCTGAGAGAGGCTCTCGAAGTCGGTGCCAAGATGGCAGCTATTGGAATCTGAAGGAAGGTTGGTGAATAGGGTGATCTTTTTTAAAATATAAAAACTAATTTTTATTTCTGCTTAATACTACTTATGATAAGGACTTTTGAATAGCTAAGTAATATATAAAAGTCAAAATGTCTATCTGGATGTTTGCAATCTCACCTAGGGCTCTCAAGCCGTAGTGATTTGGTTGAATTAATATCTCTAGTATAATTTAAAGTCAATTACCAAGCCAAATTTTTTTGATTTTCACCCATTCTTATATGTAATCTCCTACAGGCATCTTTGAAAGATTTAAGGGTTTGTCCAGTGTACTGTGGCCTAAATTATATAGAAATGAGAATATAGGCCACAAGGATTTTTAAAAAATTATATTTAGCTGCTTGATTTTTAAATTGTGGTTCAACCACGAAAACTGCGGCAAAGAAGCTTATCTGTATAGATTATCCAACCCTAGAATGTGTCAATTAAATTGGAAGAAGGGCAACAGATTGGGAATAAGATTGAAATTTGGATTGCTTTACTATACTTTTATATAATTTGATGTTTAACCTCTATGTTGAGGATTGGCTTGCTTGAGAAAAGGGAGCTTGATTAATTTAGAGAGATTAGATTCAAATTAGATCATAAATGTTAGTTTAAATAAGATATTGCTGGTTTTCACATTTTGAATTTATTTATTTTCAAGTGAAATAATATAATGTTCTACTCAAATGCATCACCTGGTCCAAGTAAATTCACATCTTTACATAGTTAACCTTGATTGCCATAGCTTCATCCTAATAAGAATGTCTGTAAAGTAAACTAGCAATTAATATATATGCAAGGTATGTAATCAAAAGCAAGTCAATATTCATGAAACTGAGTCTATCTGTCTGTGATTTCACCTCAAATGCGCTTAAGCAGCAAGGGATTGGATTGAATTTATTTTCAATATTATTTTAAATTTAAAGCTAATAGCCAAACCAAAAGCTTGACTTGACCCATCCTTACTTTTAATCCCTTATATGATCTTTGAAAGTAGTGGGTTGAATTTGGTGAAATGTGTCCTAAATGATGTTGAAATGAGAATCAGGTCACTTGAACCCCAATAAATTTGAATTTTTAGGCTTATTTTTTTAAATTGGTGGTTCAATCATGAAAACTGCGGCAAAGAGGTTTAGCTGTATAGATTTTCAACTCCAGAATGTGTAGATAGACTTGAAAGTGGAGAAACACATTGTTTAATAATGACATTAGTTTGCTGTACTTTTATATGATTGTATTTTTAAACTTTATGAAAAGAATAGACTTGACTGGAGAAAGTGAGCTTGATTAATTTAAAGAGATAGTTTAAATTATACATACTGTAGTTTTAAAAGCTATGGCAACAACCAAATTACCCCAGATTTAAATAAAATGATTTCAGATTTAAGCAAATTCAAACTATAAGGTTAAAATATAACTCTGTTAACAGGGATTTTTGGCGTTAATGGACAAAATGGGTCAACACAGCAACAAATTGCTCACACACCAAACAAAACTATTCAAAATAAAAACAAAATACATGGATCCACAAACAAAATGATGTGAGCTGACTTTTGGGGTACATATGTTTACTATACAGTAATTTTAAAAGCTATGGCAACAAGCAAAAATACTTCAGATTCAAACAAAAAACTAATATGTAAACAAAATTGAAAATAAATAAATCTATTGTAAATCAATATAAGTTTATTACTTTTAATTTTGTTTACACCTGAGTTTTTTGTTAAAATATGAAGTATTTTTGCTTGTCACCATAGCTTTTAAAATCAGTGTATTAATTGGTGACAAAATACACCCAAGCATGATGAGTCAAAACTAAAACCAAAAACAAAACACAATTTCAACTCAATGTTGCAACTGATCCAATTAGAGTTCAGTATTTGATTGGGGAAGACAACAGTCCAATAAAAAGGACAGAAGTGAATAGAATAAGGTATTGTTTATTGTAGAATGTTGTTATTAATATACTGTTGCAACTGAACCAATGAGGATTCAGTATTTGGAATTGCGGAAGACAACAGTCTAATAGAAAGTACAGAATAATAAGAATAAGGTATTGTTTATTGTAGAATTTTGTGATTAATATACTATATGGGGAAAGCCACAAGACCACAAGGGGGTGTCATAGTGGTGTGTTCCATGTAAGGTTCAAAGCCAAGGAATAACTCATGCAGGGATCAGCAGGTCAAAAGGATAGCGCTCCTAATTAGGAGGAAGTGCCCAACATTCAACATTGACATCAGATTGGCTCATGTTATTAGACACGTCAAGGGGTGACTCATTGAGCGCCCCCTGTGTATTGTAAGATATATTAGCGGGCAAGTATGGAAACTTGGTTGCAACACCCTCCTTGTCCCCTGTTTGTTGTCAGACACCAGGATCAGAGTCTGCAGAAGATCTGGGAAGGTCCGCACAAACAACCTTTGTGTGGGGATGGCACAGCAGGGGCGCAAGCAATCATGGTGGAGTTTCTTGGTATTCCCTTAGGCATCTTTGAGTTGATAGGTGTGATTGTCATAGACCACAGCTATCTTGAAGGGCCCTAGGTGGTTGGGTTTTAACTTGGCCAAATTAGGGTTGAGGGTGTAAACAGGGTCACCTATGGCATACCTTGCCTCAAGGTGCTTTGTCCCTCCTTCAATTCATTTGTGTTTGATCTCTCAGGCCTTGGCACGCCATTGGTTCAGGGATGGAGTTGTCAACAGGGGAGGTTTCCTGGCAACTGTAGACTGTAACTTCCTGTGTTCAACTCCCGTCAAACTGTCTGGCGTTCCAAAAGCCAGGGCGCTGGGGTTGAACCTGGTGTCTCTGTTAATCCTTGCTTGCAAAATGAGTAGAGCAGTAGGCAGGTGTTCAGTCCATGCGGTATTGGGGTGTTCCTGCGAGAGTTTGGCAATCAGTTGGACCAGTGAACCATTCAATTGCTCCACATGTTCATTGGCTTGCAGATGGTATGGAGTTGTCAAGGATCTGGATGTACAAGTATTCTGGATACTTCCAACCCACTTAACATCCAGCCATTGCCCAGTTTGGTGCCCTCCCAATATACAGTTTGACATACCAGAAATGGCAACAAAGCAATATCACATGACTGTCCAAGTATCCAGTGACTTCAACCCATCCTGCACATGACCAACCCCTAGGTTTGATCCAACTAAATCTCTGCCACAGCTAAAGCCATATAAGTCTAAAGTATTATCCAATAAAAGATACTTCTCTTCTTTCTCAATTCCATATTTGAAGCTTCCCAAAAAGGCAATCCTAATCAGAGTTGTGACTATTTGTTGAAAAGCATTCTTGGCACAGTATGCTTTCATGACATGCCCTACAAGTTTGTGCCCACCATCTGTGACAAGACGCTTGGGTCACCCAAAGCAGGCCACAATCTCTTTACCAATAAAGCAGGTGATTGTATTGGCAGTGTGGTTAGTGGTTGCAAAAGCTACAGGCCAACAGATAAAGTAGTTGATGGTTGTAATGATATACTTTTTGCCTAGTCTATCCTCAGGGAGGGCCTGTTAGGGATCCAGTCTTGAGCGGCCGGCCCGTCGTTTTCAGGGGTAACTTGGGCCAGGTTTTTTGCAGACAATGCTCACCATAAGAGGGGAGCTAACTTTAAAAGGTAGGAGGCGGACTTTCCCACCCAGGACCATGGGCCGGCGGCCGGGATTATAGTGTCAATCACCCCTGTGAGAGTGATGTACACAATCCCAAACAGCTTGCCAGAATGGTCAGTTGGGAGGTTGGGTGAGGAAGCAGGAACAGGTTTTGGGGTCATGGGCGGCTCCATGGGCAGGTTGTAAGCAGGGAGATATTTGAATTTCCCTCTGAACAACTTGGGTGTTGAAAATATCCACAGGCCTTGTCAGTTGTATCTAATTGCAGATTGTATGCGGGCCAAAGGATTGAGTTTGAGTATCTTTTCCGGGATGTATTCCTTGTATTCAGATAACAGAGGTGTGGGGTTCCTGTCCACCAGTCTCCAAAGTGTGTCCTGGATTGTAGCCAGGGGCCGTCTGGAAGGGATTGTCATTCTCTAGTAAGGGAAAATGTATCTCAGAAATCTGTATAGGGGTCAGAATGGGCTTTTATTCACTCTCAGAAGGAAGATCCCCTTAGAAACCTTCTGGTATATATCCTGGGGGGTCAAGGAAACAATATGGATTTTCTAATACTTGGAGTCCTCTAACAATATCTTGGACTCCTTGTACTTGATCTTGGACTCCTGCACCTTAGTCTTGGACTTAGGCTCCTTAGACTTGGACTCCTGCTCTTTAAACTTGGACTTTGGCACTGCACTTAGGATCCAGCTTCTTATTCTTGGGCTTCAGCTCTCTTTATAGCTCTAGTGGCCTTGTTATTCCACTTGTATAAGTACAACTAAGCTCCTGCTGGTGATCAAAAGACTTCCAAAAACCTCTTGGCAGAAATTAAAAAGGCCTCAGAAAGATCCTGTCAAAGACCCAGAAAGACCTCCAAAAGACCACATAACTTTCCAGCCAGCCACCTTTTTATAGTGTCCTTTTACCAACAATTCCGCCTTCAAAATGGCTTTCTTCAGAAGCTAAAACCATTGCTGTTCACTTTTTCCTATAATAACTTAAGCTTACATACTTACTTTCTCAAAAGCTTAAAGTATTAATTCACTATTTCCTTGCTTATACTTTAAGCTTTTGGCTTCCAACCAATCATTTTCATCAGAAACCTTCCAGAACTCAGCCAATGAATGCAGAGTGCAGAGATAGACCATTTCTGAAGTTCCACCAGGATCCAACTAGGAAAATAATTTCCACAGCTCAAACCGCTCAAAGCAACAACTCTTTGTGCACCAAAGCATTAACTGATACATTATTCCAGCACCAGTTCTCCCTGCATTCAACCTAAACCCATTTAAATAGTAGAATACTATTTAAACTGTTTTTTCTGGATCTCTTCAACGTTTTCCCCATATATTTACAAATCTTGTAAAATCCAAGAAAAACATCCCACCAAAGCAACTTTGAATCCAACTCTCATAGCAGCATACCTTCATATATCCTAGGAACTTAATAAATAAATATCTTACCCACACTTCTATCCACATTCCTTCTTGAGTTTACTACTAAACCAAGGTAAATCATTACACATTTTACCACCTTGGCAAATCAATTTGGCAAAATCTTGGCTCATTTCTCCAGACCGCCAGTTCTTCATTATCATCTTCTGATCCTTCAGCCAGCTCCTGTATCATGATCAGCTAATCCTGCATCATGATCTTCAACCACATCTTCCAGCTCTTCAGCTTAACCAGCAATCAGTTTATCTCAGTCAACAAACATCCTATTCCAGGCTCCAAATAGCTCATTCCAGTCTGCCAACAGCTTATCAGTCCTATGGCTACTCCTTTATCATGACCAGCTACTCCTGCATCATGATCCCTGAGCCCTTCCACTTATTCTCACTAGGAACCATCTTGGTTCCACCTGCAAATGAACCACTTTGGTTCCAAACTTCAATATGAACCACAGTCCTTCAACTAGTCTTCTCTGCAATCAAACAGTTCCTCTCACTAGTCTTCTCTGCTGATTCCGTGAAATACCTTGGTTCTTTATCTCAGTCCCTGTTACCAGAACCTGTAGACCCAGGCATGAGTATACATTGAACTGGCGTTTGACTGGGCCTTTGCAAGTGGCATTCCACTTAGGCCATCCAACCATAGATCCTCAAAGCCTATGTTGTTGTTTTTAATCACCCAGGTGATTAAGTCTGGGCTTTCAGTTGCAGAGTAATCAGCTCTACTTACTAGAGGCCTGATCACACCAAGTTCTGCAGCTTGCTTCCCCAAGCAAACCACTTTGATGACACCTCTGAGCAAATCCATGCCCTCCAATGCTCACTTTGGGTTTCACCCAAAAGCTCCCATAGGGGCATAAACAAGGACACCCTACCAGTCTGTTAGGTAGGATGCTTGCTCACAGACCTCCTGTAAGTGTATCAGGGTACATAGAGCCCTCAGAGCTCTTCCTCTCCCTGGCAACCCACGTTACCCGCCAGGCGTCCTAAACCTTCTCCACCTCAAACAGACAAAGTTCCCTGCTAGCTATCTCATTCTTCACCCTTTTGCAGCCACAGTTCCCTGCTAGGTGAAGAACTCTAGCCCACAGCAGCCAATATTTTCTGCTGGGTGGAGGCAACATCTGCCTCTAGTAGTCTTTAAACCTACTAGCTAGGCCTTACTGTCCCTAGTAGCCATCATTAACTACTAGCCTCAACCTGCAACAAACAACCAAACTTTTGCTTGGCCAGCATTAGCCCCGCCTGCAAACCACCAAACATGTGGACCGTCACAAGAGGGTAGTTAGTAAAATGAACAGGTCCAAATGGTATACCAGGAGGACGGCAAACAGCGGATGGCAGGGTAGGTTGGCCAGGAGATCTTGAACTGAATTGGTAGACAGCAAATACAAAATAAGGCAATAGCTGTGTGAGCCAAATTAACATAACCTTTATTCAAAAATGGCAATAAGTTTGGAGCACAGGGTCCTTTGGTTTATATAGTAACCCACTTCTAAACTTAACATTTTCCATGGGGGGGTTCATCAGGGCATTTGGAAAGGCAGGGCTGGGGGAACTGGGTGCTTGGGTCCAGAGGCAGCAAAATGGCACTTGGCCTGGGAGTTGTTTCATTGATCAAGAGGCTCAATTTGGCTACCTGATTAGCTTGCTTTAGTGTTGTGATCATGGGATCAGGCCGCGGGCCCATACCTCTTTCCTGGGTTGGCTCCTGATTGGTTGCTGGTGTAGAATTCAAGTAAATGAAGATAAGAGTTACCAAATCAGTACCTCCATTAGGCACTGTGATTAGTCTTCCATTTGGTGAAATAATTTCCTTGGTTTGACTTGTTTTACTGTGTGGGCCAGTATTCTTGGTATCAGCTTGTGGGGGCTTGATCCTAGAAAGGCGCTGGTGGGCGGTCCACAGGCCTGGCGGCCCAGGGGGTCCAGGGTCAGGGTTTGATTCCTGCTCCCGGGCCCGGGTTTCCAGAGAGGAAGAATTGTCAATCCTGACAACATCCCCTTCTTCCCCTGTGAGCCCTCCCTTCTAATTTTTCTTGTTCAGGTAGAGTTGGACAGCTTCTTGGGCATTGGTCAGGTTGCTCAGCGGTTCCCAAGTACTTTCTTCTAGTGGGTATCCTTTTCACTTGATGTAATACTGGGGTTTTTGGTAGTGGGTTTGGTTGCTGTGTATGTATTCAACTTCATATTCCTCAGCGCGGCCTGGTTGGATGGGTGGGGGGGGGCTGTCTTAATCCGTTGGTGGGGGAGCAAGTTCCTATCTTTTTTAAACAACAGGGAGCAGTGGAACACATCATGAATCTTCCAGGAGGGGGGTAAGTCTAGCTTGAAGGCAACCTCACCAACTAGTTTGGAGATCTTGTGGGGGCCGCTCCTTCTGTGAGCTAATTTCCTGCAGGGCACGTGCAGGGGTACATTCCAGGAGTCTAGGTATACTTTGTCTCCGGCTTGTAAGGGTTGGCCTGGGATTTGTTTGCGGTCAGCAAAGGCTTTGTATGTTTGCACTGCACAGTTCAGGTTAGTCAAGCATGTTTTTTGTGTGTTGTGAATCTGTTCAATCCAGGAGCACCCAGTGGTGTTTGATTCTTTTTTGCCAATCTGGGGGTCCCAGGTGGGGTCAAACCCATAGTTGGCTTTGAATGGGGACATGCCTGTGGAGGCGTGGTCCTTACTGTTGTAGGCAAACTGGGCCATGGGTAGCATTTTGGCCCAATTTTACTGATCAGCGTTGGCATAGAATCAAAGATATTGTTCAAGGATCTGGTTTACTTGTTCAGTTTGGCCGTCTGTCTGTGGGTGGTAGGAGGTAGATACACATTGCTTGATTCCCAAGTCTTTCATCACCTATGTCCAGTAGTTTGACGTGAATTGGGGTCCTCTGTATGTGATGATTTCCTCATGCCTTCCATGTTGCGTGAGGATGCGGTTGTGGAAGTGTTGGGCTGTTTCTGCTGCCGTGCAATTGGTGGTGATTAGTACAAAGTATGCTATCTTGATGAAGCAGTCTACCATGACCAGGATTGCATTGAACAAGAGGAATGAAGCAGTTCCACAATGTAGTCCATGGAGACAGATCTTCAAGGTCCATGGGGTATATTCAAGGGTCTTAGAAGTCCTTCAGGTTTGTTTCTGCAAGTTTTGGTCCGCCCACAGGTCTCACACCCCTTCAGGTACGCGCTTACATCTTGATCCATTTTTGGCCAAGCAAAGTTCTTTCTGATGCTCTGGAGGGTCTTGAGTCTACCTGGGTGTCCAGCTATCTCAGAATTGTGGTATTCTCTCAAGACGTTGGTTCTGATGTCCCCTTCTGGTACAAAGATCCTGTTGTGGAGCATTAGGGTTGTTCCCTTCAATGAGTAGCCTTTTTGGTAGTGGGTGCTATCCAAAGATTTAGAGAGGTCAGAGATCATGATTTTGGTGAGCTTGTCTAGTGTTTGGGTCCTTAGTACTTCTGGTTTTCTGGCTCTGATTTTCATTAATCCCAGGTTAATACCTAGACTTGCTGTGTCCAAGAGGACTTGGGTATTGTGGTTGCGGGTTTCTAAGTGGGTAGGCACCAGGTCAGTTCTTTTACTTAGGGCGTCAGGTACCACGTTTGCCTTCCCTGGCTTGTAGTCTATGGTCAGAGTGTAGTCAGCCAGCTCTAGGGCCCGTCTTGCTTGTTGTTGGTTAAGCTGGCGTGGTTTGAAGAAATAGACCAAGTTCTTGTGGTCTGTCAGGACCTTTACTGGGTGTTCAGCGCCACGTAGGTATTGGCGCCAATGTTTCAGGGTCTTCATTATGGCTATCATCTCCTTGTCATATATTGGGTAGTTTCCTTCTGCGGGTAGCATCTTCTTGGATTAATATGCTACAGGATGTAGCATACTATCACCTCCTTCCTGAAGAAGGACCCCACTCACCGCAAAGTTGGATGCACTGGTTTCCAGTACAAATGGTTTGGAGGGATCTGGCATGATCAGGACAGGGGTGGAGGTGAAGGCAAGTTTCAAGGTTTCAAAGGCGGTGGTACATTCCAGAGTCCAGGTAAAGGTGACTTTGTCAGAGCAAAGACGGGTCAGGGGGAGGGTAATGTGAGAAATTTTTTAGATGAAATCCCTGCAATAATTTGCCAGTACTAAAAAACTTCTCACATCCTTTCTGCTTTTGAGCACCGGCCAAGATTTTATTGCTTCTACTTTATCCTGTGCCATGGCAAAGCTGCCGGTCTTCACTATGTATCCCAGGAATTCAACTTCAGACTGAAAGAATTCACATTTCTTAAGCTTAGCGTTTAAGTTTTCTTGGGAGAGTTTCTCTAGTATAAGGTCCAGGTGGCACAGGTGTTCCTTGTGAGTCTTGCTTTAGATGAGAATGTTGTCCAGATATGCCACACAAAAACGGTCAAGGTATTCCCCTAGGACAGTGTTATTATCCTTGGGAAAGTGCTGGGGGTGTTGCAGAGGCCAAAGGGCATTGCAAGGTACTCATACAGCCCATATTGGGTTTTGAAGGCCATCTTGTACTCACCTCCATCCTTGATTTGGATTTGGTTAAACACATCTTGAAGGTCAATTTTTGAATACACCTGGGCTCCAGTCAATACATCACAGAGGTTGTCAGCATTGGGGATGGGATAGCAATTCTTCACCGTAATGTCATTCAGTTTTTGGTAATTCACACATGGACGCATCCCACCATCTTTTTTCCCTACAAACAGCATGGGTAACAAGCAGGGGGCTTTTGACACCCATATGAACCCTTTTTTGTCATATCCTCAAGGTATGCTTTCAAGGCCACTTGCTTGCGGTGGTTACAGCTGTAGATGGGGCTGTGGTGCGGTTGAGTCCCTGGTAACAGGTCTATGGCGTGGTTGTAGATTGAATGGCTGGGTAGTTTTGTGGCTTATTCTTCACTAAACACATGGTTTCATCTCTGTAGGGGGTAGGCAGTATCCCAACACTAGGCTCTATCTTCATGGTCATGAGTTTGTTAGTAGGGGGTCAATCATGGCTCATGCAAAAAGGAACAGTGTCACAGGATTCTGGTTGGCCCAACATGACAGTTTGCTCACAATAGTTCAGGATCAGGCCATGTCTGTCAGACCAGGAGTTACCCAGTATAAGGGGGTAGGGTAGTCCTGTCAAGAGGATCAGGGAAAACAGGTATACATTGTGTCCAATGGTTAACAGGAGTTTTTTTCACACTCATAGCTGGTGTCCAAGGAGCTGTTTCCCATGATTACTTGTAGACTGCGCTCTGAGGCTGTCAAGCCTAATTCCTTTGCTAGGCTGGCATCAATGAAACTTTCATCTGTCCCTGTATCAATAAAGGCTTTGATCTTGAGCTTGTTCCCCACTAATTCTATGGTCACTTGGATAAATTTGTAAGACT
Organism: Entomophthora muscae; assembly: GCA_014839935.2. Lineage (NCBI taxonomy): Eukaryota > Fungi > Entomophthoromycota > Entomophthoromycetes > Entomophthorales > Entomophthoraceae > Entomophthora > Entomophthora muscae. The sequence goes on from QTSX02002136.1 coordinate 68,566, forward strand.
GGGAAGAAGTGTTTATTTGCGCCAGTGAGATTGGGGCAGTGTTCTTCTTAGGGCAGGCTCTGGTCAAGTGGCCCACCTTGTGGCAGTAGAAGCAGAGTCCTTTGCAGTAGTGTTATTGGAGCTCTTCAGGGGTCATCCCTGTTCTGTTGGGGGTTGGTGTTTGGTGTTAGCGGGTCTGGGAGGAGCCAGAATTCTCTTGGTTCATGCTAAGACCCTTGCACAGGGGAATTAGCTTGTCTAGGCTGAGGGTGGGCAGATGGTGCTTCATCAGGTCCTTCATTGCTAGGTTGACTCCCTTTTGGAAGATAATGGCTGCCAGTTTGTCCTCAAGTTGGGTGCGGGTTTTTAGTTTGAGGAATTTGTAAATATATGCTTGGATGGGTCAGGGGCCTTGTTGAATTTCTAACAGGGAGTTCAGGGCGTAGTATCTAGTGTTGAAACTTCCCCAGTGACCATTAACTCAGCCTCAAACTTGGCGTAGTCTAAGCAGAATTCTACGTCCTCAGCTGTGGCCTTGCCAAACCAGTCTAAGGCATCCCCCAATAGCATTAAAAACCTCAAGGATCTTCTTGGTGTCACTGGCGTAAGAGGGGGCATTGGTATGGAAATGAAGGCAGAGGACCGGCATGGCACATTTAGATTCCTCAAGCATGAGCTTCCCCATCTGAGACATCTCTACCTTTGTGAGGGACTGATTCACAATCACATTTTGCACTTGGGAGGAGGGAGCTTTGTTGGTGTCAGTGGTATTGGTGTCGGTTCTCTTTGGGTCATTTGGGGTTGCATTCTTCCACATGGAAGAGATCAGGTTTGTGATCATCTTATAGGTGTAATAAGTGATTATCAATAGCAAAAGCATATAAGATGCCCCAAGAAATAACAACATCTTGGGGCTCAGGGTACCAGGTTTAATAGAGATTGCCATTATGTCAGGGATCCAGTCTTGAGCGGCTGGCCTGTTGTTTTCAGGGGTAACTTGGGCTGGGTTTTTTGCGGGCAACACCCACCACAAGAGGGGAGCTAACTTTAAGAGGTAGGAGGCAGACTTTCCCATCCAGGACCACAGGCCGGCAGCTGGGATTATAGTGTCAATCACCCCTGTGAGGGTGATGTACACAATCCCAAACAGCTTGCCAGAATGATTGGTTGGGAGGTTGGGTGAGGAAGTAGGCATAGGTTTTGGGGTGACAGGTGGCTCCATGGGCAGGTTGTAAGCAGGGAGATAGTTGAATTTCCCTCTGAACAGCTTGGGTGTTGAAAATATCCATGGACCTTGTTGGTTGTATCTAATTTCAGATTGTATGTGGGCTAAAGGATTGAGTTTGAGTATCTTTTCTGGGTTGTATTCCTTTTATTCAGATTTCAGAGGGTAGTCAGTAAAATGAGCAGGTCCAAAGGGTAAACCAGGAGGACAGAAAACAGAGGGTGGCAAGGCAGGCAGGTCAGGAGATCTTGAACTGAATTGGTAGACAGCAAATACAAAATAAGGCAATAGCTGTGTGAGCCAAATTAACATACCCTATATTCAAAAATGGCAATAATTTTGGAGCGCGGGGTCCTTTGGTCTATATAGTACCCTATCTCTAAACTTAACATTTTCCATGGGGGGTTCATCAGGGCATTTGGAAAGGCAGGGCTGGGGGAACTGGGTGCTTGGGTCCATAGGCAGCAAAATGGCACTTGGCCCAGGAGTTGTTTCATTGATCAAGAGGCTCAATTTGGCTACCTGATTATCTTGCTTTAGTGTTGTGGTCATGGGACCAGACCGCGGGCCCGTGCCTCTTTCCGGGTTGGCTCCTGATTGGTTGCTGGTGTAGACTTCAAGTAAATGAAGCTAAGAGTTGCCAATTCAGTACCTCCATTAGGCGCTGTGATTAGTCTTCCATTTGGTGCAATAATTTCCTTGGTTTGACTTTTTTTACTGTGTGGGCCAGTATTCTTGGTATCAGCTTGTGGGGGCTTGATCTCAGAAAGGCATGGGCGGGCGGTCCTGCAGTCCAAAGGCCCAGCGGCCCAGATGGGTCCAGGGTTGGGGTTCATTTCCTGCTCCCGGGCCCAGGTTTCCAGAGAGGAAGAATTATCAATCATGACAGGGCCCAACAATGTCAATGGTCTTTTGCTCAAAGGGTTTCATGGCTTTGATGGGCAGTACAGACTTGGGGGTTCAGGTTTTGGCATATTATTCTCACACAGCACACAGGTTTTGAAGAGGCCCAAGATTTTTTTGGCGCATACAGGGCCACCAAACCTTATGCTTCATTATTTTGAAGAGGTTACTTCCTCTGATGTGATGCAAGGTACGGTGATAATGCTGTATGATGTCTCCTTGCTGGGTGGTGGGAATGTACAGCGTCTTCTCACCAGTCTCTGCCCAGGAACAAACATTGTCAGCATCAGTGGTGAACTGGCTTTTGTTGTCTTTTAATTTGGAGATAGTCTCAGAGTTAAGACCTTTATAGCAGGTTGCTTCAGGGCACAGGTAGAGCATTGATTAGTCCGGGTCTAAGCTGTGGTCCCCTGTGATGGACACCACATATAACCTGGAGAGGGCGTCAGCAGTGACAAGTTCCTTTTCAGGCTTGTATTTGATGTGTAGTTGGTAAGGGGACAGGCACTTGACCCAGCCTGCCTGAAGTTGAGTCAGATGGGACTACATATTGAAGTACTGGAGCAACTTGTGGTCTGTCAGGACGCAAGGTAGAAAGGTGGCTCCTTCCAGGTAACAACATCATTTCTTGACGCAGTGCACACTTGCAGCCAGCTCTTTATCATTTATGGGGTAGTGTTGCTCTGAGCTGAAGAGCTTCCTGGATTTGTAGGCCACAGGAAGGAAAACACCTTCATTGGTTTCTACCTTTAGCACACTCCCTATGGCCCTGTCAGAGGCATCAGTATCAAGTTTGTATTGGCAGTTCTGATTAGGGAACTGCAATACAGGTACAATTGTAAGTCTCTGCTTCAACGTCACAAAGACTTGATCTCTGGAAGGAGTCCAATGGAAGCGCTGTTTGGTGTTTAGGAGCTTGGTGAGAGGTGCAATTATTTCTATGCAATTGGGGATAAGCTTGTGCACGTAGGCAGCCATGCCTAAGAATGTACACACCTGGCCCACATTGGTGAGAGGTGGTATGATTGTGATTGCCTTGATTTTATGCGGGGTCAGGCTTTATTCCTTGGGCAGAGCTGGTGTGCCCAAGGAACAGGAGCTACAACTTGAGGTATTCACATTTGGAAGGCTTGGCCTTTGGTTGGTTCTTAAAAAGGGTTTTGAGGAAAGCACATAGGTGTTGAGTGTGTGTGTGATTTGATCTTGACTGAAGACAATGATGTTATCATGGTACACAACAACACACTTCCCAATCAGATCTCAGATGCTTTGTTCATCAACATGGCAAAGGTGAAAGGAGAGTTAGTGATTACAAAGTTCATGACCCAGCACTCAAACAATCTTTAGCGTGTGCAGAAGGCAGTCTTTGCCTCATCCCCTGGTATAATGCAGACCTGATTGTACCCTGCAGTGAGATTGACCTTCCTAAAGACTTTTGCACCTGCAAGTGTGTCAAACAGGTTGTTGATCAACAGCAGGGGGTATTTGTTCTTGACTGTCACTTTTTTTAGAGCACAAAAATCAGTCACTAACCAAAGGGACCCATCCTTCTTGGCTCTGAAGAAGACAGCAGCCCTGTATGGCAAGAGCCAGGGGCAAATGAAGCCCTTGTCAAGCGTATCCACAAGGTGTTGACAGAGGGTCTTGTCTTCCTTGGGAGTCAGACAATAAAGGGGGCATCCTTGGACAGTAACCCTTGTAATTGTACAGCATGTTGTATCCCTGGGGAGGAGGTAGTTGGTCCAGTGTCTCACTGAAAAAGTCCTTATACTCCTTGAGGAGTACGGCAAGTGCTGGGTGGGGAGGAGTGACTAAGGGGGGATCCACAAGAGGTTTGAAGCAGATAACTTTGACTGAATATTGATTGAAGTCCAGTTTCTCCCCTTGAAATTGTATGCATCCTTCTCTGTGATTCTGAAAAACACAGTATCATGCACTAACTTGCTTATTTCAATATGATATATATGAAAGCCCACCCCATTTCTGTTAAGGGTGATAACAGACGTATCCCAGTTGATACAGGGACGGTTGTGTTGCAGCCAGTCAAGACCAGTAATGATGTCCATGGCTGAGCCCTGCCATAATTGGTCCAGAGAGCTTAACCTAGATATTTCTCATTCTCACAGAGAAGGGTACCGTCTTATGGGTAATTGCCACTATGCAGGAGTCAGCTACTTGTACTGCCTTGAAGCAGCTGGGCACTTGGTCTAGTTGTTGAGAGTCAGCAAATGTCATGAATGCTGCCATTCACCATGTTTTGATTTTGCCTTTGATGGGTTATTTTGAGGACAAATATCTCTCCTTTTCTTTTGCCCCTTGAAATGAGTCTGGATCCAAATTGGGGAATTCAATTGTTCAGTTTCCTGATTCTGCGCAACTCACTTGCCCCACTCATGCTTGTGGCAAGTGATCCTACTGTCCTGATAGTGTTTTGTGGTATTGTCAATCAATATATATTCCATTTCTTATTCACCAATAAAAATTAAGTTTAATTCACACTTTTGTCTTTGTGTCTACCAGTACTTTGGCGCCTCTCTAGCCATGTCTAGTAGATATTATTCAATCAGGGCCACAAGGTAATTGCATAGTCTTCCCTACCATTCTAACCAAGACTTAGTACAAGTCCAATCCTAAGGTTAGGATTCCCCAGTGTGTGTCTGTGCCACGCCTCAGAACATGACAGCAAACATCTGGTCAACCATAGTGTCACAGGCCCCAGTATTTACCAAAAGTTTGTGGGTGTTCCCACAGAAACGGAAGGGATAGTCCAAGCGGGTTACTTTATTTGCAGAATGGCTTGCTTGGAAATAAGGTTGTTGCTATGAACCTGAAAGACGTTGAGAGTTTCAACATCATGAAAATTGTAATGATAGGGGTTCTTTGCAAGGAGAGAGAGATTGAGAGCAAGGGTCAAGTGGGGTTGTAGAACCTCTCATATATACAACCCCCAGGCTTTTCCTGGGTCCTTGATTTGTGCTAATTGAGGCCCCCCCCTGAGAGAATGCTTAGCACATTCTCTTGTTGACGGGGCTGGCGGCAGCCCACCTGATTGTGGGCACTGCCAGGTGCGGGGAAAGACTGGGGTGATATGTCATTGGATCTACAGAAGCCCATGGAAGCATGGTTATTGGCCTCCACAATGGCCTTATAACAGTTTTTGATGGAAGTATAGCGCCCCATAGGAACCCACTTGCAGATATGGGGCTTGAGCCAATTGACTATTAGTGTAAGGAGTGTGGTATTCCTGTTGGTGATGGCTTCTGGGGTGGCAGCAAGGGCTTGCTGCCAGGTGGCAAGATATTTAGGAACGTACCTGGTCTGTTTAATGGCCAGGAGGGGAGTTCTTGCCACAATAGGTGAAAAGGTTTTACTGTAGTGGGACTTCACAGCGTTCCTGAACAATGCCCAAGTGACATCTATCTCCTGGCTGGCCCAGATGGTGAACCATACTGCAGCAGGCCCCCTAAGGTTCCCCAGAGCCGTGGCAACCCACATGGGCTCAGGTGCCTGACAGATACAAAGGCAGGTGTCAGTTGAGTGGAGCCAACTGACAATGTCCTCTCCTTTGACACCACCTACAAAGGATTTGAGCGGAGGTTGAGCATGCACTGAGAAAGGTTCAACTGGGGCAGGATGACACTTGTATTGCGCTGCCCAAGGCGGAGTCAATTATACATGCTTGTGAGTACCAACTGGTATTGGTAGATAACATACCCCTCAGGGATGTCCCCCTTTGGGATTGGCAGGAAGGTTTCTTGATGGGGAGTAGCCATACAGCCTGTAATATGTCCTTTCTTAGGGGGAATTTCTCTTTTAGGTAGGTTGTCAGCCTACTGCTGCTACCACTTTTGTAACTGAACCAATTAGATTTCAGTATTTGATTGGGGAAGACAACAGTCCAATAGAAAGGACAGAAGTGAATAGAATAAGGTATTGTTTATTTTAGAATGCTGTGATTAATATACTATATGAGGAAAGACATAAGGCCACAAGGGATGGCGGTGGCATGTTTCATGTAAGGTTCAAAGCCAAGGAATAACTTGTGTGGGGATCAGCAGGTCAAATTGGTAGCGCTCCTAATCAGAAGAAAGTGCCCCTGTTTTGATACTGCCTTCAGATTGGTTCATTTTATTAGTCTGTTAGCAGGCAAGGAGGGAGACTTGGTTGCAACATTGACATGTAAACAAAACCACTCAATTGTTGTGTCCAATGGATTGTAATCAAGAATAATACCAAGGCATCTAAAACAAGCACATAATCCAAAACACAAATTTTAAAAATATTGTGTTGAGTGCTTCTATTTGGTCTAGAATCTGGGAAAAAGAACAGAAATTATTTTGGGTATTCTAAAATGGGTGTTTTAAACCAAAAACAACTAATTAAGAAATAAAAAATCTATAATTGGGATATTGGGTGGGGAAAACTCTAATTAAAGATACATATTCAGATAAAAGAAAAAATAAAAATAAGGGATGTTGCATATATACTTCTGGGAAGTATAATAAACAAGATAAGGGGAAGATTTAAGAAGAGAATGATACTTTATTGGATAAGAATATAGGATAATATATAGTATCATGGGAAGCCACATGCCATCCATGTATGTCATGATGGTCATGGGGCTTATCTGAGTAATGTCTCTCTTAAGACATGAGGCTTGCTCAAGTTGTGTTCCGCTTAGGAGATGGATTGGGTGATCCCCATAATAGATGGTTAAATGATAGTGATGCCACCAACTTAATGATTAGTTGGTGAGCCATTTGGTGAACTACTTGGGGAGTCAATTCCACAAGAGGGAGCAATCAAATATGTTGCAACATCTCCCCCCTGGGGTGCTGGAAGGCAGAGCCTTGGGTATTTTATTAAGCGTGTTGGGGATGCAAGTTTGGTATTGATCCAGTTTGGCGCCGGGAAAGGGGGAGTCTGGAGTTGCACTGGGCTGTTCTTGCCTTGCATAAGCAGAGTCAGTTGTGGTGCATACACTTCAGCTCTGTTTGAGCTCCAATACCCTTGATGAAATAGGTATTGTTGGGCTTGACCTCCATGACAATGCCTGGTCCACATAACCCTGGGTCCAACTTATGTTGATCATGGTTGACAACCCATATTTTGTCCCCAACTTGGAATCTTTCCTTCTGTAATGGGATTGCTTCCTTCTTGACTCTTTGGTGTTCCATTTTCTCTTGGTCTTTTCTAGCGCATTGTACATTGGGGTCACTGTTGTCTGGCACTTTTTTGGGCAGAGGTAATTGTGGCTGTGGGGTTCCTGTCTACCAGCTCCCAAAGTGTGTCCTGGATTGTAGCCAGGGACTAGCTGGAAGGGGTTGTCATTCTCTAGTAAGGGAAAATGTATCTCAGAAATATGTATAGGGGTTGAAATGGGCTTTTATTCACTCTCAGAAGGAAGATCCCCTTAGAAACCTTCTGGTATATAGCCCAGGGGGTCAAGGAAACAATATGGATTTGCCAATAATTGGAGTCCTCCAACAATATCTTGGACTCCTTGTACTTAGTCTTGGACTTCTGCTCCTTAGACTTGGACTCCTGCACCTTAAACTTGGACTCCGGCACCGCGCTTAGGATCCAGATTCTTATTCTTGGGCTCCTGCTCCATTATTGTGGGCTTCAGCTCTCTTTATAGCTCCATTGGCCTTGTTATTCCACTTGTATAAGTACAATAAAGCTCCTTCTGGTGATCAAAAGGCTTCCAAAAACCTCTTGGCAGAAACTCAAAAGGCCTTGGAAAGACCCTGTCAAAGACCCGGAAAGACCTCAAAAAAGACCTGGTAACTTTACAGCCAGCCACCTTTTTATAGTGTCCTTTTACCAACAATTCCGCCTTCAAAATGGCTTTCTTCAGGATCTTAAACCATTGCCACTCACTTTTTCCTATAATAACTTAAGCTTACATACTTACTTTCTCAAAAGCTTAAAGTATTAATTCACTATTTCCTTGCTTATACTTTAAGCTTTTGGCTTCCAACCAATCATTTTCATCAAGAAACCTGCCAGAACTCAACCAATGAATGCAGAGCGCAGAAATAGACCATTTCTAAAGTTTTACTGGGATTCAACTAGGAAAATAATTTCCACAGATCAAAACGCTCAAAGCAACAACTCTTTGCGCACCAAAGCGTTAACCAGTCCATTATTACGGCACCAGTTCTCCCTGCATTCAACCTAAACCCATTTAAATAGTGGAATGATATTTAAAGCTGTTCTTTCTGGATCTCTTCAACGTTTTCCCCATATATTTACAAATCTTGTAAAATCCAAGGAAAAAGTTCCACCAAAACAACTTTGTATCCAGCTCTCATAGCAGCATACCTTCATATATCCTAGGAACTTAATAAATAAATATCTTACCCACACTTCTATCCACGTTTCTTCTTGAGTTTACTACTAAACCAAGGCAAATCATTCTACATTTTCCCACTTTGGAAAATCAATTCAGCAAATTCTTGGCTCAATTCTCTGGACCACTAGTTCTTCACCATCATCTTTGGGTTCTTCAGCCAGCTCTTTAACCACATCTTCCAGCTCTTCAGCTTAAACAGCAAACATTCCATCTTAGTTCACAGAACAGATCTTTCTAGTCTTTAAACAGCCTATCAGTCCTCTGGCTACTCCTTTATTATGACCAGCTACTTCTGCATCATGATCTTTGAGCCCTTCCACTTATCCTCACTAGGAACTATCTTGGTTCCACCTGCACAATGAACCATTTTGGTTCCAAACTTCAATATGAACCACAGTCCTTCAACTAGTCTTCTCTGCAATCAAACAGTTCCTCTCACTAGTATTCTCTGTAGATTCTGTGAACCAGCTCAGTTCTTTATCTCAGTCCCTGTTACCAGAACCTGTAGACCCAGGCATGAGTCTATATTAAACTGGCATTTGACTGGGCCCTTGCAAGTGGCATTCCACTTTGGCCATCCAACCATAGATCCTCACAGCCTATGTTGTTGTTTTTACTCTCCCAGGTGATTAAGTCTGTGCTTTAGTTGCAGAGTAATCAGCTCTACTTCCCAGAGGCCTGATCACACCAAGTTCTGCAGCTTTCTTCCCCAAGCAAACCACCTTGATGACACCTCTGAGCAAATCCATGCCCTCCAATGCTCACTTTGGGTTCCCCCAAAAGCTCCCATAGGGGCATAAACAAGGACATCCTACCAGTCCGTTAGGTAGGATGCTTGCTCACAGACCTCCTGTAAGTGTATCAGGGTATGTAAAGCCCTCAGAGCTCTTCCCCTTCCTGACAGCCTGGATTACCTGCCAGGGGTCCAAAACCTTCTCCACCTCAAACAGACAAAGTTCCCTGCTAGCTATCTCATTCTTCACCCTTTTGCAGCCACAGTTCCCTGCTAGGTGAAGAACTCTAGCCCACAGCAGCCAATATCTTCTGCTAGGTGGAGGCAACATATGCCTCTAGTAGTATTTACACCTAATAGCTAGGCCCTAATGTCCCTAGTAGCCATAATTTCCTACTAGGTCTCTACCTGCAACAAACAACCAAACTTTTGCTTGGCCAATATTAGCCCCGCCTGCAAACCACCAAAAATGTGGACTGTCACAGTGGCCCTGCAGTTATACTGACAAGAGCGGGCTTTTGTCCATAGACAAGCTCATAAGGGCTTTTACCTGTATTACAATTGACTTGTGCTCTACAGACCATAAGCGCTGCCGGGAGCATGTTGACCCAGGCCTTTGGATTGTTAGCCAATAACTTAATGAGGGCTTCTACAAGCAATTTGTTTAGTTAATTTACTTGTACATTTGCTTGAGGGTGATATGGGCTGGTTGTGATGATTTTATTCCATTTTTGAATAGGTAGATATTGGTCAATGGCCTTAAGTTTGGTGCCTCCATCTGTGATTAGGAGGTTAAGCTTCTTAAACTTGGCTATGATCTCTTTTCCAATGAATTGCCTCACATCATTGACCTTGTGTTCTTTGATGGCTTGCACCACAAGCCATCTGGTTGCATAGTCAATAGATGTGATGATGTACTTTTTGCCCTTGTTTTTTCCAGGCTTTGGTCCCATAATATCCAGCAACCATACCTGGAAGGGCTGTGTGATGGATGCAGGTACCACTGACTTGAGTGGTGCTTTGGTTTGGCTGTACTTCTTGCAGACTTTGCATTGCTCCAGTACTTCCTTGATATAATCTAGTATGTTGGGCCACCAGTAGCATGTCTTGAGATATTCATGCAAGTTCTGGCTACAGGTGTGTATCAGATCTCTGTGGTATTGGGGGATTGTGTCAATCTTTTGTGTTGATGGGACGTAGGGTACAGTGTCACCACTTGGAAGTATTTGGTGTAGCGTGCCATATATGTTTTTGAACAGATGTTTGTTATTGAGGACTTTTTTGGATGATCATTGGTGTGCCAGGTGGGAATCCCTCTTGGAAATTCCCCATGATTAACATGGGCCAGTTGGGGTTGCCATCAGTGCAGAGGACATGTTTGATGTATAGCCTTGACAGGACATCTGTAGTGAGCATTTTCTTTCCTGGCTTGTATTTGATTTTCATGGGGTATCTCTGTATGAGACTCATACACTTGGCTTTTCTTCTTGACAAGTTTTGTTGTGTTTTGAAGAATATCAGCAATTTGTGGTTGGTAAGTACCTTGAACGTTTGGGCCCCTTACAGATAGCATTGCAACTTCATGAGGCAGTGTATGATGGTTAACAACTACTTGTTATGTATGGAATATCTTTGTTTGCTGTCAGATAGCTTCCTTGATTTGTACGCCACAGGGAGGAATTCCTTATTTGCCGTTTGGATACAGAGTACTCCTCCTATGTGAAATTTTAAGCATTAGTTTCTAGCTCATAGGCTCCCTCACAATTCAGATATTGAAGATAAGGGGCAGTAACCATGCGTTTCTTTAGTTGGAAGAAATGTTGGTCTTGTAGCGGTGTCCAGAGAAACTTGGTTGTTTTTCCTGTAATGGAAGACAGGGGGCTGTTAGGGCACCACAGTCAGGGGTAAACCTTCTTATATAGGCCACCATTCCAAGGAGCTACAGAGTTTGCTCTTATTTCTTGGGGCTGACATTTCAGTTATGGCGCGTAACTTGTTTAGATCTGGTTTGATTCCATCCTTACTGATAATGTGACCAAGGAACGGAAGTTCAATTGAGAAGAATTCACACTTTGACAGTTTGGCAATCAACTAATTTTCTGTCAAGGGTGCAGAGGATCAGGAAGACATTTTCCCAGTGTTGTTCCAGGTTGGGACTGTAAATGATTATGTTGTCCAGGTAGATGATTGCTTGTTTTACAATGTGTTCTTTGAAAACTTTGTTCATGAAGATCACAAAGGTACTGGGGGCGTTTGACATACCAAAGTTGAGAACAATACATTCAAAGGATCTGTACTTGGTTCTGAATGCAGTCCTTGGAATGTCTTCAGGTTTCACGTGAATTTGATGATAGCTTGCTGTCAAATCAATATTTGTGAAGATTTGGGACCCCCAGGGCGCCAAAAATGTTGTCAATTAGGGGCAGGGGATGTCTGTGCTTAATTGTGACCTTGTTGAGCGCTCTGTAGTCAGTGACCAGGCAGAGTCCTCCATCTTTCTTTGCCACAAATAAGATAACAGCACCAAAAGGTGACTTTGATGGTTGTATGAGTCCTTTTTAGAGAGCTTCATCAAGGTAAGCTTTTAGGGTGTTGTCCTCTTGTGGTGTGAGGCAGTAGATAGGTTGTAACTTAGGACTACTCCCTTTGAGGTCAATTTTGCATTTTATGCCATGGCCAGGTGTTAATCCTGGTAGCGTTTCTTGGAAAACAGAGGGGGACTTGTTAACTATCTGGTCTCAGAGGTGGTCCTTTTTGTGTTTAGTCTCCATATTCTTAAAGTGGATAACCTTGTACGTGCAGGTGCTCCAATCTATTTTGCTAAGGTCAGTTTCCTCTTCTATTTCCATGATTTTCACAAATATATGGTACCTCATAAGTGTATCAAGGTGAGTTGGGTAAACATGGTGATGCATCTCTCCTTGTTGTATGGTGAGGGTAGAACTATCCCAGTCAATGTGAGGTTTGGTTTTCCTTGTCCAATCCAGGCCAAGTATAGCATTGTACTTGGGGATTGGTATGATGGGCCCACTGAGTGTAGTTTGCACGTTTCTGATTTGGGCGCAGAAAGGTTTTGCCTCTTGAGTGACTGGTGTGCTTCTGTTGTCCGCCATGATGACTCTCCTGATCCTGCATTGGGTGGTAGGTAGTTTCTTGAGGTCAGCAAATTTCTTGTTGACAAGAGATTGGTCTGCTCCAGTGTTGAATAGCGCAGTGCCCTGATATCTGCAAAAACAGAAAGGATAAGTGAGGAGTTTATTTCCAGTTTGGGCTGCAAACAGTAGATGATTGCTTGAGGGTACTTGGATCATGATGATTGAATCCACGTCCTGGTCCCTATACAAGTCTTGTAAAGAGGGGGAGGGCAGCTTGCCTAAGCACTCCCCTGAGCTTGTCCATCTTTGTTGGTATCTTCAATGCTTGCTTGGTTAGCCTGTGCTTTGCAGTCACCGGTTTGAGAACGGGTGTTGCTGGCTTGATTATGTTGTTTGTTTGGTTGAGTGTCATGAATGACATTTAAATACTTGTATTGAAAACCCAAGAGTCAAACCCCAGTCCCCTGAAGGCAGATAGGACCCCCAGGATGGTCCAGGACCTACCAATCTGTTAAGTCACAGACTCAAATTATTAAGTTGCTCCGCAACCTGCCGGCCTAATACTGAGGATTCCCCAAATGGTTGCCAGATTGCCGCCAAACTGGTGCCACTAGAGACCCATACCTACGCAGGAAATGTGGTCTGTCTAAAGGAGGTTGGGAAAAGACCTGCTACTAGCCCTGCTAACAAACACCAGCTGTTGCCAGTCTCCAGTCCAGAAAAGGTATTGCAATTTGCTAACTCAGATGACATGGTGAACAACGGTGGCAAAACAAAGCACTGCCACTTCTGTTCCCCAGAACCAGTCCAGCCAAGAACTGCCAAACCAGTGCCACTGAGGGCCCAGACCTACACAGAAGCCGTGGCTTGGGCAAGGTTCACTACTAGTCCTGCCAATAAGCACCAACTGATGCCAGCCCCCAATCTAGAAAGAGAATTGCAATTAGCCCGCTCAGGTGACATGGTGAACCAAAGCAGCAAAATTAAGCATTGCCACTTCTGTTTGCCAGAACGTACCCAAACAGAACCTGATGTCCTCCAGACCCTAAGCCAAGATCCATGCCCTACCAATAAACCACCCATGGACCTGAAGCCTGCAAAAAGCAAAGAAGCAAAATCACATGGTATAAGAACGCTGGTAGTGTGGTGATGACCACATTGTCATTTTCAATAATAAAGTTTTATGAACCTTTGGTTTGAACAAATCTTACCCTATCTAGTCTTAGTGATCTTCCAACTTAACTCTGGACAAGTAGACAACCAGGCAACTAACCCCTCCAGAGATCAATCTGCCAAACCGCCCCAGGCATTATACTGTCCCCCAGGAGCCCCTTTTAGACCTGTGCACTTTAGCAAGTACCCTCCAAACCCAGCCTACACTGAGTTCAACTTGGAAAACATACTCCTTGACAACCCCCTGGCAAGAACTAGAGAAACTGAAACAATAGGTCAAGAGGGGAAGTGGTACGTTATGCTGCCCAGATTGTTCAAAGACAAGTAAAATTACCTGCCAGTGTATTTTGTTCCCATGATCCCACCTGTAACTCCTAGACCAGACTGCCCTCTGGAATCTACCACCGCAGCCAAGACCACCTCTACCCAACTGTTTGGAGTACTCTACATTGATTTGACAGGATTGGTGGATTCTATGGTCCCCAACTCCGGACCCTGGTCCTTGCTTGGGCAATCTATATCTTACATTATCAAGTTAGCACCCATTCTATGGTGGACCTTACCTGCCAGCTTGGCTGCACCACACCCCAAGCCGCCCAATGCCTCTACCTATGACTGGATTCCTGACATTGAGGGTCCTTCTTGGCGGTAGGGCTCTCCTTGCGCTTATTGGTTGCATGTAGATCATCATATTTCTGAGCTGTGTGCTTCCCTTCCAAGAACACATACTCAAGGCTCTTGCAGCAGGTCATGTCAAACTGACGTCTGATGTGCGTGGGGAGACCATTGTAGAAGTCCAACTGTGGCCTGGTTTCATCAAAGTTCATGGTGTTGGGCGCGCAGTCACATATGTCTTCATACACAGCAATGTACTCCTCAATTGTTCCTGTCATCTTGAAGGTTCAAAGTTCTGTCATAATCACCACATTGGAATCCTTCATGGAGAACTTTTCAAGAAATGCAGTTTTGAATAATTCCCAGTTTTCCTTCTGGTTGGGGTGTTGGGCTAGCCATTTGCTTACAAAACAGAATGCAGTTCCTATAATGTGGAGGGCAATCTCACTGACCCAGAGTCTTTGGGGGTAGTCCACTTGCTCAAATTTGCTCTGCATACTATTGATCTAGAGAGATATGTTTTCCTGACGTAGTCCTGCAAAAGCTCCAATTTTGGCTGTACACAGGTGTTGGAATACAATATTAGATATTTCAGGCTGCTGTGGTCCCTTCATGGTTGGCGCTGTGGGTAACAGTCTGCAGGCTTTGAGAGCATTGTACTGTGTAATAGGTACAAGAACATTGTTATAGATAACAAGGCCTGCAGGAATGTCTTGTCCTTCTTTGTAGTCTCTCCAGCTGTTAGGGAGTACCATTGATTGGGTCTTTTTCTTAGGAGGAATTTTTCCTTTGGGTTGGTTAGGTATGGATAACCTACCTGTGCTACCACTGTTGCTTATATACTTCTGGGAAGTATAATAAACAAGATAAGGTGAAGATTTAAGAAGATAATGATACTTTATTGGATATGAATATAGGGTAATATATAGTATCATGGGAAGCCACATGCCATCCATGTATGTCATGATGATCATGGGGCTTATCTGAGTAATGTTTCTCTTAAGTCACAAGGCTTGCTCAAGTTGTGTTCCGCTTAGGAGCTGTATTGGGTGATCCCTATAATAGATGGTCAAATGATAGTGGTGCCACCAACTTAATGAATAGTTGGTGAGCCATTTGGTGACTCATTTGGTGAACTACTCAGGGAGTCAATTCCCCAAGAGGGAGAAATCAAAGATTTTGCAACAGAGAGTAACTTAATTCAAATTTATTTAGTATTTTATTAATTTTTAAATTGGAAGGAACATAACAACAGAGTAACAATGTACATGTGCGCTGCAGTTGTGGTTGCCCCACAAGTCAAAAAATTGAGTCAATGCAATATAAATGCCTACTAAGGAAGGAGACAGGAGAAGAGAGCTCAATGGTTAGGTTGTACTGACACAACCAGTTCAAGGAGCACAGCATGCAAGGCTGTGGAGCATCAACCCTTGGATCCCCAAGCTGACTTGGAAGCCCACTAAGGTTATCACAACCAAAACAGTTAGAAACAAAGAGATTTGACTTGCCTTTTTTGTATTTGACCCTGTGTACTGTCAGGAAGCAGTCCTAGCAGTCATCATGGAGAAGATGAAGCTTGTGGTCAACACTAGCTACAAGCCCTACATCAGTGACAGCAATCAAGAAGACGTCAAGGAGACCAAGTACTTCCAAACCGCAGATGGGCAGCAAGTGCTCAAAAAGGTTGCTGTGTTCTATACCAAGGTGCCCATGCCTTGTGTACCTGTCCCAGAGAAGGATTAAGTCCATCCAAATCCACCAAGGCTGCCAAGAAGCGCATTCCTGATATCAAGCACATCATCCTTCTCAGGCTTATACAGGAAACTGGCAACTAAAAGGCAGCTGCAGCTCTTGTTGGAGTGGATCCCAAATACACCAGTAACCCCTTCACCACATATATCAATACTGGCCATGTTTTTGCTGCGGAGAAATCCTTGCACATTTCCACTATGCTCACCAAGAAGCACAGATGGGCAATCTGCCAGTGGATAACCCAAGACTGCCATCTTGAACTGGCAAATATACATGCAATGATCAGACCCACTTTTGGGATTGAGGCTTTAATTACCTTTTATTATCATCTGGTAAAGAATATGAAATTTTTGTGGAAAAAACTCAGGGTATCTTCATATAATCTAAACAGCCCTTCCAATATCAAGACCTGGAAAATAATTGCAGATGAATACACTGCCCTAAAAGCCAAGGGGACTGTCAAATTGTATTATATTGAAAAATCAGCATTCACCTCATCTATGTCAGATGCATATAGCTATGCCCCCTGCTGTGTGATTGGGTCTTTGAGTCTTTGTGGTTGAATCAACAGGACAGTTCTTTGGGGTATATTAGGCTTTCTTAAACACTAGAGTATTTTGAAGACCTAATACACAGTTAGTTACTGATAAAGCACAGAAAGTCTTTACCTTCTCTCTTGAGGTAATAAAGAAGATAGCTAATAATCAAGTAATATAAATCTGTGTGTCTTTATTGTTTGATGTCATGTTTGGCTCCTGGGGACAACATCCAGGAAGACACGGCGGGAAATCTTTATAACAAAAGATTTGAGGTTTGAAGCTAGCCTTGGGTTAGCCTTCAGGGCAAAATTAAGGGCATGTACCTTAATTTCCTGTAATACAAGATGTGAAAGTCCTTTTGGCAAAAAGCAAAGGAAAAAGCTTGAAGAATATTAAAGCCAACACAAATGTGGATAAAATTTTCTTTATTAGGAGAGATAATTCTAATTAAATAGTAGACAATGGACAGTGATAACTCATTAGATAGACAGAGTGGCTGAGGGGGTCACATTGGGGGGAGGTCATACCAGGATCAGACAAGGGAAGGTATGGTATTCTGGAATGGGTGGATATGGACACAGACCCATTTATGGAAAGCAAGGAATTCCTGAACTTGAAAGTGAACCCAGTCAAATCTTTGCATTGATCATTATTTGAAGGCCATATCAAAATAGCATAAATTGCGCAATTTACAACATCTCCCCCCTCAAGATTGGACACAGGGAGGTGGTATTTGCGGAGAAACTTGGAATGAACACAGGCAAAAGGATGCCCAGAAGACAGCAGTTTTACTGTATACTCAACACCCTTCTTAAAGGTGACCTCACAGGGCCCAACTCAGAGGGAATCTAGCTTATGGGCTCTACTACCTGTACAATTCTGATAGTAGAGAGCTAGATCACTCATTTGATACTCAGGGAGGGGGGCTCTAGCAGCATTGGATGGGGAAAGCTCCAGGGTCTTAACCTTGTAAGCAGTAGAGTAAGCAGTTGCCTGGATGTAAATGATACAATTGGTTAAGTCTCTAACATGGGCTTCAGGATTTGCAGACATATCAAATTTGATCAAAGGGGGTCCCAAGATTGAGGGAATGGCTGCCTCATGTTCATACAGCATGGCAAAAGGTGACTGGCCCGTCACACGGTGCCTACTGAGTTGGTAAGCAAAGAGGGCAACATGGAGGAACATATCCCAATTGGCAGCGTCAGAGAGCGTGAGATTTCTCATTATAGACACCAGAGAGGAGTTTGCTTGTTCAACAGTTCCATTGGTGGAGGGGTTATAAGGCGCAGAGAAAAATAGGTGAGTTCCCATAGCTTTGACAATAGAAGTGATGAGACGAGCATTAAAGTTAGTACCATTGTCAGAGAGCAGGACCTGAGGGCAGCCATGTCAATAGAAAATGTCTTGCAGCAAGAAAGTAGCTGTGGTCTTGGTGGTTATATCTTTTGTTGCTCTGGCTTTGACCCATTTGCTAAAGTGATTGACAGCTACCAAGATGAATTGACACACAGACCTAGAACGCGGGAGAGGCCCAAAAGCATCAATAATCACAGTGTGAAAGGTATGTTTAGGGGGGATGAGCTTGAATTGGTGTTGGGAAGGGAAAGGGCGTTGAAGTTCACACAAAGGACAGGAGGCAAGAACATCAGGGATCAGAAGGTGCATGTTCTCCCAGTAGAAGTTCTTGCATAGCCAGTCATGGGTTTTGGCTATACATCCATGCCCAGTGTTAATGTGAGCTTGGAGGATAATGGCTATCCTCACGCTAGGGCAAACATAGGGTAGATAGGCATTGTTGACCTTTTTGAAGAGCTGCCTATCTTGAATTATAGTATCCTTGGATAAGGCTTGTAGCGCCAGTCAAATGTCTTCTGGCTCAGTGGTCTAAGAGTCAGGGCACCCTATTAATTTTTATAGGCAATCAGGATCAGCAGGGTAGTTGGCTAGTATTGGCATCCTTGACAAGCCATCAGCGTTCTGATGTTGGGCCCCAGGACGGTGTATCACAGTGAAATTATACCCTTGCAGGTGCAGAGCCTAACATGCTATTTGGACTTCAGGTTCCTTTAGTTGTTGCAGCCATTTGAGGGAGGAGTGTTCTGTGACCACAGTAAAGTGGGTCCCATAAATGTAGTGCCTGAACTGTTTTACAGCATGCAGCACCACCAAATATTCCTTTTCAGTGACACTGTAGTTTTTCTTGTGTTTATTGTGGACCAATGAAGAGTAGGCTACAGGTCAATCCACGCCTTTGTCGTCAAGCTGGGCTAAGATGACACCCACAGCTACTCCGCTAGCATCAGTATACAAGATAAACTCTTTATCATAATCAGGGTAGACCAAGATAGGAGCCTCTTTGAGCTTGGCCTTTAACGCTTTGAATGCTTGTTGCTGGCTGTCAGTCCACACAAAGGGGACATTGCAAAGCAGTTGGACAAGGGGTTCACTCAGTTCAACAAAATCAGGTATGAACTGTTGTTAGTAGCCCATCATACCAAGGAATACTTGAACCTCTCAAAGATTTGTGGGAGGTAGCATCTTGTTGATGGCTTTCACCTTATTATTCATGGGGCAGATTCCTGTTTGAGTGACCTCATGACCTAAGAACTTGAGCCTCTCTTTAAAGAAGGAGCACTTGGAGGGTTTAAGCTTCAAGCCAGCTTTGCAGATCTTGATGAAGACAGCCTTAAGGTGTTCCAAATGGTTGGTAAAGATGGCACTGAATACGTTGATGTCATCAAGGTACACAAGGACACAAGATAGCTTTAGATCTCATAGGATGGAGTCCATAGCCTGTTGAAATGTAGCAGGGGCATTGCAGAGTCCTTGGGGCATACAAGTGGGTTCAAAAAGGTTTTCTGAGGTGATAAGCGCAGACTTTTCTCTATCTCCAGGAGATAAGTCAACTTGCCAGTATCCAGAGGCTAGATCCATGGCTGAGAAAAACTTGGAACCACCCAGCTGTCTGAGAGCATCATCAATTCTGGACAAGGGGTACAAGTCTTTCTTAGTGAGAGAGTTCAGACGGCAGTGGTCCATTACAATGCAATGTCCTCCATCCTTCTTCTTGAGGATCAGTAACAGGGAGGCCCAAGGGCTCTGAGAGGGAGCTAGTAGCCCGCGTCTAATAGCTGCTTAAGATCCTTAGATATCCAAGTATTCTCTACCCTACTACAGCAGTATGGTTTGGCACAAAAAGGGGGTGCATCACCAGTATCAATATGATGGATGACCCCTTTAGCTAGGCCATAGTCCGTAGGTCCAGAGGCAAAGATGTTGCTAAACTGATTGAGCAGGTCCAACAGGTCTTTTTGTTGGATGGGAGACAATTAGGGGAAGTTGGCAGAGGTGAATAAGGAGAGAACTTGGGGATTGTCTTCAGGTAGATTGAAATCACTAAAAGTCCCAAAAGGGTATAGGGATGCCACTTGTTCTGCTCCCAGTATACAACCATGCCCTATAACCTGGCCTTAGGTCACCTGCATGGGCAGGGCCATCAGGTTGGCAAGCAATAATTGTACATGCTCTTTATGGGTTTGATCTAGAATCCCTGGATACAGGCGGGGTTCTTTAAAGCTTAGGGATTCAGGTGAGTAGAGTTCCAAGAATAATTTTTCAGGTAGTTTGTAAGAAATCTGAGAATTAATCACCACCTGGGAGCCTGGAGGAATGATAATAGCCGCTGGGGAAAGAAGAGGTACCCCTTCTTCCGCAGGGCAAAAAGGAGGAGGGTTGCACATGTTGGAGGAGTGAGTTCTATACTTGAGAGAGAAGATACCTGTGGGGTACTTAAGCACACAAGTTTTAAGCTGTTTTCCTGGGAGGCGCAGAGGTTCCTCAAAAATCAAAGGGACCCCATATCCTAAGAGCAAAAGATATTCATCTTGTAAGTTCATAATACTGCTACAATCTCAAAGGAATTGTGTACCAACCAAGAGGTCATAGCTTTTGTTCTCAAGGACTACAGCGGGGAAAGCAATGAGGAGTTTCCCAAACCTCATGGGTGGAGCAGAGTAGGCACCAATGGCCCAAGTTTGTGCCATGCCAGCTTTTCCATACAACTGGGTGTAGTTGAGGTCAGGGGCCAGCTTAAGTTTCTTCATTAGTTTTGAAGATACTATGTTGACTGGAGAACCTTTGTCCAAGATAGCCTTGATCTTAACCTTTTGGATTGATACTTCCACACAGGTTGTATCTTTCCCAAAGGGGGGCAAGACAGCCAACACATCCTTTACAGCCTCTAGCTTTTATTCCCATTTAGCTAACATGCACCCTAAGGCAGGAATCTCCCTATAAACAGTCTGCAGTGGGAGAGATACAGTCACATTTTGAAAAAGAGCATTGGCTAGCTTGGCAGCTTCCTCAGAGGAGTTGACCAAGACAGGAGGTCAATGGGCTTGAGCTAGGTAAGGGCAAGCCACCATGGCTTTGGCTTCACTTGAAGGCGTTCAAGAAGTGGTGGTGGTCTTCCCAGAGCAGAGCTTGTAAGGGACAGAGACAGTTTCCAGAACAGCCAGCACAGAATATCCATAACTATCAGAATCTTCACTATCATAATTTTCAGGGTCTGAATCACTGGAGAGATTGAGGAATAGGTGAAGAATAGTTGAGCCAGAGGAAGACAGAGCTTCCTCATCAGAAGGAGGATCATGGGGAGATAGGTCAGCAGAGAGCATCTCTGCCTCTAAGCTGACCTCTCTTTTCTTGCCTGTTCCTTGGGGTCACAACCTTCCACTCGGGGATTAGTGCAAGTACATAAGTGATGCCCTATTTGGCCAAATTTATGACAACCTTGCCTCTTAGTCTGTCCACCTGCACCCAGCAACATCATGCGCTGTGTACAAGAAGTAGTCCCAGAATTACTGGCTTTATTTTCACATACCACTGTACCCCCATGGATCAAATGCATGTCTTGCAAGAGCGTCTTAATACTCTTGATGGAAGTGAGTGAAGACTTTTGTGCCTTAAAGTGTAGGCATAGAAGCTGGTTCACTTTCAAAGCACTTGAATAAGCCTTGTAAGCTTTCCAGGGGGTTAACTGTCAACTGGTAATTAACTGTTGGCCTTTGATGTAAAAGCAATCTGCAAACTCAGCCAGAGTTTCCTTGGGCTTAAAGGTGATATGCATAAATGCATCTTTCTTGACCTCCAAGCTGAGATCTCCTCCAAACTCCACAATAGTGAGGCGCTTCATGTCCTCCCAAGTGATAATAGAGCGGAGTTTGGGGACCACCACTTCTTGGCATGTGAGATGGAGACAGGTGAGGATATGTTCCTTTTTGAGCTCATCAGTAGCACTACACATTGCAGTTTTGTAAATGGTTAGAAAGGCGGCAATGGTAGAGGATTTAGGATCAAATATCTGTTTGAAGGTTGGCTTGTAGTTTGGGTCAATGGACAAGGAAGAGGACTGACTGTTGTCACCTGGGTTGAGGACGTTAATGTGAGGATTGCCCTCAAACTTGGATTTGGCAGCAGGTTGTCTAGCCCAGAGGAGTCAAAGACTTTCCTCTAGAGTATCCAAGGTAGAGCTGTTCTGTCCACTAATATCTCTAGTAGTGGTGGCAACAACTCCAAATTTTTCAATCTTAATTTTTTGCATCAATAAGGTGCCAGCAATCCTGTTGAGGCGAGTGGTCAGGGAAGTGGTCTGAGCAACCAAGGGAATGACCTGTCCATTCATTGACTTGGTGAAGTAGGAGAGATTTTGTACCTTGCTTTCCAATGCGTCCTGACTATCAGCAACTTCATTTTTTACTTCTGCAAGCTGATCCAGTGCACGTACACAGTTGACCCAGGGTTGACTTTCCAAAATAGGGCAGCAAACATGATTGTCTTGAGTGGGAGTGTTAGCAACTTTAGTTTCCTCTTCACCTTCCGACTCAGAAGATAAGTCCTCAGAATTAGAGAGGCGTTGTCTTAAATACTCAATTTTGCCTTGCAAAGTAGCTACTTGATCAGTTAGCAAAGCAATGCAGGGGTCAGGCATAGGTTCAACTGGAGGGGGGTTCTGAACAGAAGATTGACGCTGAGTGATAGCCTTGAGCTTGGCTATTGCTTCCCATACCTTGGCTTCAAATTCAGATG
This sequence comes from Entomophthora muscae, assembly GCA_014839935.2. Classification (NCBI taxonomy): domain Eukaryota; kingdom Fungi; phylum Entomophthoromycota; class Entomophthoromycetes; order Entomophthorales; family Entomophthoraceae; genus Entomophthora; species Entomophthora muscae. The sequence goes on from QTSX02002136.1 coordinate 91,028, forward strand.
GGACCTCAACAGGAGGAGCGGGAGGAGTCACCTCAATAGATGTACTTTATCATCCACATAACTTTGCACTTGATATATAGTGTCACCTATTACAGCCTTATCCAGACCATATTGATGCTGCAGATGGCTGCCCCAAGTATCAACATGAGCTCCAACCAATTCAAGTTGAGAATTAATATGTCCTCGGAATTGATTAATTTTTCTAACCATAGTCTCAAAATCCTGGCAATGCTTTAGCAGAGAGGCCTCAATTTGCCCACACCAGGCTGCTTGATGCTCATCCAATTTGCATGGTTGATCCTTGATTATCCAGGGAGCAAGGAAAAAAGGCAATTTAGTGAGACAGTCAAGTACTTCTGGGAGGCCAGCAAGTTGCGCTGGTTATTAGAAATACACACAAAGAGACTGTGGGACCATTCTTGATATGCTATGTTCTGAGCATGGTTTTTTGAGACAGCGGTGGCTACAGCATTTAAAAGTTGGTTCTGGTACCTAATGCAAGTTGATGGTGAACCAGGGCGGGTTGGATGAGCTAGCTGACTAACACGCCAATTGTATCCATGGACTCCATCAGCGCGGGGGGAGACCAAAGTCCAAGAGGAAGGAATACAGGTCTTCAGAAGCATACCCAGGATGGAGACCAGGGATAGTATGCATTTCCACAGTTAGAGTAGAGCAGGGAGCGGGCAGCAGCACGAGCTTGCTTGTAGTCAAGAGAAAAAGCTGGAAGGGGGGCCCACACGGGCCCAGGGGGACAGCATCAGTACCATGGGAGTTGAGGGGGCATTGGTGATGTCTTCTTCTAGAGGAGGACTAGATACTTTAGGTTGCTCAGGTACTTCAGAAAAAAAGGGAGAAGGACCAGAGAATGTGTGTGGGAACAGGGTAACTGAGGGGCTTGCAGCCCCTGTAGGGAGCACCATTTAGTTGTGTTTGGCTCCTGGGGACAACATCCAGAAGGACTCAGAAGGAAATCTTTATAAAAAAGATTTGAGGTTCAAAGCTAGCCTTGGGTTAGCCTTCAGGGAAAAATTAAGGGCACATACCTTAATTTCCTGGAATACAAGATGTGAAAGTCCTTTTGGCAAAAAGGACAGGAAAAATCTTGAAGAATATTAAAGCCAACAAAAATTTGGACAAACTTGTCTTTATTAGGAGAAATAATTCTACTTAAATAGTAGACAAGGGTTGGTGACCACTCATTAGGTAGACAGAGTGGTGGAAGGGGTCATATTGGGATGAGGTCATACCAGGATCAGACAAGGGAAGGTATGGTATTCCGGAATGGGTGGATATTAGCACAGACCCATTTACAGAAAGTGAGGAATTCCTGAACTCAAAAGCAAAACCAGTCAAATCTTTGCATTTATTATTATTTAAAGGCCATATCAAAATAGCATTAATGGCGCAATTTCCAACAGCTTGGTTGAGAAACAGACACAGACTTCTTCTTGTCCTCTCTCCATCTCAGGTAGGTTTTGGTATAGCATAGTTTGGACAAATCCCAGACAAGCATGGTGAAGAGCTTGCAGAAGCCAATATCTGGGATGTACTATTTAAGTTGCAGGTTGGGGGCCACAGCCAAAGCCAAGACCCACCATTCAGTGACATCTTGCTTAGGTTGGAGTGATGTGAATTGTTCTTGTTTCACAGGGTAATTATTTTAAAACAATTAATTATCTTGGAGGTGGCAGCTGGCGTCAGGACCAGCTGATGCCCTATGTAGGGGACTTAGTTTTTTGTAGAATGTATGTGATATATATGGTCTTAGGTTTTGGCTGACTTCTCTTTTGGTTTTGTCTAAATAAATAAAATGTTAGTATAATCTTTCTATTTAATTGATGTTTTATTTTGTACCTCTTTCTATATCTTTACCTGTTGCCCCCTTGACAGGGGCTGCTTTGCAGGATTTGTCACTAGTTGGTTTCTGTTTCTTTTTATTTTTTAGTTGCTCAAACATCTTGGGATCCTTTGACCACGCCTTGGCAGGTGTGAACCCCTGTGGCTTGAACTGTAGGTTGGCAAGAACATCTTTTTGTACTTTTAGGAGCCTTGTTGCAAGTTTTTTGGTAGTGTTGGATATCTTCTTCTTCACAGTCTTCAAAGTAATTCTGTCAGGTTTGTTGACTTCTAACACCACCTCTTTAAGCATAACCTTCACTTTTGGTTAACCTTCTTGATTTTGATCACCACCACGTCTAATTCCTTGATCATTGCCTCCAATTATGACATGTTTTTCTTGTTCTTACCCTAACCCTTTTTATACCACTAAAATATCCTAATACACTTTATCAATTCTATTGGTATCTAACAGAGATTTAATAAATTATCAGATTTCAATATTATTTTATTAGCTTTAAGTAATACTATTCATTTGATATTGATATTATGTATATTTACGTATATACCAACCTGCTCTTAGTATCATGAACAACATATATTTTTTTCAAGTGAAACATGATTTGTTCTTGAATCAGTATGCCGAGTTTGACCCAAAGTACAAATTTATTAAAAGGTAGCCACATTCACAGGCTATATGTAGATCACATATTCCAGAGATATATGTGGTGAGATGGATTAGTTTTATCAATCCTATTGTTTTCTATTATAGCTTTGATATCTTTGAAGTGCTACACTAAAGTGAATTTAAAAACTACAAGTGTTACAGACCAGCCAACCAGAATGGGTGTTCATGTGGTGGCTTTGTGTTTGGCTCAGATCAGACAGGCCTCAGTTATTGCGCCCAGTTTAACTTGATGAAATAAGCCTGTTAAAAATAAGAGATGTCTTTGTGTGAAAATCAGCACACCAACTTGTGGTTAATCTAGCACCAGAGAACCCAGTGGTCTGGCTCTATATTGACCACAAGTTGGAGTGCCAATTTGCACACAAAGACATCTCTTATTTTCAACAGGCTTGTTTCATTAAGTTAAACTGGGTGCAATAACTGAGGCGTATCTGGTCTGAGCCAAACACAAAGCCACCACATGTACGCCCATTCTGATTAGCTGGTCTGTAACACTTGTAGTTTTTAAATTCACTTGAGTGTAGCGCTTCAAATATATTAAATTTATAATCAAAAACAATACAATTAATAATTATTAAAGTAGCCAAATTTAACAGGTGGTATGATAAAAATTAATCATCACTTTATTTCAATGTAAACTATATTTTAACATTAAAAAATATGTAAAAGTCAAACAAATAAAAATTAAAAAATAAAAATTATCAGGTGGGGCAAGTTTTATTAGGGGAATTAAATTGGGCGGGGCAAACTAGGTGGCAGACTGGGTAGAGGGAGAGGACTTGACTGGCTGAGGAGCTGGGTTCCAAATGACAGGATTGGTTGGATGGGGACTTGGGCAGCTGGATGACCTACAGGTGATTGGTTGCCTTGTTAGGCTTGGAGGAATTGATTGTACATGACATCATATTCTGACTCAGGGAGGATGATGATTGGCTTTTATGCTGGGGAATCACAAAGGGGAAGCTAGGGGTCCTTTGATGATTGTCTGCTGCTGAGAGCATTCAAGGCCATCTTGGTAAATATCTTGGCAACCTTCTGGCGGGAAAACAGACCAGTGTGGTAGTTGTCTGCACCAACCACCTGGCTGAAGGTTGTGGGGTTGCACCCACAGATGGTATCCCCAATTTTGAAGAACAACACATCACCAAAGTGGAGATCAGCATGTCCAGCAGGAAAAATTGAGATGTTGTGGCCATCTTCTTGGACCTTCTCAGAGGCCACTTCAGCGCCCTCCATTTGGTGGCTCAGGAAGATTTGGCCTTGAAATTGGCTGAGCTCCAGGTGGCAAGCAAGTTGGAGAGAAATTTTCCATATCAGTACCCATTGGTGTAGCTGGTTGTAGTTCTTTAGAATATAGTCCCTTTTGGGAAAACTGCAAGGAACACACCAATCACAATTACCTCTGGTTTCTTCTTTTTACCCTTGGGGGTGTTCTTTTTTTCCCAAGGAACCATAATCATGGAATTGCAATGCCAATTTATAATAGGATATAAATATGTCATTGTCATAAATGGAGGACAGGCAGCGGGTGATGGTGGCACTAATCACCAGGTCATAGGAAAAATAAGAGCCATCATCCAACTTATCAGCCAGCCAATTGGTCAGAATCAGAACACTGACTACAAGCCCATGCATCCAGAGCTGTGCTGTGCAACAGGCAATGAAAATGCCTTTGAGCCCAAGTAGGCGGCAGACCTCAGTTAATCAGAGGTATGGGTCCTGCTGGAGGAGGTCAATCATTAGGGGATGTGCTTCCTTGATCCTTGAGACAATCCTCTTCTTTGGCTTCCTGGCCAGCTTGGTACCACCTCTCTTCAGGAGGGCTCAGAACTCCCACTTGATCACTGCCTCAGTGAATTGAAGCTGAGTGGTAATTTTGGCAAAATTCACCCCACTCTGCTTGAGGTTCACAATCTCTTCAGTGATCTCGTTGGTGATGACTCGCCATTTTTGGAGGACTTGAGGAATAAGAGGACTCAGATTTGGTAGGGCTTGCTCTGATTGGCCTGAATTCTCAAGAAATGATTGGATTGGATTGGAGGATGGCACAGTTTCACAGTCTCCAAAATGTGGCACAGGTGCAGGTAGAGCTTGGTCTTGGGAGTCAACATACTGGGCGTTGGAAAAGCCACCCATGGATGGAGCTGGTGACACATACAACTCACCCTCCTGGCAACTTGCATTGAACTGAGGGTAGATGGGAAACATGATTGTTGCGCTCCTTAGCTCAGCAGCCTGAGCTTGGAGTAGCTCCTGGTACTGCTCTTCAACAACGTCAAAGTTATCTTCAGTTGAAAAACTCATGCTAACAAGAACCAATAAAAATTTGATTGAAAACAGAAAAGCAAATTATTTCTAGAAAATTGATTTTATTTATGTGTATGCTCCTTTTTTGAGATATTCTCTCAGACGTAAATGGCCAAATTTAGAAGTGCATACATTGAAAATAATGCAGTAGCTCCCAGAATAGATTCTGGTGGATTCACTCCTGAAATCCACTATTTCCTATCTGAGTCCCAAAAATAATCAATATTTTAAAAAAATGAACTGTTTTGTGTTTGAGTCCATCACTTTTGTGACTTAGTTTCATGTGTTCTCAGTTTGTATCACATTCACCACACACTCATTATCAAACTTGATGTAGAATGCTTCAGGAAATGACTGGATGGCGTGCATTTTGAATTTGAGTTCCATGTGTTTGCTATCTCATTTTTGGAATTGAGTATCTGACTTCATTTTTGTTGTGTGGTTGACTGTTTTTGTTTTCCAGCCCTAGATAAATGGAAGCTTTATTGAGTAAATTGACCTTCAACTGGTTCCAGTTGAAATTTGTTTTGTGTCTGAGTTCATGTGTTCTAAACTGACTAATATATGTTCATCTCAACAGGTTTGAAATCTACTGTACCAATTATGTGACAAAGACATGTACGAGTATTTAAAGCGTTGTGACTGCTAGTATTCTCTTGTATAGCACATCCTTTTTTGTTTGATAAATTACATTTTAAAAATGTTGCAGCTAGTATGTATTTATATGGGGTTGACCACCGATTAAAAATATTTTATTTCAATAATCAGCAATTTTTTGGTGCCAGTATATTTCCAAAAGTTAAGTCTTAGGCAGAGCAAATAGTGTAAGCAATTGATAAAGTAGTTATTTAATCCTTTGGCCTAGTTAAAAATAATGACAATATGATTTGTTTCATATCTGTGGGAGAAATGGAATCCTGATGTATTATTTTCTTATCGGTGGAGCAGATGGCACAGGATGCGTGAATCTGAACAGAACCTGTCTGAGTGGTAGTTTTAATATGAGCTCGGAATCTGACAAAAGTTAGTTTTTATCGGTGTGCTTTATATTTATCAGACACCTGATAATAAAATCAATCGTTTTGTTCTACAACTTTTTTTATTACCTTGACTTACCAAACATTACATATTTGGGAACCCTTCTATGGGCGGCCAGTAGCATTTTTCTGGGTAACTTCTTAAAGCAGATCTTGGAAAATGATGTCATAATCCCAATAAAATATATAAAGTGGCGTCACCTTATAAAGAACTTGGGTGGACATGTATCAGAGCCCAGATCTACAATGTTCCACAGCCATGAGCCACATGTGCACTGTTCGAATTAAAAATACCCTGGGAACAAACATCTTTGATTACACTTGCAATGTTCACTGACTATGAGATCCAGCAATACTTCCAGCGCATTGGGATTGTTGAGAAGACGCTCCCCCCAACCCATGCTACGCTGTGCAAGATCACACATGGCCACCTAAGCCACATTCCTTATGGGAACATGGACATCCTTACCAACACCAGCACCAGCCCTTCCATCAGCGTCAAGCCTGAGGCAACCTTTGAGAAGCTCGTGGTGCAGGGCCGCGAAGGCTGCTGTGTGGAACACAACGTATTGTTGAGGGAAATGCTTCTCGCCCTGAACTTTGAACTCATCTCCACCGTCACTAGAGGCTTGGATCCCTACTCTCTCCTTGGACCAACCCCCACGAGAAGGTTGGGTAAGTTTACCCACCTTGTCAACATTGTTATCATTGATGACGTCGAATACCTTGCCGACGTAGGCTTTGGCCACTGGCACATGACAACCCCAGTCCCCATCACCAGAGACGTTGACGACGACAAGGCTCCCGTTGTAGAATGCCCTGGCCCCACTCTCATGCGCATCGTCACTCGCAAGTCTCCCGTGGATGCGGAATTCAAAGCAATGTCCCGCTACAACTGCTTTACGCTTCAAATTCAAGCACCCAACAGAAAGTATTCCCAGTTTGTAGAAATGGATTTTGTCAAGGATCCCCAAGCATGGCGGGATGCTTACTCCTTCGATTGCAGCCCCACCTACCAGCCCGACTACGAAGTCCTCAACTATTACCTGACCATGTCCTCCGAGGAGCCTCTCCGCACCACACTGGTATTCCGCAAGCTCGTAGATTCGCCCTCGGGTTATCTCATCTTTACCTTCAACACTCTGAGAATCTACCAAGGCTCTAAACTAGTCCAGCAGATAACCGCAACTTCAAAGGATCACCGCGATGCAATTGTCAAGGAACACTTTGGAATCGACATCCCCGCCAGCTGTCCACTTGAAGACGCCAATGCGTATGAACTGCACGTCGCCAAAACTGCCCATTTGATCCAGCAAACACAACCGAACCCTTGACTTCTTTAATTCCACCCCTCTGCAATGAATTTGATACAATCTTGCATCTCAGGACTAGATTCACCTACTCGAAGCTCAAAAAAGGAGATTCTCCACATCTGAGCCTAACAGCTCTATCTCGGTTTCCTGAAAAGTTATAAACATAGCCCCTACCCTAAATAACTAAATTACGCAGCTTCCTTTCTTTTTTTGGGATCAACCGGTTCAATCAATACAACTTTTGCCACAGATGTTTGAATACATTGAAATCGATTTTATCCCACCAACTTTAAATCAGAAACTAGCAAAGTGCTTTATAACCATTCCTTTTATTCTGTTGCCAGATTTGAAATGGCCTTGATTTAAAATCAACACGCCGGTTTCAAGGCTGTGGCAATAAGCAGAACTAAGTCATCTGTAAGCGAAAGGATCTCAACTGAAAACGAAGTGAACCCAAATCTATCGTTAATCGATATAAACTCACTGGTTTTAATTTAGCTTTGAGCTGAGTTCATTCCGCTTATCGCCCCAGCTTTGAAAGCCACTGTATTAACAAAGAGCTAATCAACCCTTCCTCTTAAAAATAGATTTCCATTGCGCTTCTAGACATATCTTGGAATGCAATTTGACTGTAGATTTCCCCTTGAAATTAAGCTAAGATATATTCGATGAGAAATTTCAGTGAAAGGGCTATGACCCCCTTGGCAAGGTTGCTGAAAGCCCTTGGGATAGCTTCAAACATTAGCCTTAAGATTGGATCGGATTTAAGGGTTGAAAGGTGATGGGCCTGCATGCAATGCTTGCTTTTCTTTAGCCAGCCATCTGAGCAGCAAAGTTTATTTCAGAGTGTTCTTGAATAGAAATTAAGTGTCCCTTCTAAATCTGATCAGAGGTTGAGGCACCAGATGACATAGTTGTTCCTGGTGTACTTGTCACAGCTGTTGATAATGGCAGATCAAACTCAGCTCAGAGCCCATGTAATCCAGGCAACCACCAGAATTAACTCATTCTGCAAGTCAAATTACTATATGTCAACAATCAGAATTAAAAATACTTTAATTTCAACAGCATTGGAAAGTCAGAATTAGGTTTTACTCATACAGACTACTAAATGCTGACACTTTTTTAATAAGCAGAAATCTGTTTCCTGAACATTTTACTTGATAAAAAATTAAGCTTCAAGATACTTTTTAGGATACTATGATCATGTAGAATCCAAAAATAAAAGAAAAAATAATGCAAAGCTATCTAAAAAATATAAGAAACTGTCAAGTTTATACTTCTGGGAAGTATAATAAACAAAATAAAGGGGAATATTAAGAGAAGAATGATACTTTATTGAATAAGAATATAGGCTAATATATAGTATCATGACAAGCCACATGTTGTCCATGTACGTCATGGAGATCATGGGGCTTATCTGAGTAATGTTCCTCTTGAGTCACAAGGCTTAATCAAGTTGTGTTCCATTTAGGACCTGGATTGAGAGATCCCTGTCATAGATGGTTAACTGATAATGGTGACGCCGGTTTATTGACTGGGCGGTGAACCACTCAGTGAGCCGCTTGGTGATTTACTCGGGGCGTTAATTCCCCAAGAGGGAGTAATCAAAGATGTTGCGACATCCCCCCTGGGGTGCTGGAAGGCGGAGCCTTGGGAATCTTTTTGAGGGTATCTGGTATACAGGCTTGGTACTGATCCAGTTTGGCGTTAGGAACAGGGAGTCTTGAATTTTGTTGGGCTGCTCTTGCCTTACACAAACAAAGTCAATCATGATGCATACACTTTAGTTTGGTTTGAGCTCCAATCTCTTTGATGAGGTAGGTGTTATTGGGCTTCACTTCCATGACAATTCCTGGTCTGCGTAACCCTGGGTCTAATTTGTGTTGGTTGTGATTGACAACCCAGATCTTGTTTCCAACTTGGAACCTTTCTTGTTGCAATGGGATTGCTTCCTGCTGAACCCTTTGTTGTTCCATTGCCTCTTGGTCCTTTCTGGCTTGTAGTACTTTTGGGTCATTGCTGTCTGGTATCTTCTTTGGAAGTGGCAGTTGTGGTCCCATGGTTGTACTGACAAGTGAAGGTTTCTGACCATAGACAAGTTCATAAGGGCTTTTGCCCGTATTGCGGTTGACTCGTGTTCTGCAGAACATAAGGGCGGTTGGTAGCATGTTAACCCAGGATTTTGGGTTGTTGGCAGATAACTTACTGAGGGATTCCACTAGAGAGCCGTTTAGTTGTTCTATGCGTCTATTTGCTTGTGGGTGATATGGACTGGCTGTGACATGTTTTATTCCATTTTTGGCAAGATAGATGTTGGTGTTAATAGCTTTGAGTTCAGTGCCTCCATCTGTGATTAAGAGGTCAGGCTTTCCAAACTTTGCTATGATTTCCTTGCCAATGAATTGTCTCACGTCATTGCCTTTATGCTCTTTTGTGGCTTGTGCTACGGGCCATCTGGTTGCATAGTCAATGGCTGTGATGATGTACTTCTTGCCTTTGCTTTCACCAGGCATAGGTCCCATGATATCCAACAATCATACCTTGAAGGGTTGTGTGATGGATACAGGTACTACTAACTTTGGGGGAGCTTTGGTTTGTGCGTACTTCTCATAAACCTTGCATTGTTCCAGTACCTCTCTGATATCATCTAACATGTTGGGCCACCAGTAGCAAGTCTTGAGATATTCATGCAAGTTTCTGCTACAGGTGTGTCCCAAGTCTCTGTGATAACAGAGGATTGTGTCAATCTTTTGTGTTGACAGAACGTAGGGTACAGTGTCACCATTTGGAAGGATTTGGTGGAGGGTACCATATACGTTTTTGAACAGATGTTTGCTCTTGAGGACTTTCTCTTGGATGTCCATTGGTGTGCCAGGTGGGAACCCTTCCTGGAGATTTCCCATGTTTAACATGGGCCAGTTGGGGTTGCCATCAGTGCAGATGATATGCTTATTGTATAGCCTTGATAGGGCGTCTGCAGTAAGCATCTCTCTGCCTGGCTTGTATTCAATTTTCATGGGGTATCTCTGTATGAGAATCATCCATTTGGCTTGTCTTCTTGACAGGTGTTGCTGTGTTTTAAAGAATATCAACAACTTGTGGTCAGTGAGTACTTTGTACGTCTGGGCTCCTTCTAGATAACATTGCCATTTCATGAGGCAGTGTATGATGGCAACCAATTCCTTATTCTGTATAGGGTATCTTTGTTTGCCGTCTGATAGCTTCCTGGATTCATATGCCACAAGGAGGAAGTCTTTCTGGGCCATTTGGATACAGAGGACTCCTCCTATGGCATAATCAGAGGCGTCGGTTTCTAGCTCATAGATACCCTCGCGGTTTGGGTATTGCAAGATGGGGGTGATAACCATGCGCTCTTTCAGCTGGCGGAAATGTTGATCTTGTAAAGGTGTCCAGACAAACTTGGTTGTTTTCCCAGTGATGGCTGACAAGGGAGCTGTTAGGGCGCCCCAGTCAGGGATGAACCTGCATACATAGGCTATCATTCCAAGGAAAGTGCGGAGTTTGTTCTTATTTCTTGGGGCTGGCATCTCTGTTATAGCACTTATTCTGTTGGGATTGGTCTTGATACTGTCCTTGCTAATGATATGACCAAGGAAGGGGAGTTCAGTTGAGAAGAACTCACATTTAGACAGTTTGGCAATTGGTTGGTTTTCTTGCAGAGTACAGAGGACTGTGTGTATGTCTTCCCAGTGTTGTTGTAGGTTGGGACTATATATGATGATGTTGTCCAGGTAGATGATTGCTCTTTTCCCTATGTGTTCATTGAATAATTTGTTTATGAAGGTTACAAAGGTACTGGGAGCGTTTGTCATGCCAAAATTGAGGACAACACATTCAAAGGATCCGTATTTAGTCCAAAACGTGGTCTTTGGGATGTCTTCAGGTTTCACGCAAATTTGGTGGTAACCTGCTGTCAAATCAATTTTTGTGAAGATTTGGGACCCCCCCCAGGGCATCAAAAAGGTCATCAATTAGGGGCAGGGGATACCTGTTCTTTATTGTTACCTTGTTGAGGGCCCTGTAGTTTGTGACTAGGCAGAGGCCTCTATCTTTCTTTGCCAAAAAGAAGACAGCGGCACCAAAGGGTGACTTTGAAGGTCTGATGAGGCCTTTCTTGAGTGCTTAATAAAGGTAGGCTTTCAGAGTGTTGTCTTCTTGTGGTGTGAGGCGGTAGATGGGTTGCGCCTTAGGCACACTACCTTTTAAGTTGATCTCATGTTGTATACCCCAATCAGGGGGAAGCCCGGGTAGTGATTCTTGAAATACAGAGGGAAATTCTTTGACTAGCTGGTCTCTGATTGGATTTGTTTGTGTTGAACTTCTGTTTTTGAAGTGGATGACTTCATACGTAAATGTGCTCCAATTGATTTTGCTGATGTCAGTTTCTTTCTCTGTTTCCATGATCTTTACAAATATGTGATCCCTCATGAGGGTGTCAAGGTGTGTTGGGTACATGCAATGATGGACTTCTCCTTGCTGGATAGTGAGGGTGGCACTGTCCCAGTCTATGTGAGGCTTTGTCTTTTGCATCCAATCTAATCCAAGTATGATATTGTATTTGGGGATTGGAATGATGGGTGTTGTGTTTGGCTCCAGGGTACAGCATCCTGGAGGACATGGCAGTAAATATTTATAACAAAAGATTTGAGGTTTGAGCTAGCCTTGGGTTAGCCTTCAGGGCAAAATTAAGGACACATACCTTAATTTCCTGGAAAACAAGATGTAAAAGTCCTTTTGGCAGAAAGGACAGGAAAAGCTTGAAGATTATAAACGCCAACACAAATGTGGATAAACTTGGTTTTATTAGGAATAATGATTCCTCTTTAAATAGTAGGCAAGGGATGGTGATCACTCATTAGGAAGACAGAGTGGCTGAGGGGGTCACATTGGGATGAGGTCATACCAGGGTCAATCACAGAAAGGTATGATATTCTGTAATGAGTGGATATTGAACCAGACCCATTTGCAGAAGGCAAGGAATTTCCAAAGTTGAACGCAAACCCAGCCAAATCTTTGCAACTATCACAATTCAAAGGCCATATCAAAATAGCATAAATTGCGCAATTTACAACATCTCCCCCCTCAAGATTGGACACAGGGAGGTGGTATTTGCGGAGAAACTTGGAATGAACACAGGCAAAAGGATGCCCAGAAGACAGCAGTTTTACTGTATACTCAACACCCTTCTTAAAGGTGACCTCACAGGGCCCAACTCAGAGGGAATCTAGCTTATGGGCTCTACTACCTGTACAATTCTGATAGTAGAGAGCTAGATCACTCATTTGATACTCAGGGAGGGGGGCTCTAGCAGCATTGGATGGGGAAAGCTCCAGGGTCTTAACCTTGTAAGCAGTAGAGTAAGCAGTTGCCTGGATGTAAATGATACAATTGGTTAAGTCTCTAACATGGGCTTCAGGATTTGCAGACATATCAAATTTGATCAAAGGGGGTCCCAAGATTGAGGGAATGGCTGCCTCATGTTCATACAGCATGGCAAAAGGTGACTGGCCCGTCACACGGTGCCTACTGAGTTGGTAAGCAAAGAGGGCAACATGGAGGAACATATCCCAATTGGCAGCGTCAGAGAGCGTGAGATTTCTCATTATAGACACCAGAGAGGAGTTTGCTTGTTCAACAGTTCCATTGGTGGAGGGGTTATAAGGCGCAGAGAAAAATTGGTGAGTTCTCATAGCTTTGACAATAGAAGTGATGAGACGAGCATTAAAGTTAGTACCATTGTCAGAGAGCAGGACCTGAGGGCAGCCATGTCAATAGAAAATGTCTTGCAGCAAGAAAGTAGCTGTGGTCTTAGCATTTATATCTTTTGTTGCTCTGGCTTCAACCCACTTGCTAAAGTGGTCTACAGCAACCAAGATGAATTGACATCCAGACCTAGACCAAGGGAAAGGCCCAACAGCACAATACTCACTGTGTGGAAGGCATGCTTTGGGGGGATGAGTTTGAACTGGTGTTGGGACAGGCAAGGGCGTTGGAGTTGACAGGAGTGACAGGAAGCAAGGACATCAAGGATCAGGAGACACATGTTCTCCCAATAGAAGCTCTTGCACAACCAGTCATGAGTCTTGGCTATGCCTCCGTGGCCATTGTCAATGTGAGCTTGGAGGATGATGGCTATCCTCATGCTAGGGCAAAAATAGGGTAGGTAGGCATTGTTAACCTTTTTGAAGAGTTGTCTATCGCAAATAACAGTGTCCTTAGATAGGGTCTGTAGTGCCAAGAGGATGTATTCTGGCTCAGTGGTTCAAGAGTCAGGATACCCTATTAACTTGTATAGACAATCAGCATCAGCGGGATAGATGGCTAGGATTGGCATTCTGGACAGGCCATCAGCGTTCTGATGTTGGGCCCCAGGACAGTGTATCACAGTGAAATTGTACCCTTGTAGAAGCAGAGCCCAACATGCTAGTTGATCTTCAGGCTCCTTTAACTGCTGCAGCTATTTGAGGGAGGAGTGATCTGTGACTACCATGAAGTGGGTCCCATAAATTTAATGCCAAAACTGTTTTACCGCATGCAGCACTGCCAAACATTCCTTATCAGTGACGCTGTAGTTCTTTTTGTGCTTATTGAGGACCCTTAATGAATAGGCTACAGGTCAATCCACGCCTTCATTGTCAAGTTGGGCAAGGATGGCACCCACAGCTACTCAACTAGCGTCAGTGTACAAGATGAACTCTTTATCATAATCAGGATAGACTAGGATAGGAGCCTGCTTGAGCTTGGCCTTCAGTGCTTTGAATGCTTGTTGTTGGCTATCAGTCCATTAAAAGGGGACGTTACAAAGCAGTTAGACAAGGGGTTTACTCAGTTCAGCAAAGTCAGGTATGAACTGTCGGTAGTAGCCCATCATACCAAGGAACACTTGAACCTCTCAAAGATTTGTGGGAGGTAGCATTTTGTCAATGGCTTCCATCTTATTATTCATGGGTCATATTCCAGTTTGAGTGACCTCATGACCTAAGAACTTGAGCCGTTCCTTGAAGAAGGAGCACTTGGAGGGTTTAAGTTTCAATCCAGCTTTACAAATCTTGATGAAGACAGCCTTGAGGTGTTCCAAGTGATTGGTAAAGGTAGCGCTGAACATGGTGATGTCATTGAGGTTACAAGGACACAAGATAGCTTTAGACCTCATAGGATGGAGTCCATAGCCTGTTGAAATGTAGCAGGGGCATTGCAGAGTCCTTGGGGCATACAAGTGGGTTCAAAAAGGTTTTCTTAGGTGATAAGCGCAGCCTTTTCTTGATCTTCAGGAGATAAGTTGACTTGCCAGTACCCAGAAGCTAGATCCATGGCTGAGAAAAACTTGGAACCACCCAGCTGTCTAAGTGCATTATCAATTCTGGGCAAGGGGTACAAGTCTTTCTTAGTGAGAGAGTTCAGGCAGCAATAGTCCATTACAATGAGATGTCCGCCATCTTTCTTGAGAATCAGTAACAGAGAAGCCCATGGAATTTGGGAAGGAGCTAGTAACCCGGCGTCCAGAAGTTGTTTGAGCTCTTTAGACACCTGAGCATCTTCCACCCTACTACAGCGGCATGGTTTGGCACAAAAAGGGGGCACATCCCCAGTATCAATCTGATGTATGACCCCTCTAGCTAGGTCATAGTCCGTAGGACCAGAGGCAAAGATGTTGCTGAACTGATTGAGTAGGTCCAACACGTCTTTTTTCTGAACAGGAGACAGTTGGGGGTAAATTAGCAGCAGTGAACAACAAGAGAACTTGAGGATTGTCCTCAGGAAGATTAAAATCACTGAACCTCCCAAAGGGGTATAGAAAGGCCACCTGTTCTGCTCCCAGTATTAGACCATGTCCCACACCTGGCCTTGGGTCACCTGCATGGGTAAGGTTGTCAGGTTGGCAAGCAGTAATTGTACGGGCTCTTTGTGGGGTTGATATAAAATCCCAGGACACAGGCGGGGCTCTGTAGGACTTAAGGATTCAGGTGAGTAAAGTTCCAAGAATGACTTTTCAGGTAGCTCATAAGAAATCTGGGAATCAATCACCACTTGAGAGCCTGGGGGGATGGTAATAGCCGCTGGTGCTAGCAGAAGTACCCCTTCTTCTGCAGGGCAGGAAGGAGGAGGGGTATGCATGTTGAAAGAGTGAGTCCTATACTTGAGAGAGAAGATACCTGTAGGGTACTCAAGCACACAAGTTTTAAGACGTTTCCCTGGGAGGCGTGGAGGCTCTTCAAAAATCAAAGGGACCTCATATCCCAAGAGCAAAAGGTATCCATCTTGTAAGTTTACAATCCCATTATACTCTCGGAGGAATTGCGTACTAACCAAGAGGTCATAGCTTTTGTTCTCAAGGACTACAGCGGGGGAAGCAATAAGGAGTTTCCCAAACCTCATGGGTAGAGCAAAATAGGCACCAATGGCCTGTGTCTGCACCATACCAGCTGTACCATACAACTGGATGTAGTTGAGGTCAGGGGCCAACTTAAGTTTCTTCATTAGTTTGGAAGATACCACGTTGACTGGAGAACCCGTGTCCAAGATGGCTTTGATCTTAACCTTTTGGATTGACACTTCCATGTGGGTTGTATCTTTCCCAAAGGGGGGCAAGACTGCTAACACATCTTGCACAGCTTCTAGCTCCTTTTCCCATTTAGCTAGCATGCATTGTAATACAGAAATCTCCTTATATACAGTCTGTAGCGGGAGAGATACAGTCACATTTTGAAAGAGAGCGTTGGCTAGCTTGGCAGCTTCCTTGGAGGAGTCAGCCAAGACAGGAAGTTGATGGGCTTGATCTAGGTAAGGGCAAGCCACCATAGACTTAGCTTCACTTGTAGGTACTCAGGAAGTGGTGGTAGTCTTCCCAGAGCAAAGCTTGTATGGGACAGAGATAGTTTCTGGAACAGCCAAGACAGAATAGCCATAGCTATCAGAATCTTCAGGCTCTGAATCACTGAAGAGATTGTGAAACAGATGAAAGATAGTTGGGCCAGAGGAAGACAGAGCTTCCTCATCAGACAGAGGATCAGGGGGAGACAGAGGAGATTGGTCAGCAGAGAGCGTCTCTGTCTCTAAGCTGACCTCTCTTTTCCTGCCTGTTCTTTGGGGTCACAACCTTCCACTTGAGGATTAGTGCAAGTGCCTGAGTGGTGCTCAATTTGGTCACAGTTATGACAACCTTGCCTCTTAGCCTGTCCACCAGCACCCAGGGTCATTATACATGGCGTACAAGAGGTAGTTCTAGCATTGCTGGCCTTATTTTTGCGCATCACTGTTCCTCCATGGGTCAAATGCATGTCTTGCAAGAGAGTCTTAATACTCTTAATGGACGTGAGCAAAGCCTTGTGTGCCTTAAAGTATAGGCATAAAAGCTGGTTCACCTTCAAAGCACTTGAGCAAGCTGTGTAGGCTTCCTGGGGAGTTAACTGTCAACTGGTGATTAACTGTTGGCCTTCAATGTAGAAACAATCCGCAAACTCTGCCAGGGTTTCCTTGAAATTAAGGGCAATGTGTATAAATGCATCCTTCTTGACCTCCAAGCTGAGATCTCCTCCAAATTCCTCAATAAGGAGGCGCTTAATGTCCTCCCAAGTGACAATGGAGGGGAGCTTGGGGACTACAACTTCCTGGCAAGTTGGATGGAGACAGATGAGGATGTGTTCTTTCTTGAGCTTGTTGGTAGCCCTGCGCATTGCAGTTTTGTAAATGGTTAGAAAGGCGGCAATGGTAGAGGTTTTTGGATCAAATATCTGTTTGAAGGTTGGTTTGTAGTTTGGATCAATGGACAAGGACAAAGCTGACTGTTTTCACCAGGGTTGAGAACGTTAATATGAGGGTTGCTTTCAAACTTGGACTCAGCAGCAGGTTTTCTAGCCCAGAGGAGTCAAAGGCTTTCTTCTAGAGTGTCCAAGGTAGAGCTGTTCTGTCCACTAATATCTCTGGCAGTGGCGGCAGCAGTCCCAAACTTGTCAATCTTGATTTGTTGCACTGCCAAGGTGCCAGCAATCCCATTGACACATGTAGTCAGAGAAGTGGCCTGAGTGACCAATGGGGCAACTTGTCCATTTAGGGTCTCGGTAAAGCGGGAGAGGCTTTGGACCTCTCTTTCCAACACTTTCTGCCTATCAGCTACATCATTTGTCACTTCAGTCAGTTGATCTAGTGCACACACACAGTTGACCTGGGGTTGACCTTCCAGACCAGGGCAACAACCATGATTGTCATGAGTGGGAGTATTAACGGCTTCACCTTCCTCTTCCTCCTCAGATTCAGATGACAAATCCTCAGAGTTGGAGAGGCACTGTCTTAAGTACTTGATTTCACCTTGTAAGGTAGCCACCCAATCAGTGAGGGAGGCAATACAAGGGTCAGACATTGGTTCAACTGGAGGGGGGTTCTGCACAGAAGCTTGAAGTTGAGTGGTAGCCTTGAGTTTGGCAATGGCCTTCCATATCTTGGTTTTGAAGTCAGATGGGGTCTTGACAGGGAGAGCGGGAGGAGTCACCTCAATAGACACTACTCTGTCATCCACATAATTTTGCACCTGGTATAGAGTGTTGCCTAGTGCAGCCTTATCTAGACCGTACTGATGCTGTAGGTGGCGGCCCCAAGTATCAACATGAGCTCCTATCAATTCAAGTTATAAGTTGACATGCTCTCTGAACTGATTAAGCTCATTAACAAGAGTCTCAAAATCCTGGCAATGGTTTAGCAGAAAGGCCTCAATTTGCTCACGCCATGCTGCCTGATGTTCATCCAATTCACATAGTCAATCCTTTATGTATCCAGGGAGCAAGGAATGAAGGGAGTTCAGGGAGGTGGTTAGGTACTTCTGTGACGCCAATGAGTTGCGCTGGTTGTCAGAAATACAAGCAAAGAGACTGTGTGACCATTCTTGGTAGACCATATTTTGAGCATGGTTATTTGATACAGCAGTGGCTACAACATCTAATAGTTGATTCTGGGATCCTAAGGCAAGTTGGTGGTGAACTAGGGAAGGCTGGATGAACCAATTAACTAACACGCCAATAGTATTAATGGATTCCATCAACGCGGGGGGGAGATCAAAGTCCAAAAGGAAGGAGTACAGGTCTTCAGAAATGTACCCGGGACAGAGGCCAGGGATAGAGTGCATGGCTACTGTGCCATAATGAAGAAGGGAGCAGGCAGCAACACAAGCTTGCTTGTAATTGAGAGAGAAAGCGGGAAGGGGGGCCCACACGGGCCCAGGGGACAGCATCAGTACCATGGGAGTTGAGGGGGCATTGGTGATGTCTTCTTCTAGAGGAAGACTAGAAACTTTAGGTTGTTTGGGATCTTCAGAAACAAAGGAAGAAGGACCAGAGAATGCACATGAGAGCAGGGTAACCAAGGGGCTTGTAGCCCCTGTAGTGGGCACCATTTTGCTATGTTTGGCTCCTGGTGACAACATCTAGGAGGACACAGCAGGAAATCTTTATAACAAAATATTTGAGGTTCAAAGCTAGCCTTGGGTTAGCCTTCAGGGGAAAATTAAGGGCACATACATTAATTTCCTGGAATACAAGATGTGAAATTCCTTTTGGCAAAAAGGAAAGGAAAAAGCTTGAAGAGTATTAAAGCCAACACAAATGTGGTTAAACTTGTCTTTATTAGGAGAAATGATTCTACTTTAAATAGTAGACAAGGGACAGTGATCACTCATTAGAAAGACAGAGTGGATGAGGGGGTCACATTGGGATGAGGTCATACCAGGATCAATCACAGACAGGTACAATAATTTGGAATGGTTGGATATTGAACCAGACCCATTTACGGAAGGCAAAGAATTTCCAAACTTGAAGGCAAACCCAGACAAATCTTTGCAACTATCAATATTTGAAGGCCATATCAAAATAGCATTAATTGCACAATTTACAACACTGGTAGTCACAATAGTCAAAAATATTTAATTTAGGTTTTCAGCATAAAAAACGCTTTAATTTTGACTATCAGCATACTGAAAGTCAGCATCAAACTAGAAAAACACTATGTAAATAACTTATAAAGCTTAGTTAACATTTTTCAGAGTTGGTTTTTTAAGGCCAAAATTGATTATTTTTAAATTTAAAAATTTAAAGATTGCATATGTAGCTTATGAAAACTAAATAACAGGGATTGTAAAGGGAAGTATAAAGTGTAGACCTGGGTGCTTTGGCCTGAATTATCATACCTTTGTATGTGTGCTTTTTTTAAGTGTCAGCGTTTTACTAATAAACCAGTGAAGGTGTTGACATGGAGGTAGTCAGCATTCTTTTATAGTAACTCTCCTATTAAATATTGCTTAAATTATATCACTTTGTTTGCTTAGCCAAACCCCTTTGTTTCAATTTAGGTGACACGTCAATTTAACATAAAGTCAACATTATAAATACATATATAAATTCTAGTTTTAACATATGCGTTTTTACTTAAGTGGACTTCTAGAAATAAACTATAGTTTATCCAGTGAGTTTAAAATAACAGTAATATCTTAATAGTACAAAAAACACTATGAAAGTTGGCATATGTCTTTGTTGAATGCTTATCTTTATATATATTTAATAAAAACAGTAGTATAAAATATATAAAGTAGTTATTTTTAGAATATTGTGTATTTTATTAAGAAATTTATGGATTCTTATTTGGGGTCAACATCCAGATATTACTTACTGGAGTTGACCTTAATGTAAAAGTACAAAGAAACTTACATTTTCATAGTAGATTATATTAGTTTTTTGGCTTAAAATTAAGCCTTTGTTTAAATGGTGTTGACATTATATCTGTTCCTTTTTTATTTTCAATTCTGACTTAATGATGCACTATGAAAAATTTGCTTAGTTTTGGAATTACAATTCTGGCAGATAAATACTAAAATAATGTTGACTTACTGAATGAGTTGATTCTGGCGGTTGCCTGTAATACACATGCTAAACAGAGATTTAAAATTGACTATCTCCATTAATGAACAACAGAAGCCACCCCATTATACAAGGTGGTTAAAACTAACTCCCCAATATTTTTGAAGTAATTTTTAATGAGTAAATTGGGTACTGCTTGTAATTTGTTTATTCAACCCATTATAATCTATTCCATCAGGTTGAGGGAACAATATCAACCAATTGGCCTTGTCAGAGTTGAGGACCATACAGGCTAGTTCTATGGCATTTCCCATCACTCTTGCCAGTACTTTTTGGCACCAGGCTCTTGCATTATTGGTGAATATTCTCCTTGGGGACTTCAAGAGTATGAGGCTTGTTGATGCAAACCTGTGACTTCAAACCCCTACAAAAACCAGTCTGTAACAGTTAGATTAGGTGATCTGGCTATCCAGTGAAAATCACCAAACCAAGGGATTAAGCGTCCTGGAAGTGCTTCCTTCAGAATATTGATTATGGCTCAATCAAAGTGCACCATTACACTGTTCTATTAAAACTGCATGCTCTCCAGTCCCAACTCTTCTTATCAAGGGAGAAAAAGCTAGGTTATCATGGCTCTCTAGCACACGTTGTCCACAGTTGCCATTTGGCCAATGGTATTCTTAAAACATTACAATGACTTCTCCAGCATAAACAATACACTTCCAAGCAACTTTGAGCAGGTTTAATGGTTCTCTGTGGTGATGCACAGATTTTTGGTGCCCCAGAAAAAACTGTTTTTATCCACATATGCGCCAGGGTATAAAATGAGCCTCAGCACTCATGATAATTTTCAATGTAAAATTATCCACCTCCTTACTGAGATTCAGAATGGCTTAAGCATGTTACACATGCTTGCAGCTAACAGCTGATGAACTGTCTGCACTTTTTAAGAGAACATCCTCAAATATTTCATCAAAGTTCTGTGTAGGGATAACCAGCTAATTCCAACTTGTGTGGCATGTTGTCTGATCAATGTTCTGGGCTTCTCTTTGACATCTTGGGTAGCAGCAGAAATGCTTCTCAGCAGAATGAATGCTACATGGTTGACCATCCTAGGGAAGATCCTGTGTTGTCCCAGCCTCTTTAAGACCAGATGTAAAAGACTTCAGTGGTTGTCCAGTAAGTATCATAGGGACAGGAGATCTGCAACAAAATCCACACCGCACTAATCAATTGATGAAATGTTGGGAAAAGGGAGCATATATTTATATGCTCCTGTAGAGTGAAGTGATAAATAGCTTGCTGATATGTATTATGTGTTTTTTCTCTTCACAGATGTCAGACTAAAGGTAAAATTTAGTGCTGTTTAAAAGAATTATAGGGCTCCCAGTAGGGTAAGTACTTTTGCTCCACCTTGTATATTGATTTGATGTACAGCTTGTTTGCACTTTTAATTGAATTTAATGGGCCTATCTCAACAAGTGAGAAAGTTACATCAGAAAAAATTTGAAAATTTTTAGTTTCCTCTGGTTTAAAAATGAGAAGGGACCTAAAGTTTATCTTAAATGACTTGAAGCATTATTCTTACAATAATTTCTTTGATCTCAGTAAGCTTCTCCACTTTAGCTTTAAAACAAGAAAATAATAACAAGGATGACGTATAACAGATACGTTAAGCTATGAAAATAGTTCTGTACTCTTTACCTGCACCTTTTTTTTGGAAAACAGGGGATAATTAAAAATAAATTTTATTGGGGAGGCCACTCTTTACTACTATTAATTTCATAGCTGTAAAGGTAGACAGGCTGAACCAAGCTCATAGCCCACCAAAGCTGTTCACCGAGAAAATAAAAATAAAAAGTCTATATTGAATAATACAACAGTTTTAAAAGTAATGGTGCTAATTAAAAACTCATATGTAAGCAAAACCAATGCATTTCAAAACAAAATTGAGTTGGACTCAAACCTATTGTCAATTGATATAGATTCAAATTTTAAATCTCATTTTCATTGGAGTTGATTTTGCTTACAGATGGGGTTTTTGCTTATCACCATAGCTTTTAAAGCTACTTTATTTAAGTCAATCTGTTGCAGATTTTCCCAATGTGTCAAGGAGCTGGATGTACAAGTATTCTGGCTAATGCCACCCACTTAACATACAGTCATTGCCCAATTTAGTGCCTTTCCAATATACAGTTTGACATGCCAGAAATGGCAACAAAGTAATATCACATGGCTGTTCAAGTATCCAGCAACTTGAACCCATCCTGCACATGACTAACCCCTAGGTTTGATCCAACTAAATCCCTGTCATAGCAAAAGCTATATAAGTCTAAATTTTTATCCAATAAAATATACTTATCTTCTTCTTAATTCCATATTCAAAGCTTCCCTAAAAGGTGCTCCTTATTAAACGCATAAATTTAGTGTGCTTAGGCTTGTATCAAAAGCTCCAAAAGGCAAGGTACATAAACAGAAGTATCCTCTTCATCTCAAGGCTCTAAGTATCTTTACTGATCATCCTCATGGTTTTTGCACCAAAATTTCAATCACAACCCTTTATGCAGAGCCCCATACAGCGCTATTTTGTTTAACCCTTTTAACACTGTTCCATCAATCATTGGGAAATCCAACCTTCTGCCTCTTGAACAAGCCATCTCAATGAAACAGAGAAAGCTGATGAGATATATCTCAGCCCTGTTTAATTTTCACCCAGATTCATCATACTGCTCTTAGCCCTATAAAATATTTTCCCCTTAGATAAACTTTCTTGAGCTAGATGGCAAATAAGCTTTATAAAACTATTGATTTTTCTTGGCTGATGCAAATAGAGCTCAATAGATCTGATTTACCCTACCCAATCCCAAGGGAACAGCCAACTTCAATTTGGCACTTAGGCCAAAGCCTACTAGCCGTGTTCTAGATAAACTAATTTTTTATATTGTATTTCATAGTCGGAATTGATAATCAACAATAAAACAAAGCCAATGTCAACACCAACTAAGAATAGGCTTAAGTATTATTACAAAATAAGAAGGAAATTTTTATTAAAATACCAAATTATTATACTTTTTAATTTAAGCCCAACTTCAACAGAATGATGCAGGCTGTGGGCTGCAGGATTAATGAATCAATGACCAAATTATATCCTGGCATTAACAAATCCATGTATTATATATATTGAATGGAACATTCAATACTGCTCATTAATTAGTTCCCTTCATCAAGCACCTCAATATGCACTTCACAATAATTACTATTCTAAACTTAAATTGTATCCTATAATAAGAAGGCTGTCATAAGAACCATCATCTGCATTATGTCTAGCAGAGTCCAACATGGACTGGGCCACCAGGCCAAACACTCTAAGATAAAAGGCCCTGAGCCTATTGTATTAGAGTAGCTCTGATTAGTGTAACAATCATATTGTGAACTAGTAGCCAACCATTGGCTAGCTAGCCCTGGATAGTGGCCCAGGCAGGCAGCTGAAAAGAGATTCAGCTGTGCAGCATGTCTAGAACAAACACAGTAAGCTGAGTAAGTTGTCAAGCAAGCTTCCAAAAAATCCACCCTGAAAAGGCTGGGCCTCCTGCCGTGTTGACCTAATGCTACTTCAGTCTCTTCCTAGTGTTGTGAGCTAACTCGGATAAAATGTGGGCTGCCTTAAAGCCAGTCCATTAGAATAAAAGACTGATGATTCCATATTGACTTGACAATTGATCCAAGTCCTATTTCCTTAATATGATCCTCTCTTAGGCTTATTAGTAGAGCAAAAGATGATACTGTCATCATACAGTATAATTATCTATAGTAAAATACAGAGACAACCCATGAACCGTATCCAGAAGTAGGAAGAACTGTCTCAAACCCTTTGGGCTTTGGGCCCAGTCAGACTTGCTACTTCTGCAGAAAACAAAAAATTCCAGACTGCAGGTTATGCCAAAGTCACAGGTTCTCTGTACTTTCCTAATGTTAGAAGACTTAGGATATCATCTGGTGGATGATAAAATACCACGGTCCGCAGATTTCTGACAATATTTATATTTGTTCCTTTGTTTTATAGTTCTTTTAGATATAATGGATACAAATTTCAAGCTTTGTTGTATATTATATTAGTGGTTTTCTATATCTTTGAAACCACTGGACGTGTTCTGGTTAACCTTTAAACAGTGGATTAAGCCAGATTGTATAGGTTAAAACTAGGATTTATATAGTGTCATTTTAAGTTGACACAAAGGAAAACCAACACAAAAAACAAAGGTGGTTCAAGGGGAATAAGTTAAGCAAACACAATGACATAAGTTAAGCAAGATTTAATAGAAGCTCTACTATAAAAGAAGGCCAACTCTGGCAAAGTTGTCATCTTCACTAATTAGTAAGTAAAAGACACGGCTTAACAATTTCAACTTATAGAATGGTAATATTAGAACCCCAAAACTTCACATAATAATAAAACTACTTATTAAAATATATAGTACTTAGTTTTTAAAATTTATATGAATATAACTTTATTATAGCCCAAAAACCAAATAGCATAATTTCAGTCTAGATTTTGAGCCCAATCTTAATTTAATTAAGATTTATATGTTTTTTATAGTGATTCATCCTAATAATAATGACTGTCTTCAAGTCAACTTTCAGAATTAAAACAATATTTTAGACAAACTGTCTGGAATCAAAATTTTAATACATGTCAACACTTAAAATGTTGACATTAAATATTTAATTATGGTTTTGTCAAACTTTTTCTTAGTAAAATGCCTCAATACTGCATATATTAATAACACTGAAGGTTTTTTTGCATAGTCTATATAATAACCCCCTACAACTTGATATATTTTCAGCTTTAACTTTCATTTTTTATACTTTACTTGCAGTAATTTCTCTAACCCCTTTTTCTTTATAGGATAAATCAAAGAAACCCCAGCCTAATAGAAAAGCCTAATAAAAATCCTGCCCAGGACACTGTTAAGCCTAAGGCTTCTTCTTCTACAAAAAGGTTCTTAAGAAACAGCCTAAAAATATTAACAAAAAAATGAAAACCCCACACCTTCAGCTTCTGAGAAGGACTCTGATGATGTTTCACCTTCCATAGCTGGGATGAGTCTGAGGAAGATAAAGATCCCATCATCAAGAAGAAAAGAAAGGAAGGCTTCAAGTTCTCTCCTGAACCCTCTACTGAGCCCTCCCCTGAACCCTCTACTGGTGAACATGAAGATGATAAGCAACATGAGTACTTTCCTGGTTTTCAACACACACCTCCTGGGCTATGGGATTCAATAAAAGCCCACAATATTTGCAATGTTAAGGGTTCTTTCAGGATCTCAAAGAGATTTCTAAAATAACTTCAATTGATGTCAGTCAAAGATGACTCAAGCATGGTCAGTGATGGCTATGTGTTTAACTGCAACAATCAGAAGCAAGGAAGCAAAAGCAAACATTTCACATGTGAAGACAGAAGCTGCCAGTGGGATACACTATCTAGAAAGACGCCCTCTAGAAATTGTGTCCTAAAACATAATCTAGAAAGACACCATCTAGAAACCCTATATCAAATTTCTAGCAGAACTTTGCCAAATAACTTGAAAATTTATAAAACCCAATTTTTTTAAAAAACAGTAAGAAAAACATATGGCTAGACTCAAAATAATACAAAGATTCCAAATCTGCAAAAATAATGTAAGATCAGCTAGTACCAACTTTAGTGTGCAAAGCATCAAAGTCAACACACCCCAAAACTGTGATATTTCCTTATTGAAATTTGCTCCTATGCTTGTATCAATGTACTAAAAGTTAAGTAATAATTAAATTTTTGGAATTAAAGTATTTAATGGAAGATTAACTTGATCAGGCTTCAGTCCCAAAAGTCTTTGAAATGCCTTTAAAACTGGTAAGGTGGCCTTCTCTGGTGTAATAGATCAAAACCTCCTTAGTAAAACTTGCAAACTTGACCTGCTGATCTGCATGCTTGGATAAAACAGCTTTGCTTTTGATGGCCTGAGGGTAAAACTGGTCCCCATGGATATACCAGATCTTCATATTGTTGATAATCACAATGAATCTGGGCTTCTATATTTTAACCAGGCAAGAAAATTGATTGTACCAACCTTCAAATGATGAGGTGGTCTTATTTACACTGTCCTTAACCTGAATATTACAGTTCCAGTTAATGGAGACACTACCCTTGCATATATAAAATCATTAATGGAACATTTTAAAGTTGAAACCCAAATATTACAGATCCTTTTATGATAAGGAATAAAATCAGTATATTAAAAGGGGTTTTAATCTCTGTGTTATAGGGAGATAGTACTATCAAAGTGGAATTAATTTGAGTTTATATATTATATGTGGTCATAAATTAATATCATACTTTATTACCACTCAACAAGGAAAAGGCTTGGATTTATCACATAAAAAAATTGTTTATTATTTGATTCCAGATGCCGTTTTTCTAGATGCCGTATTTCTAGATGGTGTATTTTAGGGAATTTATTAAGTGTTTTTATATTCAAAAAATCTTGTTTGGATAACACTCTTTTTATTTCAATTTGTGATAGTGTTTCTAGATGGTGTTTTTCTAGATGGCGTATTAGAAACCAATATGTAAAAAATAACTATTTTATATATTTTTTAATTTTGACAATGTAAATCCTGACTCTATTGCAATTTTTTTCTAGATAGTGTTTTCTAGATGGCGTCTTTCTAGATGGCGTATTGCAGCAAGCTGCCCAGCGCGGCTAATCACCCAAGGTTGGGAAAAAGTTACCTTGGAAAAGGGGGGTAACATTGCCCATGTTGACACTAATAATGTTGACAGTGACCATGTTGACACTTTGTCAACATGGTCACTGTTGACTCAAAAGTCAAAATCTCTTATGTTTTTTGCTAGTTGCGCTACCTTAATTCTCATTTTTTAAAGCGTTCAGGGGTGCAAACCCAGAAAACATAACAAAGTTGTGGCCATTTTGACACAATTTAATATTAAGCTTGCTAAAAAACTCAATTCAACCTGATTTTTTTGTTTATGTTTACTAATAAAATTTAATTTTTTATTTGTTTTCAAAATGTAAAAGTGTCAATGTCAACACTTTTTAAGTCAAACTTATTTTTAATAATGAAACTGAAACATCTACAACAAAAAAATTAAGTGTGTATTTAAAAATATTTTTATTACATCAATATATTGAAAAAGACATTGCAAATATAGCTGATTGTTGAAAAGTTCATGTTATAAATATATATGTGGCACTTATTACATCTTTAATATATTAAGTGGATTGGTGGCTAACGGTGATCCAATAATTTAAGTGTGAGTTACTATGTAATTTAATATAAATTTATTATTAAAAATAATGTTGGCACTTGGAAATGTTGTCTATTTGCTTGTGATCATCTGCCAGGGTGATTTTAAGCAAATTAGAGTGGCACAATTAAGCCTAAATTACTATGCCATCTCCTATAAAGAATGTTGTAAGTGATGTTGTTGACACTTTACCCTTTTCATTATTTCAACCAACATTTTAACAAATTTTAGTATAACAAATAATAAAATATTATATTACCACTACCTAAATATTTTTTAATAAAAAAATAAAGAATTTGATAATTTTTCAACTTATTTTCATATGTTTTTTTAATTTTATTATCTGAACAAAATATCACAGAAAACGGTTAACATTTGCTAGTTTGCTTAAATTTAATTAAATGTACTATGTTTTTTTGTAGTAAATTCTTAAAAAAATGTTGACAGTGACAATTTTGTCAAAAATAATGTCTACATTTTTCTAATTTTCAGTGAGAATGCAGCTTTTTTTACTAGTTGATACTCATAATGTTGACACTTTTCTTTTCTCACATGTAGAACTTTTTGTTTTACATAATAAAATCATCTGATTTTTTGATATGTTGTATTTCCAACTTTTCTCTTTTAAATTCTTTAATTTTTAGATGAAATTTTTATCTAGATATAATACTTTTCACTTAAATCTCTTAACTTTTAACTTATTATTTAACAGTTTAATTAATTAAAAACTTTTAAAATATTTTTAATATTTAAATTTCACTAAAAGCCATATAAGGCTTACTTTTAATATATTATGTTTTTTAAGTTTTTTTTGTTTAAATAAAAAGCTTTACCTTAGAACTTGTAGCTTATTATTTTAAGACAAGAATACCTCAAAGCAACAAAAGGGTACCAAGCGTCCCTCTAACGCCCCCAAGACTCCAAAGAAAAAAGCCCCCTCATCCAAAAAGGCCACTCCTGAGCCCTCCCCAAAGCCTTCTCCTGAGCCCTCCACTGAGAAGAGCCCTACTCACTCCACTGGGGGAGAGAAAACTTCTGGTTCACTTACTGACCACAGTTTCTATAACTCAGATGCTGATGAGATCCCTAATAAGAAGCGCCGCCAGGCCAAAAAGACCCCACCCTAGGATAAGTCCCTGCACACAAGGAGAACCAAGATAAGCCCCCTTCTTCTTCCCCCCCACCAAAATCCCCCCTTCAAGTTCATCTGGGGATGATACAAAGCCCTGCCCTGATTAATTCTCTAACTTCTACCATGCTTCTGCTGGCCCCTGGGACCCTCTGTTGGCCCATAACCTCTTCAATGTTGATGGAAAATTTAATGTTCCTTATTCCTTGCCTAAGTATTTTCCTATTATGAGTGTAAAGGGTGGGCTGGCTATGCTGGCTAATGGTTATAATTTTTCTTGTAACAACGCCAACCAGGGCTTCAAGAGCCGCCACTATACCTGTTAGGACTGCTCCTTCCTAGTGCAGCTCACCACTGAGCGCTGGGACTTGGTCCAAACAATCAAGTGTGAGCACACTTGCATCATGTCAAATACTACCATAGCTGCCTCCTCAAGTGGTGTTTTTTCCAGGTGGTGCCCACCTCTAAAGATCTTTCTGCCACCCAGCCAGTTGTGCTTGCTTACAAATATCTATCTCCAACCACCTTGAAGAGGGTTCCAACCCACAATCAGCTGGTAAATTTTTTAGTGATAAGCACTAAGCCCTCAAACCCCTGGCCAAGAGCGCCACCACAATCAAAGAACTGGTCCTTATCAATGCCCCCAAGAAGACAGAGGATGGTGAGATTTTCCTGCTCCATGACAATGAGCAAGAAGTGGAGGATAGGATCATAGCCTATGCCATAACCCAAAACCTGGAGCAGCTCAATAATGCTATCACCTAGCTGTGCAAAAGCACATTTGCAACCTGCCCAATCATCTTCAACCAGTTTTGGATCCTGCATGGGCAGTTCAATGATCAGTTCATCCCTCTTGTGTTCTTTCTTCTGCCTGATGCCAAGACAGAAGTCTACACCAGAGCCTTCAAATTGTCTGGGATGCTTTGAGCTCTTTTCCCATCAATATTCTCCCCCTCCCTCCCACACCACTAGAGCAAACCCTTCCTCCACCAAAAAGGATGAGTCTGCCCAGGCTGCTGAGCAGCTAGCTTATGCTCACTCACTTGGGCCAAAGGTTATGATAATGGACTTTGAGCAAGCTCAGTTCAAAGCCTTTGAGGCCATCTTAAATGGGGAAGTTCTGGGCTATTTCTTCCATTTTAGAAAGGCCCTTATCAAGAATCTCAAGAGCAAGAAGGGCCTCTTTGAGAAGTATCTCAATGGTAGTAAAGGGAAGTGCCGCTTTGCCATCACTCATTTTGCTGCCTTGGCTTTTGCGCAGCTGGAGCATACTGGGATTGGCTTTGAGGCCCTCCTAGAAGATGCTTACATCAAGAAGCACTCCATCATATTTAAGAGCTACCTTGATTACTTTGAGAGACAATGGGTAGGAAAGAAAGTGACTGCCTGGAGAGGGAAAAGCAGGGACACATAACCATGGAAATGTCAGAGCACCTATCTTAAGGGAGAGATTAAGACCACATTCAGTCTAGAATAGTGGCACAAGCACCTGAAGGTGAATTTTGGGACCAACCCCAAGTATAACAAGTTTTTCTCTAAGCTGCAGGAGGAGCAGACCCGGAATGTTTCCAAGTTTTGTGACCTGTCCAACTGGGTGGCCCCCAAGAAGAGAAAGGTTAAGGACCAGGACTACCAGGAGGACTTTCAGAAGGTGGTCAAGAAGAAGTATAAGGTGGCAGAGATCAAGAAGTCCCCAGAAGATGTCACAACTGCTCTTACTGGTGGCTTCAATTAGCCCAGTAAACTTTGCTTTGCTTTGCCTGAATTTTTTTTACTTTTGTATTTTTATATTAATTTATTTTTTTGGATAGTACTAATCTTTTTAGGTATAAATGGTACGTTTCCAATATATTTTCAATGTGGTTTTGTAAGAAATATCTTATATTTTGTTAATTTATCTTTAAGCTATGAGATATTTTCAGTTGTGCTTACATAAAGTATAATTAATTAAAATTAGAATTTTATATTATTTTTTAGTTGTTATTATATATAAAATATCTTTATTTTTGTCTCATTGTGATTTATTTTTTATGGGAATTTAAAAAATTTATAATAAAGAGTGTAAATTCCATAGTAAATTGAAATATATTTGCTTATATCTCCTTATTCTTAATACTTGCAATACTTTTTTTATTGCATTTTGAACTCTCTGGGGTCATTTTAGTAAAATAATGTATTTTAAAACATATTTTTTATATTAAAAATGTTCAGGGTAAAGTATTTTGTTAATTAAAAAAGTGTTGATATCCAGGAAACAACATTTAGCAAAACCAGGTTGTCACTTTACCATAGTGTCAACATTAAAAGTATCAACATGGCCACTGTTGACATTTTTAGTGTCAACAAGGGCGCTGTTGCCAAAGGGGGAACACACCTGCATGCCTCCCACCACTTTGATTGAGAAGCTACTCAAACGGTACCTATTCCAAATGGTCCCAGTATCAAAAGACATTAAAGCAGCTCACCTGGCATTAAAGGCCACCCAGAACTTGAGCAAAGAGAATGTTAAATTTGTCTCTGACCATTAACAACCTATTAAGTATAGCTGTGATAGCCACCAAGAGCTAAACCCAATTGGAAAAGGTGTAACCCAACTAAAAGACCTGGTCCTTACTCCTGAGTTGCAGATGGCCCAAGACAATGAACAGTTACTTCTTCACAATGATAGATCTGGTGCAAAAGAAATGATCATATGCTATGCCACCTATAAGAATCTAGAGCAACTGCGTGCCACTGAGAATTGGCTCTGTGATGGGACATTTTCAACTTGTCCTAAGTTATTCTATCAGATGTGGGTAGTGCATGTTCAGCTTGATGATAAAGTCCTCCCCTCTGCATATTTCTTCTTCCTGGAGCCTCAGAAGAGGTATACCTAAGAGCATCCAAGATTCTACAGGAGGGGCTTAAAGCATTTCCCACTGAGGCTGGAAAGAATCCTGGTCTGTCAATAAGGGTCCATCCTGACAATGTTGGTAGAGATGAGGTCACCCTAGCTGCTGAAGAAAAGGAGTGTGATAGAGCCCTTGGCCCCAAAATAGTTATAATGGATAATGAGATAGCCTAATACAACACCTTTGTAAAAACCTTCAATGACAAGGTACTGGGGGTTTCTTTCATTATCAACAGGCTATTAATCAATGCCTTAAGCTCAAGGCCCTCCTCAGCTCTCTCAAACAACAAGATACAACTGATAAATGCAAGTTCCTGATCCATAAGTTTGTTGCTCTTGCATTTATTAAGCCTGAGCATGTTGGCCAAGAATTTGAACTTCTATTTATTAACCCTTATGCCTTGAGCCATGAAGCTGAGTTCCAATCCTTCTTTTACTAATATAAGCCACAATGAGTGAGCCGCAAGGTGGCCAGCTACAGGGGCAAGCCAGCAGCAAAAGCCAGATGTAATTGCTACCAGGCTGTCCTCAAGGATGAAATGAAGACAACAATGTGCTTAGAAACCTGGCATAAGCATCTAAAGTCCTCCTTTGGTGTGAATCCCAGATACAACACCTTCTTTGGGCACTTTAAGGCTGAACAGGGGAAGACTGTACCCTCCTGTTGGGATATGGAAGTAAGCGCTCCAAAGAGGAGAAAAGAGTGCAAGGATAGAATTTATAAAGAGAAGATTAAGTAGCTGTCAAGAATAAGTACAAGCTATCTGAGCTTGGGGAGCAGATAAGCAAAATTGCCACTGTACTTGCTTGCAACAAACCTCCAACTTAGTTTATAATAAATTTTTTTGGCACCTTCTGATATCTTTTTATATAATTTTAATCTAAAAAACCAATAATATTACTTAACAAGATAATTTAATTTAAAATGGTAGAAATAATTCATAGTTGTTATAAAAGATTTTATGTCAGAGACTGGTTTATATAGCTCAAATAGTTGTTTTAGATCTAAAGTATATTTAATTTTGGGTTGCTATTATATCAAATAATATTAAAAAAGTGTTTACCTTTAGTTTCTTTATTTAATATATTTTATTTTTATCAAGCTTTTTTGAAATATAATTTATAAACTTTTTATATGGTAAATATAATTATTTCATGTCAAAAAAAGTTAATTTCATAGTAAATTTTTTTGAAGTGGATTTTCAGCATATTTTTAGATAGCTTTGCATTATTTTATTTTTGGATTCTACATGATCATATTACCCTAAAACATATTTTTGGAGCTTAAATTTTATTAAGTAAAATATTCAGAAAACAGGTTTTTGCTTGTTAAAAAAGTGTCAACTTACAGTAGGCTACACAATAGGAAACTTTATCTAGACTTTTCTAATATGTCAACCTAGGTATAAAATAATTTTGACATCTGACATGTAGACAGTCAATATGCAGACAGTTTGAATGTTGACTATTCCCCATCCCAATTGGCTAGCTTTACAATACCACAAGGCAAGTATTAAAGAAAATCTGGCTGCACAAGTTTCATACCAGGCTTTAGCTTACCCCCAGCTTAGCAGGGTGGCTATCATGCCACAGATATGTTCTAAAGCATGGCTTTAGCTATCAACTTAAATTGATTGTCAAGCCTATTAACTCTTGGTTGATATGGGCACTGTCTACCAGAAAGCTAAATCTCATCAAGGTAGGTGATAGTTGGGGAATATTAAATAGCACCTTACTTTGCTTTTAGAGATACAGCCCCAAAACTCTGGACAGGAAAGTGTCCATGTTACCTCCATTTAATATCTCCCTTGGTAATAATCAAGATTCAATCCATTATAATGTTTGATATTATCAATAAAAATCTACCGTTTTGCCAAGTTAAGCCCATGCCAGAAAAGTGCTAATAAACCCTTTTTAAGAATACCCTGTCCCCAGCGCTAAAGACAGCCTTCTTACACTATACAATTATATCACCAGTCATAAAGCTTTATTTTTATTCAGCATATCAGCAGAAATAGTACAGAAAAAATTGGAGTGTATTAAATTTACACCAGCTACAGAGCTGCACGTGGCACTTAACTAGAATCAATATCTTATTTGGATTGGTGGCTAGCTGCAGTATCATAAATTAAGCATGTATTCTTGATCCACAGCATTGTCTAAACAGCTGGCTATCAAATTATTGCATTTCAAAGTACCCTGTCACAAACAGTAAAGGCAACCCCTCAACAGGTGTCAGATTTTGGCATGCAGATATATATAACAATAGTCAAAGGTCATAGCTGGTCTAAAAGGAATCCCATAAATCCAAGAATTTAATAAAGATGGTAACCTATTAGTAACCTGCTGCGCAAAGCTCTGAAGTCAAAGCATGAAAAGGAAGTTATCTTCTGCTATACTGGGGGCACAGGATACTATATATGGCAGCTAGGTATCTGAGATGACAACAATTATAGCTACTGTTGAGTATATACTTCTGGGAAGTATAATAAACAAGATAAGGGGGAAGATTTAAGATGATAATGATACTTTATTGGATATGAATATAGGA
Organism: Entomophthora muscae; assembly: GCA_014839935.2. Classification (NCBI taxonomy): domain Eukaryota; kingdom Fungi; phylum Entomophthoromycota; class Entomophthoromycetes; order Entomophthorales; family Entomophthoraceae; genus Entomophthora; species Entomophthora muscae. Next base: position 124,951 of record QTSX02002136.1, read on the forward strand.
TAATATATAGTATTGTGGGAGGCCACATGCCATCCATGTATGTCATGATGGTCATGGGGCTTATCTGAGTAATGTTCCTCTTAAGTCACAAGGCTTACTCAAGTTGTGTTACGCCTAGGAGCTGGATTGGGTTATCCCTGTAATAGATGGTCAAATGATAGTGGTGCCACCAACTTAATGATTAGCTGGTGAGCCATTCAGTGACTCATTTGGTGAAATACTTGGGGTGTCAATTCCCCAAGAGGGAGTAATTGAAGATGTTACAACATATCCCCCTGGGGTGCTGGAAGGCAGAGCCTTGGGGTTTTTCTTGAGTGTGTTGGGGACACAAGCTTGGTATTGGTCCAGTTTGGCGTTGGGAACAGGGAGTCTGGAGCTGGGCTGGGCTGTTCTTGCCTTACATAGGTGGAGTTGGTCATGGTGCATACATTTTAGTTCAGTTTGGGCCCCAATTCCTTTGATGAGGTAGGTATTGTTGGGCTTGACTTCCATGACAATGCCTGGTCCACGTAGCCCAGGATTTAGCTTATGCTGGTTGTGGTTGAAAACCCAGATTTTGTCCCCAACTTAGAATCTTTCCTGCTGTAGGGGAATTTCTTCCATCTTGACTCTTTTGTGTTCCATTTCCTCTTGTTTTTTTCTAGCGCGTTGTATGTTGGGGTTGCTGTTGTCTGGCACCTTTTTGGGCAGAGATAACTGTGGTCCTGTGGCTGTACTAACAAGGGTGGGCTTTTGTCCATAGACAAGTTTGTAAGGACTTTTACCCGTGTTACAGTTAAATCATGTTCTACAGACCATGAGTGCTGTTGGCAGCATGTCAACCCAGGTCTTTGGATTATTAGCAGATAACTTACTGAGGGCTTCTACAAGCAATCCGTTTAGTTGTTCTACTTGTCTATTTTCTTGAGGGTGATATGGACTGGTTGTGATGTGTTTTATTCCATTTTTAGTGCGGAGATATTGGTATGAATTGCCTTAAGTTTGGTGCCTTCATCTGTGATTAGGAGGTTAAGCTTCTTAAATTTGGCTATGATTTCTTTTCCAATAAATTGTCTCACATCAAAGTCTTTGTGTTCTTTTGTGGCTTGTGCAACAGGCCATCTGGTTACATAGTTGATAGCTGCTATGATGTACTTCTTGTCCTTGTTTTTGCCAGGCATTGGTCCCACAATATCTAACAATAATACCTTGAAGGGTTGTGTGATGGATACAGGTACTACTGACTTGGGTGGTGCCTTGGTTTGGGCGTAATTTTCACAGACTTCACATTGTTCCAGTACCTCTCTGATATCATCTAGCATGTTGGGCCACCATTAGCGTGTCTTGAAATATTTGTGCAAGTTCCTGCTACAGGTGTGTCCCAGATATCTGTGATATTGGAGGATTGTGTCAATCTTTTGCGTTGACAAGAAGTAAGGTACAGTGTCACCATTTGGAAGTATTTGGTGCAAGGTACCATATACGTTTTTGAACAAATTTTTGTTCTTGAGAACTTTCTCTTGGATGTCCATTGGGTTACCAGTTGGGGTTGCCATCAGCGCAAAGGACATGTTTGCTGTATAGCCTTGACAGGGAAGCTGCAGTAAGAATTTCCTTGCCTGGCTTGTATTTAATTTGCATGAGGTATCTCTGTATGAGACTCATCCATTTGGCTTGTCTTTTTGATAGGTGTTGTTGTGTTTTGAAGAATATCAATGACTTGTGGTTGGTTAGCACTAAGAATATTTGTGCACCTTCCAGATAACATTGTCACTTCATGAGGCAGTGCACAATAGCTACCAGTTCTTTTTTATATAAGGGATATTTTTGTTCATCATAAGACAGTTTCCTTGATTTTTATGCTACAGGGAGGAAGTCTTTTTTCTGAACGTTGAATTTAGAGTACCCCTTTATTGCGTAATCAGATGCATTGGTTTTTCAACTTGTATATTCCTTTGCAATTTGGATACTGGAGGATATGTGCAGTGAATATACATTCTTTTAGTTGGCAAAAGTGTTAGTCTTTTAGTGGTGTCCAGACAAACTTGGGTTTTTTTTGCCTGTAATGGCTGAGAGGGAAGCTGTCAGTGCGCCCCAGTCAGGTATGAACCTTCTAACATGGGCTACCATGCTTAGGAAGGTATAGAGTTCATTCTTTTTTCTTGGAGCTGGCATTTTAGTTATGGTATGTATCTTCTCTGGGTATGGTTTTTTCATCCTTGCTGATAATGTGACCAAGGAATGGAAGTTCAGACAAGAAAAAAACATTTCAAAGGCTTGGCAACAAGATGGGTTTCTTTGAGGGTGCAGAGGACCAGATGAACATCTTCCCAGTGTTGTGTTACATTTGGACTGTATATGATTACATTGTCTAGGTAGATGATTGCTCTCATTCCAATGTGTTCCTTGAAGGCCTTGTTCATGAAGGTCACAATGGTGCTGGGGGCATTGGTCATACCAAAATTAAGAATAACACATTCAAAGGATCCATATTTAGTTCTAAATGCGGTCTTTGGAATGTCCTCAGGTTTTACGCAAATTTGATGGTAGCCTGCTGTCAAATTGATCTTTTTGAAGATTTGGGACCCCCCAGGGCGTCAAAAAGGTTGTCAATAAGGGGCAGGGGATACCTGTTCTTAATTGTGACCTTGTTGAGCGCTCTGTAGTCTGTAACTAGGCAGAAGCCTCTGTCTTTCTTGGCTACAAAGAAGATAGCGGCGCCAAAGGGTAACTTTGATGGTTGTATGAGTCCTTTCTCAAGGGCCTCATCAAGGTAAGTCTTTAGGGAGTTGTCCTCTTGTGGTATAAGGCGGTAGATGGGTTGTGCTTTAGGTACACTCCCTTTTAGGTTGATCTCATGTTGTATACCGCGGTCTGGTGGTAAACCTGGTAGGGCTTCTTGGAAGATGGAGGGAAGTTCACTGACTGGTTGATCTTGGATATTGTTCTTTTCATGTCTGGTCTCTGTAATTTTTAAGTGGATAACTTCATATGTACAGGTGTTACAGTTGATCTTGCTAGGGTCAGTTTACTCTTCTGTCTCCACAATTTTCACAAACATGTGATCTCTCATAAGCATGTCAAGATGAGTTGGGTAAACATGGTGATGCACCTCACCTTGCTGTATGGTGAGGATAGTGATATCCCAGTGAATATGAGGTTTGGTCTTTCTCATCCAATCCAGGCCAAGTACAACATGGTACTTGGGGATTGGTATGATGGGGCCACTGAGCGTAGTCTGTACGTCTCCAATTTAGTGTGGAAATGTTTTGCCTCCTGTGTGACTGGTGTGCTTTGGTTGTCTGCCATGATGACTCTCTTGATGTTGCTTTGGCCTGTAGGTAGTTTCACAAGGTTGAAAAATTTCTTGTTGACAAGGGATTGGTCTTCTCCAGGGTCAAATAGTGTGGTGCCCTGATATCTGCAAAAACGGAAAGGATAAGTGAGCAGGAGAATTTCCAGTTTGGGCAACAAGCAATAGAGGGTTGCTGGAGGGTACTTGGATCATGGGGATTGAATCCACGTCCTGGTCTCTGTACAATTCTTGTAAAGTGGGGAAGGGTGGCTTGCCTAAGCACTCCCCTGAGCTTTTCTCCCCTTGTTGATATCTTTAGTATATGCTTGATTAGGCTGTGCTGTATGGTTACTGGTTCAAGGATGGGTGTTGTTGGCTCAATTGTTTTGCTTGTTTGATTGAGGGTCCTTCTTGGCTGTAGGGCTCTCCTTGTGCTTGTTTGTTGTGTGTAGGTTGTCAGACTTTTGAGCTGCACACTTTCCTTTCAATAATACACCTTCAAGGTTCTTGCAGCAGGTCATATCAAACTGCTGCCTAATGTGTATGGGGAGGCTATTGTAGAAGTCCAACCATGGCCCGGGTTCATCAAAGTTGATGGTGTTGGGCGCATGGTTGCATAGATCCTTGTATGAAGCAATGTATTCCTTAATTGTTCCTGTCATTTTGAACGTTCTGAGTTTGGTCATGATTATAATGTCCAAGTCCTTCATGGAGAACTTTTTGAGGAAGGAGGTTTTGAATACCTCCCAGTTTCCCTTTTAGTCAGGGTATTGGGCTAACCATTTGCTTACAAAACGTGATGCATTTCCTGAGACATAAAGGGCAATCACACTGACCCAGAGTTTGCAGGGATGTTCCACTTGCTCAAATTTGCTTTGTGTACTGTTAATCCAGAGGGAGGCATTTTACTGATGTAGTCCTGCAAAAGCCCCAATTTCTACTGAACATAGGTGTTGGAATACAATGTTAGGTATATCAGGTTACTGTGGTTCTGTTGAGCTGGGGCTGCAGATAACAGTATTTGGGCGTTGAGAGTGTTGTACTGTTTGATGGATACAAGGTTTTGTTGTAGATGACAAAACCTGCAGGGACGTCTTGTCCTTCTTTGTAGTCTCTCCAGTCAAAAGGGAGTACCATAGCTTGGTTCCTTTTCTTAGGGGGATTTTTCCTTTGAGTTGGGTAGGTATAGATAACCTACCTGTGCTACCACTGTTGTGTATATACTTCTGGAAAGTATAATAAACAAGATAAGGGGAAGAATTAAGAAGTGAATTATACTTTATTGGATATGAATATAGAATAATATATAGTATCATGATAAGCCACATACCGCCCAAGTACATCATGATGGTCATGGGGCTTATCTGAGTAATGTTACTCTTAAGCCACGAGGCTTACTCAATTTGTGTTCCACTTAGGAGCTGGATTAGGTGATCCCTGTAATAGATGAACAAATGATAGTGGTGCCACCAACTTAATGATTAGTTTGTGAGCCATTTGGTGACTCATTAGGTGAACTACTTGGGGTGTCAATTCCCTGAGAGAGAGTAATCAAAGATGATGCAACAATACCAGGATATAAGGGAGCATGAGGATAATCTAATAAAAGAAAGTCAAAAATAAAGTAGTTGAAGGAGCCATCAATATGAATTGGAGATGCTCATGCATTCTATTCTTAGGACAGTAGGCAAGGACCACCTTGAAGATATCTTTTATCTTTGATAGCAGAATTAGTCTGTTTGGGAACTTGTCATTTGATCTTCATGCCAGCCTTAGATTGCAGCAGAGATGGACTTATGTGTCTTGATATGTACCATGATTTTGATAAATTTGCGGCTTTACTCTAAATCTAATTGCAAATTGTTGAAACGTTCTTCAAGGGAAGAGGTGGCCTTGATCAAGACAAAATTTACCTTCTTAAATAGGTCCAGCTGACTGAGTCATCACTGTTTCTGACCTTATATCCCCTTGAAACGCTCCAACCTATTGAGTCTCAAATCACTCAATGGATGGAGAAAATGGGATTTCTGGTTGGTAGGGATAGCACATGTGAACATGCTTAAAGGCGTTGTCCCCCTCCTTTTTCACAATATCCATAGCATCAAAGCAGTTAAAGACTTCCTTAGCCTCTTTGATCCCTTCTGCCCTGATAAGTTTATGGAAATGATAAAGAGCGCCTTTTGGGGAAGAATAAAATATAAAAGTAGGAAGAGAAGAAGTATATTTTATTGAATAAAACTTTAGACTTATATAGCTTTAGCTGTGGCAGGGATTTAGTTGGATCAAAACAAGGGGCTGGTCATGTGCTGGATGGGTTCAAGTTGCTGGATACCTGGACAGTCATGTGATATTAATTTGGTGCCATTTTTGGTATGTTGAATGGTATATTGGAAAGGCACCAAATCAGGCAATGACTGGATGTTAGGTGTGATGGCAATAGCCGGAATACTTTTAAATCCAGACCCTTAACACACCCCCTCCCTTAAGGGGTTACTTGGGTATATCAGGAGGGGGCTTTGTCTTGACAGCTGCCGCCTGATGTTCCTGAAGTTGTTTATTAGTGGGCACCAACTGGGTCGAGTGTTCCCCTTTGCTAGGGCAGAGGCAAGATCTGTGATACTTTTTGGTGATGGGCTCTTTGGCACCCTGGAACTTAACCAGGTAGGTGTTCCTGCCTGGTTGGTATCTGATGATTCTTCCTGGTCCTCTGTGTACTGAGTCTAGCTTCTTTCTGCTCCCAGCTAGGACCCAGACAGGGGAGTTAATGGGAAATGGGTCCTCTGTTGAGGTTACCTTTTGGGCTTTGAGTCTTTTTGTTTCTGCCAGTTTGGCTTTGAGGCGTATGTGTTGTAGAACTGGTTTCTGTTCTACTGTGAGAGGTTTCCCCGGGGGGGATCTTCACATATGGTTGATTATTGCAGGTGACTATTTCTGGCTTGTACCTGTATGTTAGTTCAAACAGTGAGTAACCTGTCCCTTGATTGGTACAAACCCAGTATACTAGTAATGCATGTTTCACATAGAGTGGCCATGTGTTTTTGGCTTTGCCATCCATTATTTTCTCCAGGGTTCTGATAAGGCTGCCATCCAGGCGTTCAACTCTGCCGTTGGCCTGTGGCCTGTAGGGCAAGGTTGTGGAGTGTTTGATGTTCTTTGTTTTTAGATTGTCATTTACTACATGGCCTGTTAGCTCTTTTGCTCCATCTGTTATGATGTAGTCTGGAGTGCCGTAGTCTGCTATGATTGCTTTATTGATGAATCAATTTATTGTTTCCGCCTTGTGATCTTTTGTTGCCCAGCAGATGGGCCAACATGTGGCAAAGTTGATGGCTACAATTAGGAAACATTGATTTGTTTTGGTTTATGGGAAGGGTCCCACTACGTCCAGTCCCCAAACCTTAAATGGTTTGGGGTCAGGTACTGGGCTGACTGTTGGCTGTGGCGCCTTGGTGCTGGTGTATTTTTCACACACCGTACACTTCTTTAGAACATCAATTACGTCTTGCTTCAGGTTGGGCCACCATACTATCTCTTTTAATGTGAGATATAGGTTGTTTGCCTTTGTGTGTCCTAGCAGACGGTGGTGTCTTAGTATAGTGTTGATTCTTTGTGTAAGTGGAATGTATAGATTGTGTTTATCCTTGATGATTTGGTATACCGTGCCATTTGATATGTGGAAATGTTTTTCATTCCTTACTAGTGTATCATGGGTTAGTTGGTGTGTGGAGGAATCCTTTCCTTTTGTCTTGTACTCAGTGTTATATAGGTTGGGCCAGTCAGGGTCCAGGTGGTCAGGGTAATCCTCTCTTGGCTGTCATAGCCTAGAGAGCATTGGCTGTGACCAACTCTGCCCCCTTTTTGTATTGGATGTCCAGGTTAAGCTGCTCCAGCAAGGAGTTCCATTTGGCTTGCCGTGTGAGTGTGTTCTGAGTTTTGAAATAGATTAAGGATTTGTGGTCAGTTAGTACTTGGATGTTTAAGTGTCCTTTGAGATATCATCTCCATTTCTTGCATGCGTGATATATTGATAGCAATTCTTTATTGTGTATTGGGTATCTTTGCTCAGTGTTTGTTAGCTTTCTGCTTTTGTAACATATTTGTAGGAAATCTTGCTGCCCTGGCTGGCAGATGCGTAGGACTGTGCCAATGGCGGTGTCACTAGCGTCTGACTCAAGCTTGTAGCACCCATTGTTATTAAGGTATTGCAAGATTGGTGCTTCAATCAAAGCTTGTTTTAATAGCTGAAAATTCTTGTTACATTCTGGAGTCCAGATGAATTTCTTTTTGGCATTACCTTTGGTTAGGTCATTGATTGTTGTGGTGAGCTTTTTGCAGTCTTTGATATGTTTCCTTAGGTAAACTACCATACCAAGAAAGCATCTTACTTTTTTTACGGAGGTGGGGTGTTGCATGTTATTTATGGCTTTTATTTTATCTGGGTCTGCTTTGATGCCACTATCAGAGACAATGTGGCCCAAGAACAGGAGTTCCTTTTCCATAAATTGGCACTTACTAGGCTTAGTGTATAGCTTGTGCTTTGCAAGTTGATCAAGTTTCTTGCAGACATGCGTGAGGTGTTCCTCTTTTGTTTTTGAAAATATGATGATGTTGTCAAGGTAACATAATGTGTTCAAGAGTCTGTTTAACGCCTGGTTCATCATGGCGACAAATGTTGCTGGGGCGTTTGTCATCCAGAAATTCATTACTTTACATTCAAAAGACCCAAATTGCGTGCAGAACACAGTCTTTGATATGTCTTTCTCTTTAACTTCAACTTGGTTATAACCAGATGTGAGGTCAATTTTCAAGAAAATTTTTGCTCCAGAGAGCCTTGCAAATATGTCTTCTATGAGGGGAAGTGGGTATTTATTTTTTACTGTACTTGCGTTTAGTGCTCTGTAGTCAGTAACTAAGCAAAGAGATCCTTCTTTCTTCTTTACGAAGAAAACCGCTGCCCCCCACAGGGATTCAGACAGACAGATGAATCTTTTGGCTAGATTGTCCTCAATGTGGGATTTAAGTGTTTGGGTCTCCATGAGAGAGATTCTGTAGAGGGGTGCAGGTTTGGGCATGGCTTTGCATAAGTTGATGCCATATTTGACCTCTTGTTTGGGGGGGGGGGGTAACTCTGTGAGTTCTTCCTTGAATACATGAGCATATTTATTTAGGAGTGCCACAAGTTCTGGGAATTGGATCTTTTGTGTTTGTATATTATTAAATTTGGAGTACCTCATTATGTGGAGGGTACTATCTTTGGTTAGACGTTCAGAGTCATCTTGGTTTATGACCTAGACAAATACTGTGTCTCTTAGAATGAGGTTGTTGGGTTCTTTGAGGATATTAAAATTGACTCCATTGCATTTGATGGTCATGGTTTTTGTTTTCCAGCATATGGGTCATTATTTGTTAGATTAAGCCAAGGCGCCAGCTTAAGCATTTTAAAGCCTTTTAACTTCTTTGGTATCATTTAAGCCATAAACTTATGTTTTTTGAACATTAATATAATGCTTAGTTTACTGAAGAAAAGTTTAAGAGTGTAAAATATACAAATAACAAAAATAAATCTTATTTCTATTAACTGCATTTTTTGCTAAAAACCTTTTTTTCTATTTTAATAAGCTAAAAATCAAATATACAAGTTGCATGGGAGATTAATAGCAGCCCCAAAGCTATAATTGCTATTACTCTATCTTTGGCTCATATAATTAATTTCTTAGTTATTTTTAGAAAAAAAAGTTGTTATATTTAAAAGACTATTTACCCTATATGAAATATAAGTTTTTGTTATGTGTCCAACTCCATAAACATGTCCTACTAATCCTTTAGTAGTATCAGCTCTCTTTGTTTCTCTGTCATCTGTGAAGAACTTTGCACAATGATTTATTTTGGAGTACTCCTTAACATCCTTGAATTTCAAAGGTGAAACATACAGCTCACCATCTTTCATTAAATATGAAAGATTAACATAAAATGCTTTGACTTCAAGCCAGCTTTTTTTAGGCCTAGATTTTCTATCATAGATGTGAAAAAAGATTTTTTGGGAAACATCTGAATTATTTACAAGTGTCTCATATAAACCCTTTCTTTCTTCCTCTCTCTCAAAAATCATTTTGAGATCATTTATATTTTTTATATAATCTCATTTTCCTTTTGTCTAAATATTTTAGATAATACACCAAAATGACCATCAACAATACTTTTGCCATGACACTCAACAAATCTATTAAACTTAATTGTTCCTTTTATAATCCTAGGTACCTCTTTAAAAAGATAATATAAGAATTCATAAGATCTGAAATGATTACCATTATCAGTCCAAACTTTAATATTTTTAATATTCTTAAATTTATTATTTTTAAGCAGACTTATCAAATACTGACCTGAAAACAAAGAGTCATGAGATAAAATTCCAGATAAAAAGTCATGATACTCATATTTAATTTTCTTGTTTTCTTTAAAAGCAATTGCAAATCCTAATAAAGAAATAGGTATTTTCTCATAAAAACAATTATTTGTCTCTATAGGACCCCCACCTATTTTAAATTTTTCTTTATAGTCTATTACTATAACACATGAATTATTATCAAGATTATTTATATCACTAATATATTCTTTATTTTGATGCTTATAAAACTTTTTATGTAGGTCAATAGATTCCAAATTTCCTTTAATAGATTTAGGCAATGGCAACTTCTTTATACTCAAATCCTTTTTCTTCATTTCTAATGATTTTTTTAAGTTGCAAACGTTATACATATCAGTTTACTTTTTGCTTTTAATTATATTTTTAGTAATAAGCTTATAGAAAGTGGAAAGTGAAATACAAATATTGTTTTTTATTTTCATATCTTCATAAATTTCTTTTTTTGTTTTCAATAAGGAGTATTTTATTTTAGTTGAGTATTCACTCAATTCCTTTTGTAATTCTTCATAAATCAATCCAGGGGATTTTTTAGTGAATTGGCTGGTTGGAAATGAATTTTTTAATATATTTTTTAAAATATTTTTTATGTTTTCTTTCTTTACTGAATCATTTTTTCCTTTTTTAATTTTTGAATTTAATGATGCTTTTTTAGCATTTTTTTATTTTTTTAGAATATGAATACTCATTTTTTGTCATTTTAAATCTACAATCCCAAAGCTCTTTCAGACTATAGCTTGATGTAACCAATGCTCTTAGGGAAGGAAGGTGCTTGGCAGGGGACTCTGACATCAATTCCTTTAGGTGGTTAAGGAAATCATATGTCTTAGAATTTTGTATGACAGGTAAGAAGGTACTTTTTCCAAACTCTGTTTTTAATAAGAAATGCTTAACAAAGCTGTTAAGATCACTGCCAGCAGTAAAAAGGAATGCTTGTTTAAGCATAGAGATTCTTTCTCTCTTAGTAGAAGCCCCCAGTGAGAAGAAGGGTGTCATCTGAGGTGCAAACTTGATAGGTTCCATAATGATAGTGGTTGGGTTCCTTGGCTTGGTTCAGGCAGTTCTTGCTTGGAAATAGATGTGCAGTTATCAGAGAGGAGTAAAGGTGTAGATTGTAAAGTAAATTTCTGTAAAGTTGAGCTGTTTAAATACCATGTTAGCTGAGCTTTTGCACTACAGGCATAAATCCCCAACTGACCCCCAACTGATCTCCTAAATTTATCAATATCACCCCTGAAGTCTGATATCATTATTTATTTACCCCTTTTTATATTCTGGTTAACTGTTGATATCTTGGCAAATAGTACTTCAATCTTGCTCAAACTAGTATCATTAAAAAGCCCTTAATCTCAGCTTTTGGAATTGTGCTGCAACTTTATTTTCAATACCAATTTAGTATCTTGAAGTTGCTTTGAATGTATACTTATAAAATTATTATTTGAAATAAAATATGCTAATTAACTCTTAAAGTATGATATTTTAATCAGTAAACTAAATTCAAAGTATAAAATATTATTTAGCTTACTTCTAGTAACCAACCCAAAAACCTTTTGTTTAAATAAACTTAAGTTTATTATAACTTTTAACAGTTCTTAAAAAATGAACTTTATATATCTTAAATCTATCAAAACAAAAATGTTATTTTTAATTGCATATAAATATTTGCTTGTATAATTAAAGTTGTATCTTATTTTTATAGATAAAATGACTAAGATCATTTTCCATTTAGTTTAAATAAATTTTAACCTTTATAAATTTTAATTAAATAAAGCAAGATTTTGATACATTCTTTTTTATGTTTGAATTTTTTATACATATTATCTCTAGCATACAGTATAAAAATATAATTTTATTAAATAGTTGTATAAAGCTATTTTATTAATATTAAATACTTAAGAATTTGAAAAGAAAATTTTTTACTCTTATAAGTTCTTATTATATTTTCTATAAAATCTAACTTAAGAATAAATTACTTATGCTAAATGAGATCACTGAAATTTCAATAAAAGTTTGGTTTTAGTTTTTTTGACTTTTTACTAGATTTTTTTATAAAAAAATCCAAAATTATTTAATATTTAATTATTAAATATGCAAAAAAGCTATCTGCCCTCTTTTTAAAAAAGAGGGATTCAAAAATTATTATATTTAAATTAAATATTTTTAAAAAAGCTAAGATTTTAGGCAACAATTTAATTTCCAACAAAAAGCATCATATCAGTTTTTATTGTATTTTTATGTTTGTCTTTTTAGAATGATGTCATTTTGTACTAATCACCTTTCAAGAAATAATGGTATATGAAATAAGATTGTTACTAGCTTTTAATACAGTTTAATTTAGCTGCAAGTAGAAAATGATTAATTTAATATAGGTTTTTATATTATAAAGATTAAATAAGATTTATTTTGATAAAATAGTTGTAATAATTTAAATTTATTGATAAGAAAATTAAAACAAAATTTTAAAGTGTTAAGTAGCACAGTTAATAGGAAACAGGTTAATCTAACAAGTAATGACCCATATGCTGGGGTTCACTTGGGTGAACCAGTCCATGCCTGCTACAATGATGTAGTTTATGTTGTTCATGGCAAGTCCTTTTATAGAAGTTTGTATGCCTTGGAGGTCAATTCTGAAGGGCGTTGTTTTGCCTTTGAGTAGGACTTTTGACTTGTCCGCCATTCTGGCGTATTTAAAGTTGGATTTGATAACTGGTATTTTGTACTTGGTTATAAAAGGTTTGCTGACCATAGTGTGTTGTGCACCAGCGTCAAATAAAATTTTATGTGTATGTGATTTTTAAATGCATGGATAGACAAGAAGTTGTGAGCAATCTTTAATTTTTACGTTCATAAAAATGGAGGACTATGGGACACAGAGAATGCAAGCAGCAAAGTTTGTGCCTTGGTACAATTTCTTGTCAAGTTGGGGGGAGACAGGGGCACTTAAGCCTGTTCCCCCTCCTCTTTTCTCTGTTCCTCTGTTTTGAGACCTTCAAGGTCAGAGAATGTGGGGTCATATTCATAGTGAGTTGCTACTTCAGCGTTGTTAACTTTGGCAGTGTCCTCTTTCTTGGGATATGAGCGGTTTGCGCTTTGGCTGCAATTGCCATTGTTACTATTGGAGTTGCTGTTGCTATGATTGGTATTTTGGTGTTTATTGCCATTTTTGTTTTCTCTGCCATTGCTGTTTGAGGAGCAGTTGCTATTGCGTGCAGCATATTCCATGTTGGCGCGTTTTTCAGCGCGCTTGGCTTCAGCAATGAGCGCGGGAATGGATGTATTTGCATCTGGGCAGATGAGGACAGCAACAGAGGGTTTCATTATGTTGATGAATGATGCTCTGGTGTGTACGTTGTCAGCTTGTGCTGGGTTTTGAATTATACGGCGTATTTCCTCAAATTCATTGGCGTAAGCTGTAATAGTGGTCTTCTGAAGAAGATCATTGAGCTGTATTGCAATGTCTTGGAGAGATTCAGTGACGCAGAAATTGTGGGTGATGTCAGCTTTGAACTCTTCCCAGTTGTCAAGCTGGTTGTCAGTTTGTGAGCCAATCCAGGTAGCAAACCAGTTGGCTGCAGCCTTGTATAGGCGCTTGCTGGCTTCTTGGACCCATTTTTTGTGGGGGATGTGGCTGGCGTGGAGTTTGGCAGCTGTGTGGTCTAGCCAATTGATGATGTTTTCTTTGTTTTTACCAAAGAACTTGTTAATACTAATGTACTTGGTGTTGGTAACTTCATCTGTGATAGGTGGTTGTGCATTTTTTTGTGGTTGTAGAGAGTGACTGTATTGAATTATCTTGGCACATGCTTTGGGCATGACCAGTCCTTCAAATATGATGCATCCACTAGGAATATCTTCATTGATGTTGTGGGCGCAAAAGTACGTTTTCCAGGTATCCTGGGATGTGGCCTTGTTGAGTACATGGGCAAAGGTGGGCAGGTTTTGCTCAGTCATTTTCTCTTTCATCAGCGTGGTTGAAAACCGTAGTGCTGCCAGTGATAAGGAGCGCCTTTTGGGGAAGCTTCAAATATAAAAGTAGGAAGAGAAAAAGTATATTTTATTGGATAATACTTTAGACTTATATAGCTTTAGCTGTGGCAGGGATTTAGTTGGATCAAAACAAGGGGCTGGTCATGTGCTGGATGGGTTCAAGTTGCTGGATACCTGGACAGTCATGTGATATTAATTTGGTGCCATTTTTGGTATGTTGAATGGTATATTGGAAAGGCACCAAATCAGGCAATGACTAGATGTTAGGTGTGATGGCAATAGCCAGAATAATTGTACATCCAGACCCTCAACAGAAATATGAGCGCTTTTGGAGGGAGCAGCAGATTAACTACCTGGAATGAAAAAAGCATCACTGAGGGGAGCTTCAGAAGTCTTTGATAAACACATTAGATTGAGTTTGCTCAAAACAAACAACCAAGTAGGTTAAATATGGCAAGCTTTCTGCCTGCTTCTTGATGGTGGTGGTGATGACTTTCTTCCTGGGAGGCAGTATTCTTCTTTCTCCCTGCTTTCTCATTAGGCTCTTCCTCAACAGTTGAAAGGATCTCACTGAGCTTGCTCTTCAAGATGGTGAGATCACATAAATATGTGTCCTCCTTTTGTAAGAAATTATCTGATAAGGAAAGGAAATATTGATAACCTGCCATTGAATGTTCCAAAGCTGGCTGAATAGCTTTAGGTAGATTGATAAGGTTCTATTGGTTAGCCAGGCTTTTCATTTGAGGAGGTTTAGTAAATCCTGGCTTGTGAAAAAGAAGACTATACACCCCTTTGTATTTATACTTTTGTCATGGAGGAGGGGCTCCTTGTGTCAGTATAGCTTTTTGACTTCAATAAAGATGAGTGAATTAATGGAGGTGGAGCAGACTTTCATAGCTCAAAGCATATCAGTAATCCTGGAAATGCCTCTGTAACTCTTTTGAATCATCAACAGAGGCAATCTGGTGATAATTAAAATAAATGGGTCTTCATTAACAACCTCAATAAAGATATTATCCTTGATGGTAGGAATAATCTGTTAGAGATACCAATGCATAATCAGGTACAGGGTGTCAAACAGCACATTATCTGTGATTCACATTAAAAAATTAGATATGATGAACCCATGGTTGGTTAGCCTTGCTAAGCAGCTAAGGTGATCAATCCTTAAGTGGAGATTATATATATCCTTCTACTTATTATTGCAACTGAAGGTGTTCCTCTTATAGAAAATCAAGCACCTCTTCTTAGAATTTATTTGGTTAGCTCTAGGAGAAATTGGTTGGCATAATAGAAGTACCAGACCTATCATGGATGTTATTAATCCTGTAGATATTCCATAGTTTAATCTCAGAACAAGCATGAGCACCAGGCTCATCTGTGTCAAAACCGCAGGCTCAACCCGCCAGCAAGGTTCCAACCAAGCGGGTTTTCAACCCGCAATCCAATTATATGGTCACTCAAAGTCAGACTAGGAAGTCAACTCAAATTACCAAATTCAACAACATGAACAGATGATGATCCTTTACAGTGGATACCTTGTTTTGGCGCTTGACTTGTTATCAGGATCAAGCCACCCCCTTCTTTCATCCAACCGTGTGATCACCAATCATGTTGCTGTTATCCATTGATTCACATGAACTATATAATCACTATCTCACAATAAAGATTATTATCTAGCTTCTAAATATTTTTCTCCGTATAACTCTGCTAAAACAGTACAGTTACAACATTTGTAGCACAGGTAGGCTCTCCATCCTACCTTATCTTGAAAATTTTTGCCTGTTGCCCACACACACCGCAGCCAACAAATCCTCAACAGAATTATGTCTGTCCTCCTGCCTGACTGGACTCCGTACACTCCTGGTACCGTGATACCCAATGGTTTTGTCCTATACCGTTACATGGTAGTCCCGCTACCCGCCTTCAACGCTATGTCTGCACAAGGGTTCTTTCAGGCTCCGCTATTGATGCTGCAACCAGCTGACAAAACCACCATGTCCGCCTATGTAGCTCAAAGACTACTAAGCGCTGCCTTGGAACCTTTTGCCGGGGCCAACGACAACAACACCGCCGCATGGATCCAGTCTGCCCAGAGTAAAATAGCTCAGATGGAATGCCCACAGCAATTTTGGATCACAGAGATTTCTGTTTGCCTAACCCATGAAGCTGGCACCTGGTGCAACAAGTGGCACAAAGAGCACACTGACAAGAACTGGGATACATTTAAGCAAGACTTCCTGACAAGATTCATGCTAAAATATACAGCGCTCATGATCATTTGCCAAGTAAAAAACCTGACCCAGACAGGCACTGTAAAGGAACTCACCCGCGCCTACAAGGAACTCCGCCTTTGTGCACCCTCCAACATGGCCTTTGACACCCCAGCCACACACCTCATGTACTACAACGCTCTCAAGCTGCATGTTATGAGACATGTGAACCTGGATCAGGTGACCAACCTGCAAAGCCTATACTGTGAAGCAAAAAAGCAGAACAGGCATCCAACGCTCTGCACAAGGCACAAACTGGGAAACAAGAAAGACCCAAGGATTCCCATCCAAGCAGGCGCTCCTCTTGACCACCTCCTGGAGGCAACAGAAGCAACGCCAACCACAAGCCCACAGGTTCCAATGGACATGAAAATGGAAACAATGGCCAGTCAAACCGTACCCCTTTCTGCGTCACTGCCACTCAAGGCAATCCAGATGAGGGAAAAGCCCAGGGAGAGCACTAAGCAAGCCAAGCTCTCCCCACGCAACTCCTGACTTGCCCAACAATGAATACCAACCCAAGGATGTGGACCAATGCCCAATGATCCAGGTGCCCTTGGAAGACCAAGTGCTGTACACCATTGCCAGACATCCTAATAAATCAATGTCCTATCCTTTCCGCTTTTGCAGTTACACAGACTCAGCACTTTTGCACTCAGGAGCAGACCAAACCTTAGTCAACAGCAGCTTTGTGAATAAGTTCAAGCTGGCCACTAATCCTTTGCGGATTAAAAATGTGGTCCTGGCTGATGAACACCACATTGCTGTGACAAAGGAAACTGCCCCCTTCTCCGTCATGCTTGAGAATCTCCACTCCATCATTCAAGGTCCGGTCATTGACTTTCCCAAGTTTGACATTGTACTGGGACTAGACTGGTTACAAAAGAACAACCCTCACGCAGACTGGGCAACCTCAGTACTAACCATCAAGTGTGAAGGTGTCAATCACTAGATCTACCCTGACTCTGTGGACCAACTACTACACAACCACATATTTGTATGTATCACAGAGACCCAGGGCGAGAAGAAAGATTTGAAGTCAATTGACTGGGACTCCTGTCAGTACAAGATCATACACTTCAAAGACCACCAGGACACCTCCACGTCTCAGGACTGCAACATTGTGGCCCGCCACCCAGAAATCTTTAAGGAAGCATTACCTGGGCTGCCTCCTGAGAAGCACATTCAGCACTCTATCCAACTCAAGGGGGCTGTACCCAAGGCGCGCCCTATCTACAGGCTGACTCCAAATGAAGATAACACCTTACGCGCCTACCTCAAGGAAGCATTGGAAAAAGGACTTATCTGCCCCTCACAGTCTCCCTTTGGGGCTGCCGTATTTTTTGTGGTTAACAAGGACGGTACCTTACGCCTGGTAACAGATTACCACACCCTAAACAAAGTTACCATTAAGAATTGTTATCCACTACCACTGATTGACAACCTCTTTGATGCCTTGGGAGGAGCCACTGTCTTCTCCAAGATTGATCTAACCGCAGGCTACAATCATATGTGTATCAAAGAGGAAGACATCCCCAAAACGGCCTTCTGCACTAAATACGGTTCCTACAAATGTGTGGTGCTCAACTTTGGCATGACCAATGCCCTGTCCATTTTAGTAACCTTCATGAACAAAGTGTTTGCGCCCCACATAGGCAAACACGCCCTAGTGTACCTAGACAACATTATTGTCTACAGTCCCTCAGTGGAACAGCACCACAAAGACCTGGAAGCAGTCTTTGTAACTTTGGCACAACACAAACTGTTGGCCATGCCCTCCAAGTGCCAGTTCTTCCTTGAGCAACTACCCTTCCTGGGACATATAGTCTCAAAGGACGGCACCAAACCCAACAGTCAAAAGATACAGGCCATCTGCAAGATGCCACCACCCAAGGATAAGTCAGAACTCCGCACTTTCTTGGGAATGGTGGCTTATGTACGTTGCTTCATATCTGACTGTGGCGTCTTGACTGCCCCTTATCTGCCATAACTGGCATCAAATCTAAGTTTGTGTGGACCCCCAAAGTGACCTTGGTTTAAGACGCCTCAAAGAGAAGCTCACAACAGCTCCCATCCTGCAATACCCCAAACGTGACAGGGAATACCAGATGAAACCAACGCCTCAGATGCATCCATTGGGGGAGTACTACAAATCAAGAATAGTGACAGTGACTTCCTGCCTGTAGCCTACAAATCACGGAAATTGACAGATGGCAAGTGTCAATATTCTATCCACAACAAGGAACTGCTGGCTATTGTACACTGCCTAGTCAAATGGCATTGTTACCTGGAACGCCAGGAAGAATTTACAGCATTAATCAATCACAAGTCACTCATCTATTTTGAGACTCAAGCAAATCTATTGCGCCGCCAAGCACGGTGGATGGAACTATTAGAGAGGCTTAACATGCTCATCTAGTACAAGCCTGGGGCTGAGCTTGCCATGGCAGACGCCCTGTCCTATCTATATGTCTGTGCTTCAAGAGTAGAGAATGGGCTTGATCCAGAATGGCCTCTCCTGGTGTTACAAACAAAAGACAAAGGGTTCCTCCGGGAAAACCAACATAACCAAAGAAACAGTCATTAAGAATGAACATCTCTTTGATGACGTATATGGGACTTTTCACAGAAAGATGTCTGATAGTACAACAATTTCCTACATCCCCACACATCAGCAAGTTGACACTATCCTTTGATATCCCAGAGACCTTGGAAATATCAAGAGCAGAAACCTATATGAGTTCCTAAAACATAAAGCCTGGTGGCCAACCTTATACCGCAATGTCCAGGAAGTTCTAGACCAATGTGAGGTGTGCAAAAAGTTTGCCAAAATCAAAACCCTGCCAAAGTCAGTACTTCCCATCCGCACATAACTACCTTTCAAAGTATAGATCTTGACATTATTAGCCCCATGCCAGGAAAACACAACAACAAGAAATACATCATCACTGCCATTGACTTTGCAACAAGATGACCAGTAGCCCAAGCAGTAAAGGCACACACCAGCAATGGCGTTTGATGTTTTATTGGCAAAAAAATAATCAGAAAGTTCAGAAAGCCAGAACTCCTGATAACCAATGAAGACAAAGAGTTGACCTCCAAAAACATCAATGTATAACTCACCAAGAATGGGGTCAAACACATTGTAACAACAACATACCACCCACCAGCCAATGGACAAGTATAGCGGCTTAATGGTAGCCTTGTACAAGCCCTAGCCAAACTCACCGCCAGAAGACCTGAAGATTGGTATAAGCAGCTACTAACTGCACTACTTGTGTGTCAAACCCAAGTGAACAGATCCACCGGGAAAAGCATGTTTAAACTGGTATACGGCACACAGTCAAATATCATTCAAGCATTGATAGGACCTAAACTGGAAATTCCAAGTGAAGTTCCCCCCGCTCAGACCCTCAAGTAATGGAGGCTAATTGTGAGCAAAAAGCCAAAGAGGATGAACATCTGCAAAAGACATTTGTTCCCATCCACAATAGGCATGAAGTTGGGGACAAAGTATGGGTCATGAATGTTGACAAGAGCAAGTTACAACCTGAAAAAGTGGGGCCAGCAATCATTCTAAAGATAAACGACAATAACACTTACCTTGTGCAAGGGCTTGGCAAATGTAATCAAGACAAGACCCTACATCATGATTGCCTACAACCCTGCAAAGTGAGACAGAAACAACAAGAAACCGCTCTGCCTGCCACAGAACAGCAATTAGTTCAATATGGCGCCTGGGCTCCTGACAACCTCCCTGACAACCTGCCCCCAGAGGAGGCTGACCTTCACCTGGGGGGGTGTCAAAACCGCAGGCTCAACCCGCCAGCAAGGTTCCAACCAAGCGGGTTTGTGACCCACAATCCAATTATCCAGTCACTTGAAGTCAGACTAGGAAGTCAACTCAAATTACCAAATTAAAAAACATTAACAGATGATGATCCTTTACGGTAGATACCTTGTTTTGGCGCTTGACTTGTTATCAGGATCAAGCCACCCCCTTCTTCCATCCAACTGTGTGATCATTAATCATGTTCCTGTTATCCATTGATTCACATTAACTATATAACCACTATCTCACAATAAAGATTATTATCTAGCTTCTAAATATTTTTTCCCTGTGTAACTCTGCTAAAACAGCACAGTTACAATAGTTGCTTCTCTTGCTTCTCCCTGGTCTCTGAAGCGGATTAATATTACCAGTTGAAATCAACAAGTCTCTCTTGAAGATCAGAGAAAGAGTAGATAAAGGGAGAGGATTCTGAATTAGGGCTGGTTCCCTCAGATTAAGGTGATGATGTGAGTGTTTTGGAGCTCTTTTTCTTTAGAATGCTGTTTTTCAGGTGTTGCAACTGAACCAATTAGGATTCAGTATTTGATTTGGGGAAGACAACAGTCTAATAGAAAGGACAATAAAGAATAGAATAAGACTTTGTTTATTATAGAATACTGTGATTAATATACTATATGGGGAAAACCACCAGGCCACAAGGGGGTGGCATAGTGGCATGTTCCAATTAGGGTTCAAAGCCAAGGAATAACTCATGCAGAGATCAGCAGGTTGAATTGGTAACGCTCCTAATTAGGAGAAAGTGCCCGTAGTTTGACGTTGCCATCAGATTGGTGCATGTTATTAGACACGTCAAGGGGCAACTCATTGAGCGCCCCCTGTGTATTATAAGATACATTGGCAGGCAAGCCTAGGAACTTGGTTGCAACACCCCCCTTGCCCCCTGCTTTTTGTCAGACACCAGGATCAGAGTTTGCGGGAAATCTGGGAATGTCCGCACAAACAACCTTTATGTGGGGATGGCACAGCAGGGGCACAAAAAATTGTGGGGAAGCTTTTTGGTGTTTCCTTGGGCATCTTCAAGTTGATATGTGGTATTATAATAGATTGTGGCTATCTTGAAGGGCCCCAAGTGGTTGGGCTCTAACTTAGCTGAGTTGGGGTTGAGGGTGTAGACGGGGTCACTTACGGCGTATCTGGCTTGAGGTGCCTTGTCCCTCCCTCAATTTGCTTGTAATCAATATCCTGTGCTTTGGTGTGCCACTGGCTCAGGGAAGATGCAGTCAATAAAGGGGGTTTCATAAGAACAGTGGATTATAATTTCCCTTGTTCTACCCCCTGTCAGGCTAACAGGCCTCCCAAAGGCCAGGGTGCTGGAGCTGAACCCAGTGCCCTGTTGATCCTTGCTTGCAAGATGAGTAGGGCAGTGGGCAAGTGTTCAGTCCATCTGGTATTAGGATGTTCCTGTGAGAGTTTGGCAATCAGTTGGACCAGTGAACCATTCAATTGCTCCACTTGTCCATTGGCTTGCAGATGGTATGGAGTTGTGACTATTCATTGAAGAGCATTCTTGGCGTAGTGCGCCCTCATGACATGCCCAACAAGCTTGGGGCCACCATCTGTAATGAGGTGTTCGGGTTTCCCAAAGCAGGCCACAGTTTCCTTGCCAATGAAGTGGGTGATGGTGGTGGCAGTATGATTTGTGGTCACCCATGACGTTGGCCAACAGGTGAAGTAGTCAATGGCTGTGATGATGTACTTCTTCCCAAGTCTGTCTTTGGGGAGTGGTCCAACATTTTTGAGAGGCCACTGCTTGAAGGGTTCCGTAGCCTTAATGGGAAGGACAGACTTGGGGGTGTAGGTTTAGACGTGTTCTTTTCACACAACACACATTCTTTGAGTAGATCCAAGATGTCTTAATGCATACACAGCCACCAAACCTTATGTTTCATGATTTTGAAGAGGTTATGTCTTCTGGTATGACCCAAGGTGCAGTGGTAGTGTAGTATGGTGTTGCCTTGTTGTGTGGTGAGAATATAGGGCATCTTTTCACCTGTCTCTGCCAGGCGGCAGACATTGCCAGCATTGGTGGTGAACTGACTTTCATTGTCCTTTAGCTTGGAGATGATTACCAAGTTAAGGCCTTTGTAACAGGTTGCCTCAGGATGGAGGTAAATCATTGAATAATCTGGGTATAAGACATTTCCCCCAGTGATGGACGCCATGTAGAGTCTGGAGAGAGTGTCTTCTGTGACAATTTCATTCCCAGGCTTGTACTTGATGTGTAGTTGGTAAGGGGACAGGCGTTTGATCCAGCCTGCCTGACGTCGTGTCAAATGGGACTGTGTATTGAAGTACTGATGCAACTTGTGGTCTGTCAGGACGTGGGGTAGAAAGGTGGCCCCTTCCAGGTAACAGCACCATTTCTTGATGCAGTACACAATTGCTGCTAACTTTTTATCATGTATGGGGTAGCATTGCTCTGAGTTGGTGAGCTTCCTGGATTTTTAGGCCACGGGGAGGAAGACACCTTCATTGATTTCCACCTGTAGCACACCCCCTATGGCTCTATCAGAGGCATCAATATCAAGTTTTTACTAGTAGTTACAATTGGGGAACCACAATAAGGGTGCTGTTGTAAGTCTTTTCTTCAACGTCTCAAAAGCTTGATCTCTGGAAGGGGTCTATTGGAAGCACTGTTTGGTGTTTAGGAGCAGGTGAGAGGTGCAATTAGTTCTCTGCAATCAGGGATAAACTTGTGCGTGTAGGCAACAATTCCTAAGAATGTACAAACCTGGCCCACATTGGTGGGAGGTGGCTCGCTTGTGATTGCCTTGATCTTGACAGGGTCAGGCTTTATCCCCTGGCCAGAGATGGTGTTACCAGGAATAGGAGCTCTGACCTGAAGAATTTGCATTTTGAAGGCTTGGCCTTTGGTTGGTTCTTACAAAGAGTGTTGAGGAAAGCACAGAGGTGTTGGAGGTATGTGGTTTGATCTTGACTGAAGACAGTAATGTTGTCAAGGTACACAACAACACATTCCCCAATCAGATCCTCAGATGCTTTATTCATCAACATGGCAAAGGTGGAGGGAGCGTTGGTCATTCCAAAGTTCATGACACAACACTCAAACAACCTGTAGCGTGTGCAGAAGGCAGCTTTTGTCTCATCCCCTGGTGCAATGCGGACCTGGTTATACCCTGCAGTGAGATCAATATTACTGAAGACCTTTGAACCTGCAAGCATTTCAACCAAGTTGACAATCAACAGCAGGGGGTATTTGTTCTTGACAGTCACTTTGTTTAGGGCACAGTAATCAGTCACTAACCAAAGGGACCCATCCTTCTTGGCTACAAAGAAGACTGCAGCCCTATAGGATGAGAGGGAGAACAAATGAAGCCCTTGCTAAGTGCGTCCATAAGGTGCTGGCAGAGGGTCTCATCTTCTTTTGATGTAAGACAATAGAGGGGTCATGCTTTAGGGAGCAACCCTTGCAGTTGTAAAGCATGCTGGATCTCCCAAGGAGGAGGCAGCTGGTCCAGTGTCTCACTGAAAACGTCCTTATACTCCTTGAGGAGTGCAGCAAGTGCTGGTGGGGGAGGAGTGATTGAGGGGGGAGCTGCAAGGGGTTCAGCGCAGATAACTTTGACTGACCATTGATTAACGTCCAGTTTTCCCCCCTTGAAGTCATATGTACTCATCTCTGTGATTCTAACAAACACAGTATCATGCAGTAAATCGCTCATTTTGATAGGATAGATCTGGAAACCCACCCCATTACTGTTAAGGGTGATGGCAGACATATCCCAGTTGATATAGGGACAGTTGTGTTGCAGCCAGTCAAGACCAGCAATGACGTTGTGGCTGAACCCTGCCATAATTGGTCCAGAGAGCTTAACCTGGATGGTCCCTATTCTCACAGATAAGGGTACCATGTCATGGGTAATTGCCACTCTGTGGGAGTCAGCTACATGTACTGCTTTGAATTGACTAGGCACTTGATTTAGAAGTTGTGGATCTGCAAATTCCTGGTTGACCATGGTGTGATTGACTCCAGTATCTACCAAAAGTTTGTGGGGGTTCCCATAGAGACAGAAGGGATAGGCCAAGCGGGTTACTTTATTTAAAGAATGGCTTGCTTAGAGAACAGGGTTGTTGCTATGAACCTGAAAGACTTTAGTTTCAACATCATGCACATTATAATCACAGGGGTTCCTTGCAAGAAGAGATTGTGAGCAAGGGTCAAGTGGGGTTGTAGAACCTCTTGTATCTACAACCCCCAGGCTTTTCCTGGGTCCTCAATTTGTGCTAATTGGAGTACCCCTGGGGACGCTTAGCCCCATTCTCTTGTTGGTGGGGCTGGCAGCAGCCACCTGATTGTGGGCACTGCCAGGCAAGGGGCAAGACTGGGGTGGTGCATCATTAGATCTACAGAAGCCCATGGAAGCCTGGTTATTGGCCTCCACAATGGCCTTGTAACAGTTTCAATGGAAGTACAGCGCCCCACAGGAACCCACTTGCAGATATGGGGCTTGAGCCCATTGACTATTAGTGTAAGGAACATAGTGTTCCTGTCAGTGTCGGCTTCTGGAGCGGCGACAAGGGCTTGCTACCAAGCTGCAAGATATTCAGGGACAGACCTGAACTGTTTAATATCCAGGAGGGAAGTTTCCATCACAATAGATGAAAAGGTTTCACTATAGCAGGACTTTGCAGCATCTCTAAACAACACCCAAGTAACATCTATCTCTTGGCTGGCCCAGTTGGTGAACTACACTGCAGCAGACCCTGTAAGGCGCCCCAAAGTGGTGGCAACCCACATGGGCTCAGGCACCTGATAGATACAAAGGCTGGTCTTGGTAGAGTGAAGCCAAAAGACAATGTTAGCTCCTTTGACACCCCCGCAAAAGACTCAAGGGGGAGATTTAGCATGTGTTGGTAAAGGCCCAATCAGGGCAGGGTGATACTTGCGTTCTGCTGCCCAAGGCTGTTGTGATCTGAGGTGCGGCACAGAGTCACAACGGGAAATCCTAACCTTGGGATTGGATTTGTGCTAAGTCTCAGTTAGAATGGCAGGGAAGGCTATGAAATTACCTTGTGGCCCTTATTGAATAATGTCTGCTAGAGGTGGCTAGAGAGGCACCAAAGTACGTGGAGACACAAAGACAAAAATATGAATAGAACTTAAACTTTATTGGTAGAAATAGAATGGAATATATACTGTGTAGCTTTACCACAAAGCAGTACATGAACAGTAGGATCACTCACCACAAGCATGAGTGGGACAAGTGAGTTGCGCAGAATAAGGAAACTGAACAATTGAATTTCCAAATTTGGAGCCAGACTCATTTAAAGGGCAAAAGCAAAAGAGAGAGATTTGCCCTCAAAATAACCCATCAAAGGCGAAATCAAAACATGGTGAATGGCGGCATTCACAACAAAGGCGGAGGTAGTTGTACACACTTGTGAGCACCAACTGGTATTAGTAGATAACATACCCCTTGGGGATGTCCCCCTTGGGGATTGGCAGGAAGGTTTCTTGGTGAGGAGTAGCCATACGGCCCATACTCTGTCCTTTCTTGGGGTAATTTTTCTTTTAGGTAGGGCGTCAACCTACCACTGATACCACTGTTGCAACTGAATCAATTAGAGTTCAGCATTTAATTTGGGAAAACAACAGTCTAATATAAAGGACAGAAATGAAAATAATAAGTTATTGTAAATTGACAAATATTGTGATTAATATACCATACTGAGAAATCATAAGTCCACCAGGGGGTGGCACAGTTGCAGGTTCCATGCAAGGTTTGAAGCCAAGGAATAACTTGTGTAGGGATCTGTAGGTCAAATTGATAGCACTCCTAATTGGGAGAAAGTACCCACAGTTTGATATTGCCTTTGGATTGATCCATGCTGTTAGATACATCAAGGGGCGGCTCCTTGAGCGCCCCCTGTGTATAGTAAGATATGTTAGCAGGCAAGGGGGAAACTTGATTGCAACACTGCACAGGGGTTCAAGGTTCTCTCAAAGGATCCCTACATAGTGAAGAGTCCAGAGTTCAGGCCTTTCCTTGAGTACTTTGAGCCTCAGTAGATTGGGAAGGTTGTCACTCAGGGGCAAGGCCTGAGCCAAGGCCAGCTGGAATGTGTACTGGGCTTCTGTGAATGGTGAGCTGAAGACCACTTTGGCACTTTAAAGTATCACAAGCACCTCAAGTTCAACTCTGGGCGCCATCCAAAATCCAAAAAGTTATTTTCCCTTCTCCAGCACAACCAGGAGATAACAATCTTCAAGCTCAGAGATCTTGATAACCCTGTCCCCCCACCAAGCCCGCCACCAAGTTGACCTTCTTCACCAAGGCCATCCATAATGCAGCCAAGCACAAGTATACCGCCCCTGAGATCAAGCAGCAGATTGAGCTCATTGAAACTACCTTCCTGGAAGGGGCCAAAATGAAGAAGGGCAAGAAAAAGGGGGGGAGGGGTAAACTTGCTTTCTTATATGATTTTAAGGGTTAGCTTTTAACCTATTATCTTAATCTTTAATTTTTAGTTTCAATTCTTCCACTTTTAAATTTAATTAGGTGGTAACAATTTCTATTTATATATGGTAAGTCTGAGATGAAGAGATATAGTTGAAAAAAATGTCTTGATTTTTGTTAGTTTCTTGATAAGATATAAGATATTTACAGTTGTACTTGTATATAGCATATTGAATAAATATTTGCACCTCTTTATATTTTGGCGGCCTTAAACTACATAATTACCTTTATTTTTTCTCATTGGAATTTAAATTTTTATGGTAATAAAATATTTTTTATAATGAAGAGTGTAAATTACATAGTAAAATGAGAAAAAATTGCTTATTTACCCTTATTCTTATTAGTTTAAATATGTTTTAATTGCATTTTTGTGCAATCTGGGGTCACTTTAGTATATCATAGCTGTATGGATTAATTTATCTGTATTAAGAGTTTTTAGTACATCATTTACCCTCAAATAAAAAAGTGTTGGCTTCCAGTAGCCAATCAGGCAAAAAAGTGAATTCTCACTTTACTTAATAGTCAATCACCAAGGAGTCAATTTCACCACAGTTGCTGTATATCAGGGATAAAGCAACATAACAGCTGTACAATTGTGCAATCATTCTGCTGCATTTTGATTTCCTCTTCCACTGGCAACTAAATCAAGGTTCTAAATGCAATAAGCAATAGCTTAGTCATTTACTCACATGATCCAGCAAAGGAAGTTTGAGGTCTGATTCCACGCAGTGGCTGGTCTCTGCTGATCCCCTTAAATGGAAAGCTGTGTGAAACTGGTTTTATGTTGCCCTTTAATTCCTGTGCCACACTATCTGACCAAAGAATGATAGATCCTATTTCCTGCTCCAGCCAAACACCAACCATCCTCTCCCCTATATATTCTACAACAGTTAAAGATAAATAAAGTAGTTTTCTCATAATATCTTATATTATTCTGTTTTAATTTAGACTGAAATTATACCTGCAACAGGTATAGTGATAAGAGGAAAGAGTGACTGACTAAATGTGTAGAAACTAGCACCCTAAGCTGCTACAAACATGGCATATGGAGTGTGATGTAAAGACAGTGCTTGTGTCATAAGTAGAGATGATATTGATTCCAAATAAATCTGTTTGTATATGTATCTTTGGATGTATGCATGGATATCTTCCCCCATCAACACCCATTTTTCTGTAAAAAGCTTGTATTTTTACTAAGGAGGTGGCGTTTTCTTTAAAGTGAACTGATTTTGACTTGGGCTAATATACTTTGTTTGTCTCAACAGATTATAAATCTACTTTACTACCTGGTCTACATAAGGAATGGCAGGGGATGCTATTGTCCACCCAATATAGTTTTATAGGTGATTTCATTAAGAAATTTTCTGGCCCATAAAGACTGGCTCATGGGTCTGCCAAGGTTAAGGGGGCCCAGAAGATCTGCATGGCCTGGTGGACCAGTTTACCTTGGGGGCAATATCTGCAATAGATAATTGATGGTTATGGAGGCAAGACATCATGACTGAACCTCTTCAGTCACCTGAGGCCCAGGTATCTGGTTTCCCCTATCTTTGCTGATGCTTATACTGATAAAGCAAACCTTGTTGAACTGGTATTTGTACCTTTGAAGTAAATGGTCTGTTGTTCAGCTTGGTTTATTTAGCCTGTTTTTATGGAATGGTTTATTTTAGGATTGGCTCTCTTGCTATTTACATTAATTTAAGTTGTATGATTCTATTGCTGTTTCATCTTTGTGCTTTTACTTGATTAGGGGTGTTAGTTTAATGTTGAATTTTGAGCAGTGTTGTTGTTTATTAGCTTGCATCAAGCCTCCGGGATAATGTAATAGACTTGACCATTATTCCCCTTTGTTGATTGGTTAGACGGTCAATTACCAATTAGCTGGCTTGATTGTAGAAGCATCAACTTATCCTTTCTCTTGGATTCAGCCAATTGGTACACTGATGATTACCCCAAAGATTGATCCTGATCTGAAAATGGTTTGCCAATTGGACTAGATCTTAACAAAAAAACTTGATCCATGGGCCACAAGCACAGAACATTTAATAGCCAATAAGACAAAATACTCAAGAATATTAATACAAAATGGTTTGCGCCAAACATTTGCATCTTCAGATACCTTGAATTCTACAACTGATATAGAAGGTCGTTCAGAAGAATAATGCATGATGCAAAAACCCAATAGACAGGGTAATTAAACTTGCACATGCATAAACTGTAAACAAGATACCTCCAACACGCTGGTGAAGTAAGCTGAGGCCCAGTAATCTATTAAAGTCCCACGCCAGGCCGGCATGGCTGCCTAGCTCTGGGGGCTTAAACCAGCAGTCTGGGGAACAGATAGACTGACTAGTAAGAGTTAGATGCATCAGATAACTATCTGGCAAGAGGGCCTATCCACCCTATATAAAGTGCTCTCCTAACTAGAGATTGAGCAGAAAAAATATCACTCTTGGATTAGAGACTGAAGATCTCTAAGTATAGTATCACTACTAGCCAACACCTAGTAGTCAGTTGTATCTAGATAGAGCGCGTCATTGTCTATCTGCAAAACTGTGTTTCTTCTCCTATGGCCTAAGGACTCTGCCAAGCCGTAGCCATATCCCAAGATCCAATTGGTAGCTATAGACTGTCGCCATACAGTCCCCTATCAACACATATAATACAATGTCACTTAATAAAAGTAATACCTCAAGACCCCAAAATCTTGACAGCTTGGATTTTAGTATATTTTTCTTTTTGTTGGCTATAGTAATTTTTTGGGGGGTTAAAGATTTCAAGGGTTACTTTAATTAACATGATTTTATTAAGTTATTAGTAATTTTATTATACAAGGGTTTATTTTTTGGGATAATTTACCCTCAAAGGTGTTAATTATAGCTCTCCAAGGTACAGTAGTTTTAAAAGCTATGGCGACAAACTAAATGAACTCAGAATTAAGTAAATTAAAAATAAATGAATTTATATTGATTTACAATAGATATGGGTTCATTTCAATTTTGCTTAAATCTGAATTCTTTTTGTTTAAATCTGGATTGTTTTCGCTTGTTGCCATAGCTTTTAAAACTACTGTATTGCTGGTTTATTACGTCAGCTTTTGGGGTGAAGCCAGCTATTATTTTGGGGCTCAGAGTTCACAGTTTGATGATTGGACCCTGTAAGTTGACCTAAACTTATCGGTCCGCTTGATTTGTCGGTTGGCTGTAAAGGATGTTGGGATTAGTCATGTATTTGAGCGCACAAGGTAGGAAGTTGGCAAAGATGGATCAAGTTGATCAGCGAGGTGGTGGGGATCGGAGATATTCGATTTAGGCATATAGTTTTGATTGGTCAAAAGCACCAGTCGTCGGTCAAGCATATAGTTGCTTATTAGACGGTCGGTTTAAAGTGGCGCTATGAGCTGCGTAAACAAACAGTACCAGCTAGGCTCCTAGTTTTGATTCAAAAGAGTTCGTTTTTGTTTAGGATTTATAATACCAACTGACAAACTAATGAACAATTCACTGGCGTCATTATTTGTTAAGTTAAATTGGTTATACAACGCATAACCCCAACAACTTATGTATTTAAGATAAGCTTACATTTGCACTTTGCTATGCTCACCAAATCCCATATCCAGCAATACTTCCAACGCATTGGGATTGGTAAGAAGACGCTTCCTCCAACCCATGCTACGCTATGTAAGATCATGCATGGCCATCTCATGCATATCCCGTATGGCAATGTAGATATCTATGCCAGCACCAGCCCTTCCATCAGCGTCAAGCCTGAGGCCATCTTTGAGAAGCTCGTGGTGCAGGGCCGCGAAGGCTATTGCATTGAGCACTGCGTACTGCTAAGGGAAATCCTTCTCGCTCTGAAGTTTGAACTCATCTCCACCGTCACTAGAGGCTTCTCTCAGAACAACCTCCTTGGCCCCAACCCACGAAAGACAGTGGGTAAGTTTACCCACCTTGTCAACATTGTTATCATTGATGACGTCGAATACCTTGCCGACGTAGGCTTTGGCCACTGGCACATGACAACCCCAGTCCCCATCACCAGAGACGTTGACGATGACAAGGCTCCCGTTGTAGAATGCCCCGGCCCCACCCTCATGCGCATCGTCACTCGCAAGTCTCCCGTGGATGCGGAATTCAAAGCAATGTCCCGCTACAACTGCTTCAGACTCCAGATCCAAGCCCCCAACAAGAAGTATTCCCAGTTTGTCGAGTTGAACACCATCCAGAGCAGCCATAAATGGAATGACTCGTACTCCTTTACTTGCAGCCCCGCCTATCAACCCGACTACGAAGTCCTCAATTACTACATCACCATGTGGCCCAATGACCCCCTGAACACGACATTGGTTTTCCGAAAACTCCTAGATGCACCCTCAGGTTACCTCGTGCTTGCCTTCAACACCTTACGAGTGTTCCATGGGGCAGATCAAGTCAAAACGATTAAAGTAACTTCAAAAGACCAGCGCAGCGACCTCGTCAAACAGCACTTTGGAATTACCCTGCCCACCCATCTGCCCCTCGAAGACGCTTATGCGAACAAGAAACCACGCCAACATCCATAGAACCCCATCATCTAGACTATTCCTCACGTAAAATATATCCTTTATTCCCTATCAAATAGCTTTATCCATCTTCTAAACAACTTCAACCCCTCATCAAGTTTACTCCCACAAACAATCAGCAAACATGATTATCCCACAAACATGTTTGCCATAGATAGGCACATTCCTGCTTAAAGCCACACTTATGATCAGGGTTCCAAAAGATCCAGCCCAACAGCTGCTTGATAACAAAGCAGCCTTCTGAGCTGAATCCAGACCCAAATCTAGCCAAATCAGGCGACATCCCACTCTGCTGGAATTAGGGTAGGGACAGGAACAGCAACTGTGTGAACAGCAACAGTGGCTAAATCAACTGTAGGGATGCAAAAGCGAGAATTCAAAAGTGAGAATCTAAAGTGGCCAAGCTGAAACCTTTTAAATTTTCAAAATGGATTTTTATAATAAAGTAACTACTTTTTCTTGACTTTTTTAGTTGAGAGTTGGAATAAAAAGTATTTTATATGGCCATAATAATTTTTATTTCCTGATATGCTGTTTTAATTTGATTTTGAAATTTCAAAATTGTTGACTTGGCCACTTTTAGATCCCCACTTTTGAATTCTCACTTTTGCATCCCTACAGCCAATTTGGCCACTGTTGCCGTATGAATACGCCGTCACAAACCTGTTTTTTTTGAATATTTTGGTTTGGATCACAAAACAATATGGATCTGTACTGCAACCTTTGGAGTAGGTCACAATCTGTACCTAGGGCAGCAGCAGGTATAAAACAATTCCCAAAGATCATCTAGGGTAAAATCTTTACAGGACTGTTTCTGTATACAAGGCCATTATATTAGGGATTGGGCCATTTTCTAATACACATGTTGCCCAAGTCGCCGTACAATGCAGTTCAATTTTGAAAAACAAATTGCAAATGCTTATATTTAAAACAGTAACAAACCCAACAAAAATTAATAGTTTTACACCATGAACCATTAAGATGAAGCTAAGAATCTTATCTTTCTATTGGTACTAAAATATTAATATGTATACTATACTGAAAATCAAACCAGAAGTGAGTCTAAATAGTATATGCCAGAATTTATTCTATTATTTTTATAAAGAAATAATTTATAAGGCTTTAAAGCTAAAGAACTTAACCTTTTACTAACCAGTATATCAGCTTTTTATTAGAAGAAATTAAAGTTAAAGCCAATAGCATTATTTCTGCGCTTTATTTATTTTTAATTGGCTCAAATATTTAGGATTATGTGGTAGTTTGAAGTTGGGACATTTTTAATTGCTGTTTAGATTAACTTTAGGGTTCAAGCAAGCCTCAACCCTAAAATTAAGCATATTTTAAATAGAATCCTTTAATGTTATTATTCCAAAGTTATTTGGAAGAGTTTAAGTTAAGTGCAGGCATCATTTTAATTGATCACAAAGAGGATATAATGTAATAATAATGCTTACCTGCTCCACATATATTGCTCGTGCATGAAACCTGGGATCCCATTTATTTTAGGGATATAGATTCCAATTGAAATTTTAATAGAAGCTATCACATGATTCCTTTCAGACCAATGCCATTTTGCTTGGTATATAAGAGCTAAAGTGCTGCATGGGATTTACTTCAAACCATTATCAAAAAAACTGGGTTGACCCCTGGCAAGATTCTAAATAAACAGGACAAGACCGCAATCCAACTTACCAGTGACCTGAAGCCAAATGTGGAAGCTGACTCAAACTTGCAACCCTAGTAACATGACCAAATAGCAATCACCACAAAATGGATACCTAAAACCAGCGGCTGACTCTCTACAAGGATCAAGCCACCCCCTTAATCATCCAATTGAGTGATCACCACAATCATGTTCCCAATATCCAGATTCACAAGCAGCTATATAACAGTCATCTCTTAATAAATCACACTATCTAGTCTCCAACCATTTCCCCCTGTAAATCTGCTAGAACAGCACAGTTACGGCATTGGTAATGCAGGTAGGTTCCCCATCCTACCTTTCCTTTCAAAATCCCCCATGTTGCCTGTATGCTCTGCAGTCAATAAATATATGAAAAGATCACATCCAGACACCCCATGGACTGGATGCCCTATAAGCCAGGGACCAAAACCCCAGAAGGATAGTGTTGTACCAGAACATGGTGATGCTAGTACCTGTCTTCAACACCCTATCTGGCCAAGGGTTCTTCTAGGCATCTGCCATCACGCCACAGGTCAACAGCAAGGTTACCATGCTGGCAGGGGTAGCTCAGCAACTTTGCAGCCCCACCTGGGAGTAGCTTGAGGGTGCCAGCGGCAGCAATGCTGCAGCATGGATCCAATATGCACGGAACAAGCTGGCCCAGATGGAGTGCCCCCCACGGGTTTGGGTTGCAGATATCTCCATTCCCCTGGCTCATGATGCAGGAACTGGGTGTGGCAAAGGCACAAGGGTCACACCAAAAAGGAAAGGGAAACCTTTGAACAGGACTTTGGGGCAAGATTTTTAATGAAGGACACTGCCCTCATGATCATATGCCAAGTAAAGAACTTGACGCCAAAAGGCACAGTAAAGGAACTCACCCAAGCCTATGAGGAGCTGGGCCTACAGGATACCCTCAGACACAGTATTTGATAAACCAGCCACACACCTCATGTACTACAACACTCTCAAGCTGCATTTAATGAGACACATCAACCTGGACCAAGTAACCAGCTTGCAAAGCTTGTATTATGAGGCAGAGAAAGCAGAAAAAACAACCAATGTGCTACACAAGGCACAGACAGGGAAAAGAGAGAGACTTGAGGACTCTCACCCCTCAGGACGCTCCAACTGCCCTCTGCCTAGCAACAGTAGCAATATAAACAACAGATCTTTAGCCCCTGTGGCTACAGTAACAGGAACAATGGCTAAAACACTTTCACTCATTTCAGAGTCACCAGCACCCAGGATAATCAGGACAGGGGAAGCCCAAGGAGAGCATTAAGTGAGCCAAGATCTCCCTGTCAACCTTCTGCCTTGTCAAAAAATGAGTATTGCCTGAAAGACGTGGATCAGACCCTATGCTCCAGGTCCCCTCAGGAGATCCAGTGCTCTACACTATTACCAGATATCCTAATAAACTGATGCCTTACCCTCTCTGTTTTTAAAGCTACACCAGTTCAGAATTCTTGGACTTGGGTGCAGACCAGACTATTGTTACCAGCCAGTTTGTGAACAATTTCAAGCTGGCTACCAATCCTTTGCAGATTATGAAGGTGGTTTTAGCTGATGAACATTGCATCAATGGTACGCGTGAGACAGCCCCCTTCTCCATCATGCTGGGGAACCTTCACTCCTTCATCCAAGGACCTGGAATTGACTCCTCCAGATCTGATGTGTTACTTGGTCTGGACTGGCTATGAAAGAACACTCCCACATAGGCTGGGCCACCTCAGTGTTGACCATCAAGCGTGAAGGATCCAACCACCAAATCTACCCTGACACAGTTATCCAACTTCTTTGAGACCATGTGTCTGTACAAATTACAGAGACACAAGAAAAAAAGGATCACCTCAAGGCAATTGGCTGGGACTCCTGCCAGTATGAGGTCATACACTTGAAGGACCAGCAAGATACTGCCACCCCTCAGGATCAAGAAATAGTGACTGGTCATCCAGAGATCTTCAAGGAACCCTTCCAGGCCTACCACCCAAGAAACACATCCAGCACACCATCCAACTCAAAGGTGTAGTTCCCAAAGAACGGCTCATTCACCGCCTCACCCCCAACAAGGATGACACCCTTTACATCTACCTTAAAGAGGCGCTAGAAAAAGGGTTTATTTGCCACTGTAGTCTCCTTCTGGGGCTATTGTATTTTTTTTAGTAAAAATGATGGGTCCCTCAGAGTGATCATTAACTACTTCACACTAAACCAGGTTACCATCAATAGCCTCTACCTGCCCCCACTCATTGGCAAACTCTTTGACGTGCTGGGAAAAGCAACCGTCTTCTCCAAGATTGACCTAACCGCAGGCTACAACCAGATTTGTATTAAGGAGGAAGACATCCCAAAAAAGGTCTCTATACCAAGTAAGGCTTGTAGCAGTGTGTTGTCCTGAACTTTGGGATTTCCAACACTCAGTCAAACTTCATTACATTTATAAATGAGAATTTTTCACCAGACATTGGCAAGCAGTGCTAAGTTCTGAGGCGCAGAACAGACACAAAATAGAAAAGCTGAGCCTTAGGATTAGATTTTTACTAAGTCTTGATTGGTTGGCAGGGAAGGTGAGGCAATTACTTTGTGGCCCTGAATAATAAAACCTATCATCTGTGGCTAAAGAGAGGCGCCAAAGTACTTGGAAACACAAAGACAGAAATATGAACAGAACTTAAATTTTATTGAAGATAAAGAATTGGAGTATATATTGTTTGGCCTTACCACCAAAAAATAAAAGGTCAGTAGGACCATTGGCCACAAGCATGAGTGGGGCAAGTGTGTTGCGCAGACCAAGGAAGATGAACAGATGAATTTAAATCTTTAGAAATAGACCCATTTTGACAAATAAAGGCAAAGGCAAGGGATATGTCCTTTAAAGAACCCAATGTAGGCAAAAATTGAAAAAGCGTGAATATTGGCATTAACATTGCCCCCTTCTAGATTGGCCTTAGGGGGTGGTACTTGCAGAGAAACTTAGTGTATACTTAATCAAATGGGTAACCACTTGAGAGGAGTTTCACAGTGTATTCTAAACCATGTTTGAAATTAACCTCTAACAGTCCAATCCATAATGTATCCAACTTATGAGTACATCCTCCCACTCTATGTTGGTAGTAAGGATGTGGTCTTCAACCTTAAACTCTGGCAAGGAAGAATGTCTGGTATTATCATGAGAGAGCTCTAGCATCTTGGTCTTTTAAGCAGAGGTATAGACAGAGGCTTATGTCAATTATGTGGTTAACCAAGTTCTTGATGTGGGTATCAGATATCAGGGCTTCATCAGAGGAGAATAGGGGGCCCCAAAAAGCAACAGAGTGGTAGCTTCACGCCCATACAGCATAGCAAAGAGGGAGTGCCCAGTGACACAATGATTACTGAGGCAATAGGCAAAGAGGGCAGTGGGTAGGTATAGACACCAATTTGCAGCATCAGAGTAGGTTAGTTTCTGTATGATGGAAACTAAGGTTGAGTTAGCACGTTCTACAGCCCCATTAGTGGATGAGTTGAAGGGGGCTGAGAAGAATTGATGAGATCCCAAAGCCTCTACAACAAAATTCACTAGCTTTGCATTAAAGTTAGATTCATTATCTGACAGTAGCACTTGCGGGCAGCCATGACAATAAAACACATCCTGCAGTAAGAAGGCAGCAGTGATTTTAGCAGAGATGTTATTGGTAGGGAGAGCTTCCACCCATTTACTAAAATGGTCAAAGCAATCAAGATAAAGCAATAGCCCAAGTGTGAACAAGGAAGAGACCCTACAGCGCCAATGCTGACTATATGAAAGGCGTGTTGTGAGGGAACTAGTTTGAATTAATGGGATGTAGAAAAGGGGAATTTTAGCTGGCAGTCATGGCAACAAGCAATGACATCAGGTATTAGCATACAGAGGTTCTCCCAATAATAGTTCTTCTGGAGCCAGTCATAGGTCTTGGTAATGCCCCCATGCCCAGTTTCTTTGTTGGCTTAGATCACTAATAAAAGGCAAAGACTGGGGCATACATATAGTAGGTACTGTTCAGCACTTTCTTAAAGAGCTTATTGTCATGTATGAGAGTGTTCTTGGATAGCTTATTCAGGGCTGATTGAATCTCCTCAGTATTGTTTTCCCAAGAAGAAGGATGCCTAATTAATTCATACAATCAGTCTGCCTCTGCAGGGTGCAGAGCAAGGATAAGCATGTGTGATAACTCAGCTGTGTTCTGATGCTAGATTCTGGGGCAATGTAATACTGTGAAGCCATAACCTTGAAGACAAAGGGCCCATCTAGCTAAACACCCTTCAAGCTTTTTGAGTTGTTGTAACCAGTTAAGCAAGGCATGGTCAGTGACCTCAGTGAAATGAGTCACATAAACATATTGGTGGAACTGTTTAACTGCATGCAGTATGGCAAGATACTCTTTTCTGGTGATGCTATAGTTTTTCTATGCTTATTAAGGACACACGATGTATAAGCCACTGGGTGATCTACTCCTTCATTTTCTAGTTGGGAAAGTATGACCCCAATAGATAGATTACTATCATCTGGCTATATGATAGACTCCTTATCATAGTTGGGATACACCAGGATGGGAGCCTCTTTGAGCTTTTGCTAAAGTGTCTCAAAGGCTTGCTGTTGACTGGCAGGCCATTCAAATGGGATATTGTGTAGCAAATAAACTAGAGGCTCACTAGTGTCAGAAAAGTCAGAGATAAACTACCTATAGTGGCTCATCATGCCCAAAAAAAGCCCTTTACCTCACAATGGTTGGTAGGTAGAAGCATTCTATCAATAGCCTCAACCTTCTTGGTCATAGGTTGAATCTCAGTTTGGGTTGCTTCATGACCCAATAATTCATGAAATTCCTTGAAAAAAACAAATTAAGACGGCTTCAGCAATAGAAAAGCTTATCAAATTTTAAGGAAACTTTTTTCAGGTGGTACAAGTGATTGGTAAAAGTTGCACTGAAGACTTTTATATCATCCAAGTATAAAAGTACACAAGAGAGCTTGAGGTCACAGAGTATTGAGTCTATAGCATGTTGGAAGGTAGCAGGGGCATTAAACAGCCCTTGAAGCATGCATGTAGGCCCAAAAAATTCCTCAGAGGTGATGTGCACTACTTTTTCCTGTCTTCAGGGGTGAGATCAACCTACCAATATCCAGATGCCAGGTCCATGGCTGAGAAGAACTTTGAGCCCCAAGACAGTAAAGGGTGTTGTCTATGCAAGGCAGAGGGTATGAGCCCTTTTTAGTGAGGGAATTCAAGCAGTGATATTCATCAAAATGCAATGTCCTCCATCTTTATTCTTGAGGATTAGCAAGGGAGAAGCCCAGGGACTCTGTGAGGGGGCAAGCAGTCCAGCATCTAGAAGCTGTTTGGGTTCCTTAGATACTTGTGTGTCTTCCACTTGACTATGGTAGTAGTGTTTAGCTTGGAAGGGAGGTGCGTCACCAGAATTAATCCAGTGAATGACTCCTTTAGATAAACCATAATCAATGCTATTCTTAAAAATGTGTCTTCAAACTGGTCCAATAAGTCAAAAACATTTTTCTGCTGAAACGGAGACAGCTGCAAGAAAGCTTGGGCAGTGAAAAAGGACAGGTCATGCAGTTTGTCCTCAGGTAGGTTGAAGTCCTGGAATGTTCCAAAGAATGTAGAGAAAGAACATCAGGAGCATTCAGTAGCTTATCATAGCCAACAACCTGACCTCTCAACACAGATATGAGGAGGGCTGATAAATTGGCTACCAACAGCTGGACGGGATCTTTATGAGAGACATCTAGAATCCCAGGACAGAGGTAGGGTTAATTGTGGCCTAAAAAAGGAGGCAAGTAAATCTCTAGAAACATGTGTTCAGGTAGCTTGTAAATATGTGAGAGTACAGGATGGCTTGAGAGCCAGGGAAATGGTTACAGCAGAGGTGTTCAAAAGTGGAATCCCTTCAGATGCAGGGCAGGTTGCTGGAGGACACTTCATGTTGGACAATTGGGTATAATACTTTAAGGTGAAGACACCAGTTGGGTACTATAAAGCACACATCTTGAGGCGTTTCCCAGGGACTTTGACTGGTTCCTCAAAAATCATGGGACTTCATACCCTAGAATAGAGAGGTAGCCATCTTTTAAGTTGATCATTCCATTATATTACCTAAGGAATTGGGTACCAACTAGCAGATCATAACTCTCATTCTCTAAAACTACAGCAGGCTTGGCTAAGAGTAGTTTACCAAAAACTGCATAGGGAGACCAGAATAGACATCTATAGCGCAAGTCATAGAAAAGCCAGCAGTATCATAAGAATGATGGTAATTAAGATTGGGGGAAAGTTTAAGCTTCTTTACAAACTTGGAGGATACAATATTAACTGGAGACCCAGTTTCCAAAACGGCCTTGATATTCACCTTTTAGATGGATATCTCTATGCAAGTAGTTGTACAAACAAAGGGCTGGAGGATAGCCAGGATATTCTGGGCTTTAGCTAGTTCCTTGTCCCACTTTTCAATCATACATCTCAAACCTGTGAACTCCTTGTAAACAGTCTGAAGAGGGAGTGAAACTGACACATTTTTAAAGACAGTGTCAGCTACTTTAGCTGCTTCATCTGACAACTCCACTAACACAGGCAACCTTTTTGCTTGCGTGAGGTATGGGCAAGAGACAACCTCCTTGGCTCCATTCAGTGGTTTGGTAGTAGTCAAAGTCTTCCCAGAGCGTAGTTTGTAAGGGACAGCAATGATTTTGGGACTTTTTAGAGCTGAATATCCATAGGTTTCAGGATCTTCTCATCAAAATCATTCATTTCTGAATCATCAAAGATGTCATGAAACCTTAGCATGATTGGTGGAGCTTTGGAATCAGTGTGCTCAGTGTCTGCTATGGACAAAGGAATTTGAGAAGACTGGGAAGAATTGTCAACTGAGAGCATCTCTGCCTCTAGGTTGACTGTTCTTTTCCAGCCTGGTCTTTAGGGTTAGCACATTCAACTTGGGGATTGGTACAGACACAAGAGTGGTGGCCTATTTGCCCACATTTATGGCAACCTTGGTGTTTAGGAGGATTCTGGGAATTCATGATGAGGATGTGCAGTACAAAGGAAGAAGAACCAGAGTTAGAGGCAGCTCAATTCTCATGCATGGCAGCTCCAGAGTGGGTCAAGTATATATCTTACAACAGTGTTTTTATGCTTTCCATAGAGGAGAGAATGGCTTTGTGAGCTTTGAAATGGAGGAACAAAGTTGTTTAACTTTGAGAGCTTAAGCGCAAGCCATATAAGCCTCATGCGCTGTCAACTGTCTACTAGTTATCAATTACTTTCCTTCCATATAAAACCCATCATAAAACCAAGCCAAGGTCTCTTTGGGCTTGAATGCAATGTGCATAAAGGCGTTATTTTTCATTTCTATACTAAGGTTGCCGCCAAACTCATCAATTAGAAGCTGTTTCATCTCCTCCCAAGTGTAAATGGAAGGCAGTTCAGGTACCACCACTTCTTGACAGGTTGGTTGCAAGCAGATTAAAATGTTCTCCTTTGCAACCTCATCTTAGGTCCTTTGCATAGCTGTCTTGTGGATAGTCAGGAAGGCCACAATGGTGGACATCTTAGGGTCAAAGGCTTGTTTGAAGGTAGGTTTGAAGTGATTTTTGGGAGTAGGGCCACCATTGCTACTGTATAGCACATTGATACATGGGGAGAATTCAGGTTCCAATTCCAAGGGGGGCTGTTGTGCCCACAACTGACAGACACTCTCTTTAAGAGTGGTTAAGGTCTCAGAGGCGCGTGTATTGCCTGGTTGGCCAGATAAGTCTGTTATTTGGAAAAATCTATCTGTTGACCATGTGTGGTAACCACAGTTGAAAGCTCAGCCAACCAAAATGTCAAAAAAGGTCCCAATGAGAGACATTGATAGAGCCTGTCATTTACAGAGTCAATTAACTCACTAATCTCTTAGACACCTTTGTCTAGGGTGTCATGATCTTGCTTTAGATGGTTGACTTTGTTGGCTAGGGCAATTGATTCCCTATCACATTAAATTTGAGGGTTCCCAGGCAGCCCAGGGCAGCAGCCATTGTCATCAGCAATCCCAACAGAACTAGTGGCATCAGTTGTGGTAGCACAGAGACAGCAACTTCTTGCTGAAGAGCAGCAACCTGCACAGTCAAAGCAGCTACTTGGGAGTCTGGCTGAGGAGGTTCTTTGGGGCATTCTTGACTACAAGTAGACGCACATAAGTCTCTGATGGTGTCCCATAACTTCTGGTCTCTATCTGTCATATTTTCAGATAGAGGAGAAGGAGAAACATCTATCTTAGGTGAAGATAATATGTCTACTTGGGTTTGAAGCTTAGCAATAGACGCAGCCATGGTAGCCCTCTCTTGGGCAACTTCCTCTTGTAGCTCACAGAGACCTCAAACAGCATACACTGCCACTTTCTGTATTTGTCAAAGGAGAAGGTGCTGAACTTTTTAAGCTGTTCTACAAGTTATTCAAAGTTGGAGAGATAAGCATTTAGGGTGGAGTCAATTTGAGTTCACTGGGGTTGTTGTAGTTGGTGAAACTCATACACACGCTCTCTGATGTATTTAGGGATGAACAAGTTTACCCTCTCTATAGAGATACCCAGACAAGACTGAGAAGCAATGGAGTTACATTGGTTATTAGATACCAAAGAAAAACGGGAGTGAACCCACTGTTGATAAGCAGTAAACTTGTCCCAATGATTGGTTATGGGGGCTTGAAGGGACAAGACTACCTGGACATGGAGCTCCAGTACCATCTGGTGGTGGGCCAAAGCAGTTTGAAAAAAATAAAAGAGCAGATGATCAGCAGAACCAGCCGCCAAGAGTAGATGTTGTGGGATTTGTGGATCAACAAGTAACTCATAGTATTCTGCTCATTAAACTGTAGTTGAAGACGGGGATGGCTCCCTCACAGGATATATCAAGGGCTACTACCATGACTTGCTCCAAGTTAAGGGTGCCCATAGGGTAAGCTACCAGGAGTGGATCATTTCATAGGTTTAAGACAGTGGGGACAAAAGGCAGTTCCAAGATGTCTTCTTCAATAGGAGGACCTGTAATTTAAGGTGAGGTCACTACTGTAGCAGAGGAGGAGATGGACCTGATAATGTAGTGGCACAAGGGATAAACAAGAGGTTTGCAGCCCCTGTAGTGAGCATCATTTTTTTGTGTTCTGAAGCGCAGCACAGACACACAACAGAAAATCCTAACCTTAGGATTGGATTTGTACTAAGTCTTGGTTAGTTGGCAGGGAAGGTGAAGCAATTATCTTGTGCCCTGAATAGTAAATAACTACTAGTTGTGGCTAGAGAGAGGTGCCAAAGACTTGAAAACACAAAGAAAAATGTGAATAGAACTTAATTTTATTGCTGATATAAAAATGGATTATATGTTGTTTGTGGTTACCACAAAACAATATATGCACAGTAGGATCACTCACCACAAGCATAAGTGGGGTGAGTGAGTTGTGCAGACCAAGGAAGACAGACAGATGAATTTCCATCTTTATAAATAGACCCCTTTTGAGGAGCAAAAGCAAAAGAAATAGATTTATCCTAAAACCCAACAAAGGCGAAACTGACAGAGGATAAATATTGGAATTCAGACAAAAAGCAGTGAACATCATTTCTGAGGGATTGTTTGAGCCTACACCATGCCCCAAGGGCTGTGTAATGCCCCTGCTAAGTTCAACATGCTATGGACTCAATACTCTGCAACCTAAATATCTCTTGTGTCCTGGTATACTTAGATGATATAACTATTTTCAGTGCAACCTTTACCAATCACTGGCTCACCTAAAGAAAGGCTTCCTTAAGATTTGAGGAGCTGGCCTCAAGCTAAAGCCTCTAAATGTGCTTTCTTCAAAGAACTTCATGAATTCTTGTTCCATGAAGTAACCAGGACTGGGATTCAACCTATGACAAAGAAAGTTGAGGATATTGTTAGAATTCTTCCACCTACCAACCTTTGTGGGGTGAAAGTCTTTTTTGGGCATGATGTGCCACTATAGGTAATTTATCTCTGACTTTGCTGAAACTAGTGAGCCTTTAGTTTAGTTTCTATGCAATATCCTTTTATATGGACTGCCACTCAACATCAAACCTTTGAAACTCCTAAGCAAAATCTCAAAGAGGCTCCTTCCTGGTGTATCCCAACTATGATAAGGAGTCTATCATATAGCCAGATGATAGTAATCTATCTATTGGGGTCATACTTTCCCAACTAGACAATGAAGGAGTAGATCACCCAGTGGCTTATACATCTTGTGTCCTCAATAAGCATGAAAAAATTATAGCATCACCAGAAAAGAGTATCTTGCCATACTGCATGCAGTTAAACATTTCCACCATTATGTTTACGGCACTTATTTCACTGAGGTTACTGACTACGCCCTGCTTAACTGGTTACAAAAACTCAAAAAACCTGAAGGGCGTTTAGCTAGATGGGCCATTTGTCTTCAAGGTTATGGCTTCACAGTATTACATTGCCCCAGAATCTAGCATCAGAACACAGATGGGTTATCACAAATGCCTATCCTTGCTCTGCACCCTGCAGAGGCAGACTAATTGTATGAAATAATTGGACATCCTTCCTCTTGGGAAAACAATACTGAGGAGATTCAATCAGTCCTGAATAAGCTATCCAAAAACACTCTCATCCATGACAATAAGCTCTTTAAGAAAGTGCTGAACAGTACCTACCATATGTTTGCCCCAGTCTTTGCCTTTTGTTAGTTCTCCAAGCCCACAAAGAGACTGGACATAGGGCATCTCAGACCCATGACTGGCTCCAGAAGAACTATTATTGGGAGAACCTCTGTATGCTGATACCTGATGACATTGCTAGTTGCCATGAATTCCAGCTACAACGCCCTGTACTGCATCCCATTAAGTCAAACTAGTTCCCCCACAGCACACCTTTTATACAGTCAGCATTGGCGCTGCAGGGCCTCTTCTTTGTTCACGCTCAGGATGTTGCTTTATCTTGATTGTTGTTGACTATTTCAGTGAATGGGTGGAAGCTCTCTCTACCAATAACATCTCTGCTAAAACCACTGCTGCCTTCTTACTGCAGGATGTGTTTTTTGTCATGGCTGCCCGCAAGTGCTACTGTCAGATAATGAATATAACTTTAATTCA
Organism: Entomophthora muscae; assembly: GCA_014839935.2. Classification (NCBI taxonomy): domain Eukaryota; kingdom Fungi; phylum Entomophthoromycota; class Entomophthoromycetes; order Entomophthorales; family Entomophthoraceae; genus Entomophthora; species Entomophthora muscae. The sequence continues at coordinate 168,627 of QTSX02002136.1, forward strand.
AAGCTAGAACTTCTGTTGTAGAGGCTTTGGGATCTTGTAAATTCTTCTCAGCCCCCTACAACCCATGCACTAATGGGGCTTTAGACCTTGATAACTCAACCTTAGTTTCCATTATGTGGAAACTAAACTACTCTGATGCTTCAAAATGGGATCTATACTTACCTGCTTAGCTCTTTGCCTATTGCCTCAGTAAGCATTGTGTCACTGGGTAATACCCCTTTGCTATGTTGTATGGACACAAGGTTACTACCCTGTTACTTTTGGGAGCCCACTAATCTCTTCTGATGATTCACTGGCTTCTGATGCCCACATCAAGAACTTGGTTAACCACATAATTGACATAAGCCTCTGCCTATACCTCTGTCTACAATACCAAGATGCTAGAGCTCTCTCCTAATAATGCCAGATTTTCTCCCTTTCCAGAGTTTAAGGTTGGAGATCACTTCTTGTACTAACAACATAAAGTGGGAGGATGTATTCATATGTTAGATCATTAAGGATTGGTCTGCTAGAAGTTACTTTCAAATGTGGCTTCAAATACACTATGAAACTATTTTCTAGTGGTTGCCTGTTTGCTCAAGTGCCACCCCCTAAAGCTAATCTATAAGGGGGCAATGTTGTGAATGCCAATATTCACGCTCTTTCAATTTTTCCTTTGTTGGGTTATTTTGAGGAAAAATCTCTTGGTTTTGTCTTTGCTCCTCAAAATGGGTCTATTTCCAAAGATGAAAATTCAGCTGTTTGTCTTCCTTGGTCTGTTCAACTCATTTTCCCCACTCATGCTTGTGGTGAGTGATCCTACCATCCTTGTATTGTTTTGTGGTATCCATAAATAATATATAATTCATTTCTATATCACCAATAAAATTTAAGCTTTATTCACATTTCTGTTTTGTGTTTTCAAGTACTTTGGCGCCTCTCTCTAGCCATAACTAGTAGATATTATATTAGGGCAACACAGTAATTGCTTCACCTTTCATGTCAACTAACCAAGGCTTAGTACAAACCCAATCCTAACTGTTATGGTTTCCTGTTGTGTGTCTGTGCCGCGCCTTAGAAGTCAACAAATTCAAACTCAAATACAACCAAGTCATTGCAAGTGTCAAGAGTTGAAGGCCATATCACAATGGTATTAACAACATAATTCACAATAGGATGTATTTTAAATAGAGTTTTCAATCTTTCAAAATCTCAACCTTTTTTCTAAAAAAAACTAAGAATAGTTATGATGAGCCAAATATATAATAATATCATTTTTAGCTTTGGGAAGTTATTACATTTCCATGCAACTCATTATACTTTTAGTTTTTATAATTTACTTAAGATATTCTCAGTATATCAGAGGTCCCAATTTTAACCCTATGGGTTAATAAATTTTATTAAGGCTTTTCATATAATTCAAAAATTATTTGAAGCTTAAAAATTTGATCATATTTGGCATATTTTTAATAACTTGGAGATAAAACAATGTAATTAAGACATAAAATATTTAATCTGGCACCTAGGCATAACAAAAAATAATGATCCAAATGATCAGCTTTGGCAGAATGGAGGGCCAGAATGGGCATATAGTATAGCCCATCAGAATTCTGTTGTTTTATTAAATATTAGTCCAAGACAGTAAATTTTAACCTTGTATTATCAATTCTTATCTAATAGATGCCCTTCAGAATCCTTAAATTTTTTTAAACATTTAAGGGGCACACAATTTGTAATAACAGTTAATTGGGTCACATATATGAAGTATCATTGTGTTTTAAAGTGATTAGGACAACAAGGAATTCCTTTTAATTGACATATCAGTTCTTTTCATGTTTTTAATAGCACAGGAGATGTAGGCAACATGATGGTCAATAACTTTTTATTTAATATAGGCTAGGATGGATCCTAAAACCAGTTCACTGAAATTAGTGTAGATGATGAAGTCTTCCTTATGGTCAGGATACAGCAGGATTAAGGACTCTTAGATATTATTTTAACATTTCATAGGCTTGTTACTATCTGCTGGCTCATTTAAAGGGCACTGTGATGAGAAATCTTAGCAGGTGTTCCATTCATTTGCCATTTGGGGGCAAGAATAAAAATTAGTGGTAAAATCACAAAGTTTGTTACTATTTCTCTTTTTTCATTTATGTACTTTAACATATGGGAGAGAGACATGTAATACTGTACAAGGACAGGAATAGTTTAGAAAACTATTATGGTGGATATCTAGGTGAAAGCTGCTAAACAAATGATATTTGGTACTTAATAAGAGGAGATGACAACTCTACAACAGCAACAATATCTGAACTCATCAACTGGGTGAACATCAGACAAGGAAATACTAAGTGTATCAATTCAAAGAAGGGGTAATGATAAGAATATATTATAAACTTATACAGTGGATGAAAATCATGGACTAGGCCATCACTAAAAGCTCTTTGCGTCTCAAGAAAATGCTGAGATACATCTTGAAACATTTCTGAGGTAGTTTGCTAAAATGGCATAAGAAGAACTTTGATATTAGTTTGATTGACCACAAATGATAAGGATAATCATCACATACAGATCTTATCAGTTACACTTTGTATTATGACTAGATTATATTATATTAGGTGTAGTGATTATACACTGTGTAATCACTAGTTTATTATAATTGCTATGGCTTTTATGTGGCATATAATTATCAGCCAATATAGCAATTATCATTTATTAGACACAGTGCAACCAATAGATTATCAATCACATATCACTTTCTATTTCCCACTATTATGTTTTATTAGCTCATTACCACCCATCCTGGAAGGCGTACATGTGTATATCAAACTAATGATGTGTGAAAGGCTATTAAATACCAAACTTGCATTGCCATTACACGGCAAATAATCCTTGGTTTGTTATTTGATCAAGTTAGCAATTATACAGTGTATAATCCCCAGCTCAATCTGATATATTAATAAGAAGAAGCTTGTCATCCAGAAAAGGATCACTGATTAAATCCTAAAAAGGGAAACAGGAATACCAGCATTCTACATTCTAAAGTAGGAAGATATAACTGGGACTATTTCTAAGCATCAACCAAATAGAGCATAGTTTCCTAGTGCCATTAGAGGCGCGTAAAAAGGCAATTGGTAATTGCTTCTGGGCTAGCTCAAGAAGAGCTTAGGATGTAGCTGAGGTGTCATGTATGCCTTGTGAAGGTCAGTAGGAGCACATATGCCAAGGACAGCTAATCAGGATAGGCGTAGTCAGCAAGAATAGAACTATTGCAAAGGTAGCCACTGAGAACTGTATGAAAGGACAAGAACAAGGGTTTTTGCAGTATATATAAATATAGACACCTGAAAGGATGATAACAAGTTCTTAGTTACATCTGGATAGATTGAAGCTGCTGTCTGGATTGTACTCCAGTCTCAATAAACGTAATTATCTTCAAAAATATATTTTACTTTATTATTTAGTGCTCCTTGCATAAGACAGGTAGAGTACATTGACAAGGCTAGCATCTCTCTCTGGCTTTGAACATATCAGAAATAGCCACAATTGCTCAACAGGAAATATTCACAAAAAACTTATCCAAAGACAATTATCTACAATGGAAAAACACAGAAATCATTAGTTGTATGTTGAAAGGCACTGGGAAAACTTTAAAACTCTGATATTGAAATTTCAACATCAATATTTAGGTATAATAAAAACTGTTCAGGTGGGAAGCAGAGCGCTTTAAAGCAGTTGGCAAAGAGATCATTGATTTAGTTTGAGACTTATTCTACTGATGTAGGTCATTGGCCAAAGATCCTAAAGATTGATAAAATAAAGGTGGAAATATAGTAGCAATAATATAAAAAATATGATGTCAAAATAGGAATCTAACTTTATGAAAGATAAAGATTGAGGGAATTTAATAAGACTCTCAAAGAAAGGTTTGCAAGGGGATAGAGAAAACAAGAAGGGAGAAAACAGGTAAATACACAGCTTTTAAGCATAAGAAGACACCAATATATTAACACCAATATAAAGTCAACCAGACCCTCTAACCTAAGCAAGGTTCTACCAGAAAAAAACAGTCCATAAACAAGGAGAAAATATAGAAGGATTCTAAAAAGTTCTCTCTTTTGTAACACATATAGGGACTATATTTTTTCCTTTGATAAGTTTCCTCGTTAAACAATAGAAGAACTTCTAGTTATTTCATACCCAATCCCTATGAAGTATAGAAGTTAAGAAGGACTTGTAGTCTCCTTCTCATAGCCAGTTAGCTGATGTAGATTGGTTAAAAATAATCAATGTAACAATGCTATTGTCAACTAATAAATAGTCTCTTCAAGGAGAGCTTTCAGTGTTGTTTAAATACCTATATAAACCACAAAAAAGACAAGCTATATAATGAGCACATGATTAATACAGAAGACTCTATAATGGCTACTGGTAAACTTATGTAGGGATTTACACTCCTTTAACTATAGCATTATTCCCTGCTTCTTTTAAATTAATTATATAAAGTATGTCACCCCACCCAGACAAAACATGGATTTGACCAAGGACAAATTAGGATGATCTCTTAGAAGCAGCAGCAGATCAGTATCAGTTGAATTAATATATTTTTCTTTTAGAGAAAGTGGGCCTGGTAAACTTCCACTGACTTTTTGCATTTAAATAAACTATATGCGGCTGTATTTTTCTCTTAATTGGCTTATAATAAACATATAAAGATGTGGTCCTATTTAGAAATAGGGATATTGAGTGGGAATATTTGATGATTCAATCAAATAATTTTGAGTATAACATAGAATAATGATAAAAGGATTGGTATAAAGAAATAATAGGTACAAGCACTTTATCCAAATCTCTTATCTAAAGCACCCACAGAATTGATCAACTTTAGGTGATAGGTTCAAACTAGTTGTTTGTAACTATTGATACTATAGATTAAAACATTAAAAAGTTTGAGAATGTTTATCAAATTTCTACTCTGCTATTGTAAATAACAGTAGACAAAAAGGCAGATTTTAACTTCATGGGCTGTAAAAACTAAACTTTATACTATTTTTTAAAAAAGGTTGGTAGCCCAAGACCATACCAGATATAATATCCAACAATACCATTAAAAGATAACCAATTGATTAAAGATGAAGAGCATATCTACTTATTTTAAATACAGTAGTTTTCAAAGCTATGCCGCTAAGCAAAATCAACCCAGATGCAAACAAAACTGAATCAGACCCCAATCTATTGTTGATCAATCTAAATCCATTGGGTTGCAATTTTGTTTATATGTGAGCTGATTTTTCTTACAGATAGTTGATTAATTGTAGCCCCACAGCTCATAAACAGCTGTAAGTTTTGCTTTGCTTTCAAATGACCAAAGATTAATTAAATAATTTTACTTTAGACCAAATTTCTTTAATTCTCCTCAATTATAATTTTCTCTATTTAAATAGAAATATAATCTGTTGTGTTGTAACTGTGATTTAAGATTCAGTTACTTAGAAGGAAAGAAAGATAACTTAGTTTAAGATAAGATTTATATAGAAATAAAAAGAGGGTTATACCCTGTGATAAGCCATCAAAATATGGCCTATGAAGGGGGTTTATCAAGGTTGATATCTGATAATAAGTGACTGGTACTATTTGGAAAGTATAGGGGATTGCTAGCTGTGATAATCAATGAGATTATGGCCAGGTGATGTATATAATTAGTGGCCCAAATTAGTTGCCAGGTTGAGTAAATTCAGAGGTTGATTGGCTATTCAATCCATTAGAGATTTGGCTTGTTGCAAAAATTGCATAATTTTGATTCTTTATAAGATGCTAATATTAAAAAATTCATTCTTCATTCTTCTCATATTTTATAGACCCTCTTTAATAGGGCTGGGAAGGTCACATTTTCTAAATTGTAATAAGATATTCTAAACGGGAATTTAAATTTAAAACTGTTACCTCTCTACCTTACACTCTAATCCCTATATTTATGCACATTTGGCTCTAGCTGTGCAAGAGATCAGCTAACTTTTGGAATGGCTTGTGTGCCGGTGAAGATATTTTCTACAAAAGTATTAGTCATTATAGAATACTTATTTTTTAATTTATTTTTACCACTCTTTGCTTTAAAGTGATACTTTGTGATATTATCTAAGAAAAATGTACAGTTTTCTTGCAATTTGATGTAAAGTAAATGCAGACAACTTTTAGTTATCTCATACTAATGGCATCTGTGATTATATACATGGTAGATGATGGTACAGTAGTTTATAAGAAAAGTAATTTTTCTACAGTAGCTTTCAAAGCTATGGCACTAAGCAAAAAAATCTCATCTGCAAGCAATATCAACACATCTCAGAGCAAATAGAAGCAAACCCAAATCTATTTTAAACAATATAGGTTCATTTTTTTATTTTTATCACATTTTTGCATTACAGCAACACAATTATTTAGTATGTAGGGCACAGAGCATTTGCTTGAATACTGTCAGATGTGAGGATATGATTATTGTTGTATCAGAAGAGCTAGAAAAGATTGAAACATCATTATTTTTGAAGGATGGATTCTGATCACACAGAATCACTTACATATTAAGAGATAATTTTATTGCAACTAATTGATTCTTCTTATACCTTCTCAAGGGTTACTCCTTGGGCTGCTAGAAATGTCTTATAGGAAAATCTAGCACACCCATATTTTGGGTAACTGGTAATCTAGGTTTGGCGCTTAACACTTTAAAATCAATAGAATGTATTCTTCTTCACTCAGCACAGGTGGCCTTGATGGCGTGGGGTTTGGGTAGCTTCAGGATCATTTCTTTTTATCCTGAAAACTTTGAATTTGTTGCTTGGAGAACCAAATAATTGGAGAGATTTGCATTTCAGGGATTTGAACCTGGCACCGCTGCAGCGCTTGATGTAAAGTTGTAGCTGCGCCTTGGTGCCTAAATATTTGCAATGTGGTGCCTATAATAATTTCTAGTTGATGCGGCAGCGCTTGGCATAAAATCAAGATGGCACTTTGGCGCACAAAATATTTTCTAGGCAGCGCCTGGAGCTTTTCTTAAGTGGTGCAGCAGCGCTTATTATTGGGTGGTTTTGTTGTAATAGTCATAATTCTACTGCTGATCCCATATATATAATTTTTATATTATTATTTTATGGTGTTTGGTTGTTATAATCCTAATCCACAGGCTCTGTCATAACTACCATCATTGCTTGATCAAATATCCCAACAGTTTGAATCTGAGTTTCTTTTGTTTACAGATGAGATTTTTTTGCTTAGTGCCATAGCTTTGAAAACTACTGTATATGCATACAAGTATTATATATATTCCATGATAAACCTATCATATGCATATATCTAATTATTAGCAATAAATGATATATATTTTTATTCAACAATAAGCCTATTGTATGAGTAGATCTAATTATTAATAAATAATATATATATATTTAATGCAGTTTAGATTGCAGCTATAGTATACCTGCCATCAAATTTGTTAAGAAATTGTACTCTTATAAATCAGATTGCATTAAATTTTGACAGTGTTTTATCTCGTAATAATATTTTATAATACCTTTAGTAAGTTGATATTAGGTATAATCAGATTATGTATCTTAAAACTTTGAAGTGCTTTAAACTTTGTATTGCTGACTTTTTAAAAACCTGAGATGCGTTTATAGACATTTATCTTGCATTTTTTAACTTTATAGCAAAAAGATAATTTAAAGTTTCAAAAAAACAGGGTGGCCCCTCCAGCAAGGTTCTTCCCAAGAGGATCTGAGACCCCCAAACTGACTTCCCCGTGACCTTTAGCCAAATGCAGAAGTCAACTTGAATTACTAAATCCAGCAATAAGAACAAGTGCAAGTTAACTTGAATTACTAAATCCAGCAATAAGAACAAGTGCCGATCCCAGCTCAGTGGACAGCTCAATTTGGCGCTTCACTCATTACAAGGATCATGCCACCCCCTGCCTAATCCAACTGTGTGATCAACACAATCATGCTCCTCTCATAATGATTCACCCCAACTATATAACTCTGATTCTCAATAAAGATAATTATCTAGTTTCCAATCATTTTCCCTGTGTAACTCTGCTAGTACAGCACAGTTGCAGCATCAGGTATAAACAAATTATGTATCTTAAAGCTTTGAAGTGCTTTGAACTTTGTATTACTGACTTTTTAAAAACCTGAGATGCATTTATAGATATTTTCTCTTGCATTTTTTAACTCTATAAAAAAGATTTTTTAGAGTGTCAAAACAACAGGTTGGCCCCTGGCAAGGTTCTGTCCAAGGGATCTGTGACCCACAAACTGACTCCCCATGACCTGTAGCCAAATGTGGAAGTCAACTTGAATTACTAAATGCAGCAACAAGAACCAGATTAGAAAATCCTGTAAATATTATTTCACTGGATGCTAGATCCGGCTTGGGCAAGGGAATTAAATATTGGCTGACGATATCTTATCCAGGAAGATGGATTTGTCAAAAGGAGTTAACTGGACAGTGAAGCAGATCGTGTGTGAATGCGTCGAGCTGAGCTCAACGGTTGACTCAAGCAGGCTCCATGTTTTGCCATATCATATATAAGTATCTTATACGCTCACTCCTTTAACAACACGTTAAAAACATGTGTCCTAGGGTCAAGAGATCAGAGGATGAATAAAATAAACTGTTCCTACACAAGGCAATGGTAAGACTGAAAGGGCAGTGATAATGCAAGGGTCATTTTATTGGGTATCAGCGGGAAATATCTTAACCTTGGCTCGGAAACACTTGACATTTTGTTCAATGGATGGTGCTGTGTTTACAAACTCTGGCCAGTAAGGATGCTCGAGAATAATCTCATACTAACTCTGACGTCATTGGTTGGATTTTAACATGTAGCTGCCAACCTTTAGTGGAAATAGCCAATGGGCTGCGACACAAAGGATAGGATGATTCGAGAATATACAATGTCATACTTAGAGATACCATATGCTATGGAGCAGGCTATAAAAGAGGAGGGCTTGCATGAGATAGGACAAAACATGAAGCTTTTATCTTTGGTTGTGGGAGTTGCTGCAGGGGTCATGGCCCGAGAATCCATGGCAAAGGCCATTGTCAATGTCTACGTCCAAGGAGATTTTAGATGTAGCGGAGTATTTTACAAAGGATTAGTATTGACCACCCCCACCCATATCCTGGGATACCCTAATGACGTCTTGGTGGGGGCCAATTCTGGCATCAAGCCCCAAGAAGACCCCTCCCCTCGCTATGGAGTCATGGACATCTACTTTCACCCAGAGTTCAGCCAATTGAAAGACAACAACCTTGTTCTTCTAAAGCCCATCCATGACCACCAACTGCCATATACCCAATTTGAAATCGACCCCCTCCCCTTTGTCACCAACAAAAACTATCCCTCGGTCCTCATGGGCTGGGGGTTTATATCAAACCTCTACAATATGGCACACGAAGAATTTCTGATGCTCCAACCTCATCCTTGCCTCTCACCTCCTTCCATCCGGCCAAAAATTGCCTTTGGTGAGGCCTGGTTTCGCTTTGACCAGACCAGTGCTCGTACCATTGTTGAAGGGAGCCCAATCTTCACCCTCAACCATGGCATCCCCCTCATCCACGCCATCAACTACCGAGAGCCCGCCCTTCTACAATCCAACCACAGTGACCTGGTCTTTATTAACGTTGGTCTCTACTTGCCCTGGATTAAGGATGTCATCAACAAATAAACCCTCTTTGATTTGTAAACTTTCTGGAAAACTTCAAAGTCGGATGCTGTACTCTAGAACTATCTTTACACAATCCTAGAAAACGATGAGTACAGTACCAAGTAACCCTCTGGCTCTGAGCTCCAAGGGAACGCCTAGAGCAGATAGCGCACCGAAGCCGGGCCAAGGCTACAATAGTGTTCTTTAATATATTATTATTATAAACTAGTGCTTTGTTTACATTGCCCAACTCTGGCGCACTATCCGCTCTAAGCGTTTTCTTTAATCTCAGAGCCAGAGGGCTACTCGAGCTTAGTTGACGCAGCCCCAATCAAAGTGAATCGGAACATAATGCAAAATACACCACTTGCCAACAAGTTAAATGCTGGCCTTCACCCAAGTTTTTACAAATTACCAACTCATTTCCTCACTTAAATCTTCCAAAAATCGACCAGAGAAGCTTAGAACAAAAAAGGAATAAGAAAACTAATTTTTCAAAATAAAATAAATATGTTTAAGCTATACACATAGTTAATTGTAGCCCAGTCCTATATACACCAATATGAGCATCTACAAGACAGTAATAATATAACTCCATCCAAGATACCAAGTAATTACTATAAAATAATCATAATTTACCTAGAAATAATCCTGGATGGAGCTGTTGTTATAAACGTGCTGGATTAGCAATTTAGAGGGGAACAGTCGGCATTTAAACTATCTGCATGTTGACACTTTGTTGACATGCAGACAGTCGACTTCAGTTTGGTACTTAGGCCAAAACCTACCAGCCATGTGCTAAATAAACTAATTTTTTATATTGCATTCAATAGTTGGGATTGATAATCAATGATAAAACAAAGCTAATGTCGACAGCAACTAAGAATTGGCTTAATTTTTATTACAAAATAAGAAGGAAATCACTATTAAAAATACCAAATTATTATACTTTAAATTTAAGCCCAACTTCAACAATGAATCTCCACAATGTTAACATAAAATAAAAGTTTATAATATTTCTTAATAAAAATACATGTAATCCAGAATATCTTCACTTATAATAAGATATTTATATTTATATTTGACCTTTGTTTCATAGTCTTTTTAGATATAGTTGGTAAAAATTTTAAGCCTTGTTGTATATTATATTAGTGGTTTGCTATATCTTTGAAACCACTGGACAAGTTCCAGTTAACCCTTAAACATTGGATTAAGCCAGATTGTATAGATTAAAACTAGGATTTATATAGTGTCATTTTAAGTCAACAAAAAGGAAACCCAACACAAAAGCAAAAGTGGGACAAGGGGAATAAGTTAAGCAAACACAATGACATAATTTAAGCAAGATTTAATAGCAGCTCTACTATAAAAGAAGGCCAACTCTGGCAAAGTTGTCACCATCACTAATCTAATAAGCAAAAGACATGGCTTAAAAATTTCAGCTTACAGAATGGTAAGCTTAGAACCCCAAAACTTTACATAATAATAAAGCTACCTATTACAACATGTAGTACTTAGTTTTTAAAGTTATATGAATATAATTTTATTATAGCCCAAACACCAAATAGCATAATTTTAGTCTAGATTTTGAACTTAATCTTATTTTAATTAAGTCTTATATGTTTTTAAATAGTGATTTCCCTAAATAATGATGACTGTCTGCAAGTAAACTTTCAGAATTAATACAATGTTTTAGGTCAACTGTCTAGAATCAAAATTTTAATACATGTCAACACTTAATATGTTAACACTAAACATTTAAATGTAGTTTTGTCCAACTTTTTCTTGATAAAAAGCCTCAAAACATCATATATTAATAATATTGAAGGTTTTTTTTGCATATTCTATATAATAACTCTCCTCAACTTAATGTGTTTTTAGCTTTAACTTTCATTTTTCTATACTTTATTCATAGTTATTTTTCTAACCCATTTTTATTTATAGGATAAAATCAAAGAAACCCCAGCCTAATAAGAAAAACCCCAATAAAAAAACTGCAAAGGATACTGTTAAGCCCAAGGCTTCTTCTTCTACTAAAAAAGTGCTTAAGAAACAGAATTAAAAAGATGATCAAAAAAAGAAAACCCCACACCTTCAGCTTTTGAGAAGGACTCTAATGATGGTTTCACCTCCCATAGCTGGCATGAGTCTGAGGAAGATATAGAGCCCATCAACAAGAAGAAAAGAAAGGCAAGCTTCAAGTCCTCTTCTGAGCCCTCTCCTGGTGAACATGAAGATGATGAGCAACATGAGTACTTTCCTGATTTTCAACATGCTCCTTCTGGGCCATGGGATGCAATAAAAGCCCACAATGTTTGCAATGTTAAGGGCTCCTTCAAGATCCCAAAGAGATTTCTAAAATAATTTCAATTGATTTCAGTCAAAGATGACTAAAGCATGGTCAGTGATGGCTATGTGTTTAACTGCAACAATCAGAAGCAAGGAAGCAAAAGCAAACATTTCACATGTGAAGAAAGAAGCTGCCTAGCACGCCTAAACACCCAAGTTTGGGACAAAGTTACCTTGGGAAAGGGGGAACATACCTGCATGCCTCCCACCACTTTGATTGAGAAGCTACTCAAATGGTCCCTATTCCAAATGGTCCCAGTATCAAAAGACATCAAAGCAACTCACCTGGCAGTAAAGGCCACCAAGAACTTGAGCAAAGAGAATCTTAAATTTGTCCCTGACTGTGAACAACTTATTAAGTATATATGTGATAGACTCCAAGAGCTAATCCCAATTAGAAAAAGTGCAACCCAACTAAAAGACCTGGTTCTTACTCCTAAGTTGCAGATGACCCAAGACAATGAACAGTTCCTTCTTCACAATGATGGACCTGGTGCAAAAGAAAGGATTACATGTTATTCACCTATAAAAATCTAGAGCAACTGTGTGCCACTGAGGCTTGGCTCTATGATGGGACATTTGCAACATGTCCTAAGTTATTCTATCAGCAGTGGGTAGTACATGCTCAGCTTGATGATAAAGTCCTCCCCTTTACCTATTTTTTTCTTCCTGGAGCCTCAGAGGAGATTTACCTAAGAGCATTCAAGATTCTACAGGAGGGTCTTATAGCTATTTCCACTGAGACTGGAAATAACCCTAGTCTGTTAACAAGGACCAATCCTGATGACACTGACTAAGATGAAGGCACCCTAGCTCTGAAGAGAAGGAATGTAATAGAGCCCTTGGCCCCAAAATAATTATCATGGATTATGAGACAGCCCAATACAATGCTTTTGTAAAAACCTTCAATAGCAAGGTACCAGGGTGTTTCTTTCATTACTGAAAGGCTATTAATAGACGCCTTAAGGGCAAGATCATCCTCAGCTCTCTCACAAGACAAGATACAAGTAGTAAATGCAAGTTTTTAATCCAGAAGTTTGTTGCTCTTGCATTTATTAAGCCTGAGCATGTTGGCCAAGGATTTGAACTTCTATTTAATGACCCTTATGCCTTGAGCCATGAAGCTATGTTCCAACCCTTCTTTTACTACTATGAGCCACAATGGATGGGCTGCAAGGTGGCCAGCTGCAGGGGTAAGTCAACAGCAAAGGCAAGCTGGGATTGCTACAAGGCTGCCCTCAAAGATGAAATGAAGACAATATTGTGCCTAGAAAACTAATATAAACATCTAAAGTCCTCCTTTTGGGTGAATCACTGATATAACACCCTTTTTGAGTACCTTAAGGCTGAACAGGGGAAGAATTTATCCTCCCTTTGGGATAAGGAAGTAAGAGCTCCAAAGAGGAGAAGAAATTGCAAGGCTAGCATTTATAAAGAGCAGATTGAGTCAGCTGTCAAGAATAAGTACAAGCTATCTGAGCTTGGGGAGCAGATAAGCAAGATTGCCACTGTACTCTCTTGCAACAAACCTTCAAGTTAGTTTAAAATAAAAAGCTTTGGCTCTTTATGATATCTTATTATATAACTTTAATCTAAAAAACCAATAATATTTAACAAGATAATTTAATTTAAAATGGTAGAAAGAATTCATAGTTTTTACAAAAGATTTTTATGCTAGAGCCTGGATTATCTAACTCAAATAGTTGTTTTAGTACTAAAGTATATTTAATTTTGGGTTGCTATTATATCAAATATTCTTAAAACAAGTGTTTACCTTTAGTTTCTTTGTTTAATATATTTTATTTTTATAAAGCTTTTTTTGAAATGTAATTTATGAACTTTTTATATGACAAATAAAAAATATAGTAAAAACAGTTCATGAGACAGTAAATTATTTTTGAAGTGGGGTTTTCTTATATTTTTAGATAGTTTTGCATTATTATTATTTGGATTCCACATGATCATATTACCCTAAAAAGTATTTTTAAGCTTAATTTTTATTAAGTAAAATGTTCAGGAAACAGGTTTTTGCTTATTAAAAAGTGTCAATTTCTGGTAGGCTACATGATAGTGAACTTTATCTAGACTTTTCTATTTTATTGACCTGGGTATACAATTAATTTTGACAATTGACATGCAGACAGTCAACATGAGAAAGTTTAAATGCTGACTGTTCCCATTTAGAGAAGGGGTGTTATGAACCTGAATTTGCAAGTACTACCAATTAGACTTAAAGATAGTTTGAACCAAGATGTGGATTGCAAAATGAAGGGGTTTCACTTTTGAACCAAATTGTTCAGTTTGTCTAAATCTGTATTGGGATCAATTAGTGAGCCACCACACCTCTACTAGCTATCCGCCACATTAGTATCTCCACTGATAATACAAAGATCAACCCCCTTAGTGTTTAAGGGGATCTCTCTTTCTAAATAAATACAAGTTTATTTTTATCTTGCTTTTTCAACCTTTAAGCTTCAAGTGCTTTCTTCCTGTTGTCCAGAAATACTTATATTTGCATCATCCTAAAACAGAGCAGAAAGGCAATATGCTTTATCTTATAACAATGCCCAGGTTGCTAACTCCTGCTTAGATTAAGCTACAAGTCTTTTTTATAGAGCTTTCTGCTGAGTTCATTCCTAAATTAAATATAATTTAGTTTTCAAACCTATCAGAAAAGAGTAAATGGTTCAGTTCAGAGCACATAGGTTCAGCCACACAACATATTTCAACCAAAAACAGCTGAAGGGAAATTTACTCAATAAAACTTCCATCTATCCAGGTCCAGATTACAAAAATAGTTAATCACACAACAAAATTAAAGTCAAATACTGTCATAAAATCACAGACCATGGTATTTTATCATCTGCCAGATGATATACTAAGTCTTCTAACATTAGAAAAGTACAGAGAACCTGTGACTTTGGTGTAACCTTTGGCCTGGAATATTTTTTTGCCATCAGAAGTAGCAAGTCTGACAGGGCCTAAGGCCCGAAGGATTTGGGACGGTTCTTCCTACTTCTGGATAAAGGTTCATAGTTGTCTCTATATTTTACTATAGATAATTATACTGTATGACAACAGTATCATCTTTTTCCCTCCGCTAATAAAACTTAAGAGAGGATCACGTTAAGGAAATAGGACTTGGATAAATCATCAAGTCAATAAGGAATCATCAGTCTTTTATTCTAATGGACTGGCTTTAAGGTGGCCTGCCTGCCAACGTTTTATCTGAGTTAGTTCATAACACTAAAAGAGACTGAAGTAGTATTAGGTCAACATGGCAGGAGGCCCTGCTTTTTTGGGGTGGTTTTAACAGAAAGCTAAATTGACATCTTCCACAGATTGGTATCCTTTCTGTCTACCTGGGCCACTTCCAGGGCTAACTAGCCAGTGGTTGGCTACTAGTTCACAGAGATTATTGTTTCACTTAATCAGAGCTACTCTAATACAATAGTCTCAAAGCCTTTTATCTTAGAGTGGTTGGCCTGACGGCCCAGTCCATGTTGGACTCTTCTAGATGTAATGCAGATGGCAGTTCATATGACGGCCCTCTTGTTCTAGGATTCATTTAAAGTTTTAGAATAGTAATTATTATGGGAAGCATGTTTGAGGTGGTGGTTTGAGGTGGATTAATTAGTGAGCAGTAATTGCATATACAATTAATTAATTATAATGCATGAGTATGTTGATGCTAGGATATGATTTGATCACTGATCCCACAACCCGCGGCCCGCATTATTTTGTTGAAACCCTTCCTAAGAGCAATTAACGGCTGGCCTGCGTGATTTTGTTGAAACCGTTAATTAGTCAATATCCAGAAATCCTGACAAATACTAAATTCCAGAAATGAGAAAGCAAACAAAAGTGACCCATATTCAAAGCAAACATAACCCAGCTACATCCTGAAGCAATCCACATCAATTTTGATAACAATCATATAAAAAATGGTACAAACAGAGAACAAATAGGATTCAGCCACAAAATCTATAACTTCACGCATTAAACAACTCATTTTTTGACAACCTTGATCATTTTTGGGACTCAAAATAGAAATAGTGGTTTCTGGGGTGAATCCACCAAATATATTCAAGGGACCACCACATCATTTTCCATGAATGTTCTTCTAAATCTGGCCATTTATGTCTGAGATAATGTCTCAAATAGGAGCACACACTTGAATGAAATTAATACTTTAGAAATACTTTGATTTTCTGTTTTAACAGAAATTTAATTGTTCCTTTTATTTATAATCAGTTTCACAGGTGAAGATAACTTTGATATTGCTGAGGAGCTGTAATAAGGGCTACTCCAATCCCATGCTATTAAAGAAGAATAAGTAACTGCCATGGCCCTGTCTATACCCAACTCAAATTAAGCTGTGGGGAGCAAGTTGTATGTGTCACCAGGCGCAGCACTGGGGGGCTTTTCTGACAGCCAGTATGTTGAACCCCAAGACCAGACCAAGTCTGTGCCACACTTTGGAGACTAAGCAGCTGTTGCCCTATCTAATCCAATCCAATCCAACCATCACTTGAAAATTTAAACCAATCAAATCAAGCCCGCCCAATCCAGATATCATTATGCCCAATGAGCCCCATAAACAATAACTAGTAAAAAATGAGATTGTTGAGGAGCTTATGTTCTTCAATAAAAGCAGCATGGCATTTGCATGAACTGCCACCCACCTAAAATTCACCAGGGCAGTGGTTAGACGCAAATTCTGAGCTATCATAAAGAGAGGGGGTGCAAACATGATCAATAAGCCAAA
Source organism: Entomophthora muscae (assembly GCA_014839935.2). NCBI lineage: Eukaryota > Fungi > Entomophthoromycota > Entomophthoromycetes > Entomophthorales > Entomophthoraceae > Entomophthora > Entomophthora muscae. Next base: position 185,424 of record QTSX02002136.1, read on the forward strand.
TAAGCAGGTAGATTCCCAGATCAAGAATGTCTATCCTAACAGACTTGCCCTTCTACAGCAGTACCCCTACCTCTTAAAGACTGAGGTCTGTTGCTTACTTGGGCTCCATGACATTTTCATTGCCTGCTGTACTGTATATCTCTGGATGTATGGGCTTGTTGTTGGGATTCTGGCTCTAACCAACTGACCAGTGATGAATGGGATGGTGGCTCTGATTTGCCACACAACCCAGTGATTGGTTCCACCATTAACTGCCGCCTGTCCAGTATTTTGGACAATGCCATATTTATATATTATTATAGATTGGCATTACATGTACAGGATTATGGGGCTTTGGGGGAAAAGAACACCCCTGAGGATAAAAAAGGGAAATAGGGCACATTCATTGGTGCATTCCTTTCATCTTTTCAAAAAGGGACTGTATTTTACCAAACCACAGTCAGTTACACTAATGGGTACTGGTACAGAAAATTCCTCTTCTGACCTTCTTGCCACCTGGAGCTTGACCAATTCCAAATTCAGAATTTTCCTGAGCCATCATATGGCATACGCTGAAGTGGCATCAGGGAAGATCCAAGTAGGCGGCCAAAATAGTCTCAATTTTCACTGACAAAAATGACAATGTTCACCTTGGAGATGTGTTGTTCTTTAACATTGGAGACACAATCAGATAGCCCAACCCCAAAACTTTAAACCAGGTGGTCCTTGAGGCCCAAAATCTTACTGGGCTTTCCCCCGTCAAAAGGTTGCTGACATGTTTATAAAGCTGGCCCTGAATGACCACAGCAGTAGCCAATAATCAAAGGATGCACAGATGCCCCCTTGTGAGTCCCTGGTGTACAATCTAATCAATGTGCTCCCCAAGCATGAGTATGATGTAATGTATCATCAATTTCTCCAAGCTAATCAAGGCAATAATGCACCCCTAGGACCTCCAACTGCCCCAGTCCCCATCCAACTCTCCCAGTTAACTGGAGCCCAACCCCTCCAGCCAATCAATTTCTCCTTTCATAGCCCAGTCTGCTAACTAGTTTGCCCCCTCCACTCCCAAATTTACCAACTAAACCTTTCCCCCCAAACATTTTTTTAATTATAGAATATATTGGATTAACTTTTAGGTATTTTTAATGCTATAATATATTAATTTTAATTATAGTGTTAAGCATTTACTTTTAGTAAGTATAATAAATGAGATAAAGGGTGAAATTAAGAAGAGAATGATACTTTATTGATATGAGTTTAGGGTATTATATAGTATCATGAGAAGCCACATTCTGTCCATGTACGTCATGGTAGTCATGGGGTTTATCCAAGTGATTATTCCTCTTAGGTCATTGTGATGATCCACATGTAAGCAGTTTTGAAGGCAAGGGTTGATTTGGCTTCAAATAAAGACGCTATGCTGAAGATTGACAATGTGTTGTTGGTTTGTTACAGGTAGAGGCCTAGTAGAGAATAATGGCTACTAGGGGAGGTAAGGCTTAGCTAGTAGGTGTAGAGACTACTAGAGACAGATGTTGTCTCCACCCAGCAGAAGATATTGGCTGCTGTGGGCTAGAGGTCCTAACCCAGAAGGGAACTGTGACTTCTAGGGGTGAGGAATAAGATAGCTCAGCAGGAAACTTTAGCTGCTTGGGGTGGCAAATGATCCAGCCTGATGGGTAGTGTGTGCTGCTCAGGCTGGAAGATGTTTAGACCCTGGTGGGTAATGCGAGCTGCCAGGGTAAAAGAGTATGTCAGCATGGTAGGGGATTTTCCTACCAGGGCTGTGAGTTTTGGACCCCTGGCAGGTAGCGCGGGCTGCAAGGGAGGGGAAGAGCTCTGAGGGCTTTATGTACCCTGATACACTTACAGGAGGTCTGTGAGCAAGCATCCTACCTAACAGACTGGTAGTGTTCTTGTTTATGCCCCTATGGGAGCTTTAGAGAGAACCCAAAGTGAGCATTGGAGGGCATAGATTTGCTCAGAGGTGTCACCAAGGCAGTTGCTCATGGAATAAGATACAGAACTTGATGTGATCAGGCCGCTGGGAAGTAAAGCCACTTACTTTGTGACTGAAAGCCCATACTTAATCACCTGGATGAGTAAAAATAATAGCATAGACTTTTCTTGATCTATGGTTGGATGGCCTAAGTGAATTGCCACTTGCAAGGGCCCAGTTAAATGCCAGTTTAATGTAGACCCATGCCTGGGTCTACAGGTTCTGGTAGCAAGGACTGAGATAAATAACCAAGGTGGTTCATTATATGATATTAGCAGAGAAGACTAGTAAGAAGGATTGTATGATCACAGTGAAAACTAGTTGAAGGACTGTTGGTTTATTATGCAGCTGGAACCAAGGTGATTAATAGAGAGATTAAGCTGAAGGACTGAAATATCATGATAAAGGAGTAGCTGATTATGATGCAAGAGTAGCTAGAGGACTGATGATTGAAATGAGCCAGTTGGAGACCAGAAGGAGCTGTTTGTTGACTAATATGAACTGATTGCTGGCTAGACTGAAGAGCTTAAAGTTGTGGTTGCAGAACTAGCAGAAGGACCAGATGATGATAATGCAGGAATAGCTATGGCACTGAAAGATAACTTAGAAGGGCTAGACAGACTAGATATAGAAGCTGGAATGCTGGTTTTGGTTTCTTAGGAGAGGAAATGTTAGAAAAAGAAGCAGTTAAATAATAATTTTATGCTGCCAAAGATATGATAAAAATATTGTATTAATTATAATACAGTTAAAATAAAGACAAAATAAAATACTTACAGTGTTTAAACTGTGAATTTATTAAGGTTGAATTGAGTGGAAAGGTGCTGAGAAGAGGCCAGAAACAGAACAGAGAAACTGTGAGGGAAAATAAGCAAATTTTACCAAGAATAACTAGGAAAGATGAAAAGAAAGCAACAGGAAAGTTCAAAGGTGCAAAATGTTGAAGAAAATTCATGGAAATAGAGATAAACGTTGAAGAATCAAGGGTTCAAAAATCCCCTATGTAAAACATAGGCAAACACACTCAAGCTTTGCCAGAGAAACATGACGGGAATCATGGCAAAAACGTTCAAAACGCAGAGCAGTTGTTTACCTGGAGCAAGACAGCTTTGAGTTTGAACCATATTCAAGAGCAAGTCATTAAGGCAAACTGTTTGTCAAAACAGTTGAATCAAGGCGTATGATTGGCTCTGAGCCAGAGTTTATTTAATCAGTGTTTTGAGGGCTTTAACTTGTGAGTTAAAGCCTAAAAAATGAAGAGCAGAAGCAGAAAAATTAAGGCTTTCATTGACTGAATTAAGTTATAAAGTTAATATATTGTAGAGGAAAAAAACTGGATAGTTTAAGCTTTGGAAGATAGGAGTTCTGAGAAGGAATTTGGACTTGGAAAAGGAGCTATAAAAGGGAGAGCTATCTGAGGCTTCTCAGGGACTGGATAAAGTGCATTAAAGAGGTCATAAGGACTACAGAAAGAATTGAAGACCAAGAATAAAGCTCAGGAGCCTAAGAAAAAGATGCAGGAGTCCAAGACCAAGTACAAGGAGTTCAAGAGATTTTTGGAGGACTCCAATGATTGGAAAAACCATATTGTTTCCTATGCCCAGGCAATATATCAGAAGGTTTCTAAGGGGATCTTCCTTCTGACTGTGAATAAAAGCCTATTACAACCCCTGCCCAAATTTTCCAGTAATCAGAATGCAAGCCCTATGAGTGAGTTACCCCAAATCTTTTACCCTAGTCAAGGGGAAGAAGACACCTACCGCCAAAGCTGTTGAAGGTTTACCACTAGTAAGTCTTCCCAGGAGGAGTGGGTGATATTAGCTAGACACCTTGAGATGAAAGATAGGGGAAGGGAGTTTATTGGGAATTAGTTTACTAGGTTATTGAAAGATTGGTAAAGGCCCACAGAGGGGTTAGCGCCCGCCAAAGTACAATTGCATGGTGGGGATGCTTGTCTAGTAATTGAAAAAGTGCTGGGAGAGTTTGCAGTCATGCAGGCTAAGTATAAGCTTATAGAAAACCACTTGCCACTGCTGGGGAATGACAACTCCTCCAAGCTAGTCCCTGGCTATGACCCAGGACACACTTTTGAGACTGGCAACCAGGAACCCCACAATCATGAGGTTTGTCCAAGTAGTGTTCCATTTGGGACTTGAAAGGTTTGATCCCTGTAATAGATGGGGGAAATGTAAAGAGTGCCAACAACTTAATGATTAGTCTGGAAATAATTAATGGAGTCATTCAGGGAATTGTTTCCCCAAGAGGGAGCAATCAAAGATATTGTGACATCTCCTCATGAGGGGCTAGAAGGTAGAACCTTGGGAATTTTCTTGATAGTGTTGGGAATTCAGGCTTGGTAATGATCTAGTTTTTTATTAGGTACAGGGAGTCAAGAATTGTGCTGTGCTATCCTTGCTTTGCACAGGCGGGGTTGGAATGGTATATTTGTTTGAGCTCTTTATGAGTGCCTATTCCCTTGATGAGTTAGATGTTGTTTAGTTTGACTTACATGACATACCTGGTACTCGTAATCCTGGGTCCAATTTGTGCATGTTGTGATTAACAACCCAGATTTTGTCCCCAACTAGGAAGCATTCCTGTTGTAATGGGATTGCTTCCCTCTCAACCCTTTCCTTTTCCTTGTCCTCTTGGTCCTTCCTGGCGCATTGTATGTCAGGGTCATTGTTGTCTGGAACTTTATTGGGCAGAGGTAATTATGGTCCTGATGTAGTACTAAAAATGACGGGTTTATGTCCATAGACAAGTTTGTAGGGGCTTTTGCCTGTGTTGCAATTAATGCATGCTCTGCACACCATAAGTGCAGTTGGTAACATGCCAACCCAGTCTTTTGAATTTTTGAGAGATAACTTGCTGAGGGCCTCCACAAGGGAGCCATTCAGTCTTTCTAATGTTCTTTTTGCTTGTGGGTGATAGGGGCTGACTATGGTGTGTTTTATTCTGTTTTTGAAAAGATATATTTTGGTGTCAATACATTTAAGTTTGGTTCCTCTGTCTGTGATTAGGAGGTTGGGCTTTCCAAACTTAGCTATGATTTATTTGCCAATAAATTATCTTAAATCATTTCATTGTGTTTTTTGTATCTTGTGCTACAGGCCACCTAACTGCATAGTTAATAGCTGTGATAATGTAATTTTTGCCTTTGTTGTTGCTGTGAATTGGTCCCACAATATCCAGTGACCACACTTTGAAAGGTTGTGTTATTGACACTGGTATTACTAACTTGGGGATACCTTGGTTTGGGTGTACTCCTCACAGACTTTAAATTGCTCCAGCACTTCCTTGATATCATCTAACATGTTGGGCCACCAGTAGTGCTCTTGAGATATTCATGAAAGTTCTTACTACAGGTTTGTCTCAGATCTCTGTGGTATCAAAGGATTGTGTTAATCTTTTGCATCAACAGGATGTAGGGCACAGTATTACCATTTGGTAATATGTGGTGTAGAGTAGAGTAGGGTTAAAATATATGGCAACAAACAAAATGAACTCAGTTTTAAACAAAATGAATTCAGATTTAAGCAAAATTAAAATGAATCCAAATCTATTGTTACCAATATAAAATTATTTATTTTTAATTTTGTTTAAATATGAGTTCATTCTGTTTAAATCTGGATTGTTTTTGCTTGTTGCCATAGCTTTTAAAACTACTGTACTATATACATTTTTGAACAGATATTTATTCTTGAGGACTTTCTCTTGGATGTCCATTGGTGTAACAGGTAGGAATCCCTATTGGAGATTTCCCATTGTTACCATGGGCTAATTGGGGTCTTCATCAGTGCATAGGAGATTTTTAGAGTATAGCCTTGACAGGGCCTCTGCAGTAAGCACTTCCTTGCCTGGATTGTATTCAATTGTCATGTAGTACCTTTGTATAAGGCTCATCCATTCAGCTTGTTTTCTTGATAGGTGTTGTTGATTTTTGAATAATACTAATGACTTGTGGTTGTTTGGCACTTTAAATATATGTGCACCCTCCAGATAATATTGCCACTTCATTAGACAGTGGAAAATAGCTATCAGTTCTTTGTCATGCATTGGGTATCTTTGCTCACCGCCAGACAACTGTCTTGATTTGTATGCTACAGGGAGGAAGTTATTTTCTGCAGTTTGAATTTATAGTACTCCTCCTATTGCATAATTGAAGGTGTCAGTTTCTAGTTTGTATATTCCCTCACAATTTGGATACTGGAGTATAGTGGTGGTGACCATGTGTTCTTTTAGTTGTTGGAAATTTTGGTCTCTTAGCAGGGTCCATAAAAATTTGATTGTCTTTCTTGTGATTGCAGACAGGGACAAGTCAAGGCACCCCATTCAGGGATGAACATTCTGACATAGGCTACCATATCTAGGAATATGCTGAGTTCACCCTTGTTCCGTGGTGCTGGCATGTTGGTTATGGCACATATTTTGTCTGGGTCTGGTTTGATTATGTCTTTGATAATAATGTGAACAAGGAATGGGAGTTTGGACAAGAAGAAGTTGCACTTTGAAGGCTTGGTAATAAGTTAGTTTTATTTTGAGGGTGCAGAGGACCAGGAAGACATCTTTCCAGTGTTGTTCTTTAGTGCAGCTGTCTTTTATTATGTTGTTAAGGTAGATTATAGCCCTTTTTATAATGTGATATTTAAATATTTCATTCATAAATCTCACAAAGGTACTTGGGGTGTTTTTCATATCAAGGTTAGTTACTACAAATTCAAATGATCTGTATTTGGTTCTTAATGCTGTCTTTAGAATTTCTTCTGGTTTAACATGGATTTGATGATATCCTGCTGTTAAGTTGTTTTATATGAACTGTGACCCCACAGGGCTTCAAAGATATTATCAATCAGGGGCAGGGGTTACCTGTTATTAATTGTGACCTTGTTGAGCGCCCTGTATTCTGTGACCAGGTGGAGTCCCCCATATTTCTTTGATACAAAAAAGATAGTTTCACTAAAAGGATATTTAGAGGGTCTTATGAGTTTTTTTCAATGGCTTTGTCTAGATAGGCCTTTAGTGTGATGTCTTATTGTGGTATTAGGAAGTAGATAAGATGTGCTTTTGGCATGCTTCCCTTGAGGTTGATTTCATGCTGGATGCCTTGATCAGGTGGTAACCCTGGGAACTTTTCTTTGAAAACAAAGGGAATCCTTGGATTAGCTATTATCAGATTGGGTCTTGTTCATGTGAGTTCTCTGCATTTTTAAAGCAGATGACTCATTTGTGCAGGTGTTCCAATTTAGTTTTCTGAGGTATTTTTCTTCTGTTTCCTTGATCTTCCCAAATACATGGCTTCTTATGAGTATGTCAAGGTGAGTTGAATGCACGTGATGGTGATCCTTACCTTGTTGTATGGTGAGGGTATTGCTATCCCAGTCAATGTGAGGTTTGGTCTTCCTCATCCAGTCTAAACCAAGTACAACATTTTACTTGGGGATTAATTTTACTGGATCACTGAAGGTAGTATGCATGTATTCTATTTGGGCACAGAAGGGTTTTGCTTCCCTGGCAACTGGTGTGATCCTGTTATCTGCATGGTAACTCTCTTGAAATTAATCTGAACCATGGGTAGTTTCATCAGGTTGCTAAATCTTTTTTCAAGGAGGAATTGGTCTGCTTCAGTGTCAAATAGTACTATGCCCTGATATCTTCAAAACAGAAAGGATGAGTGAGGGGTTTATTTCTGGTTTGGGAAGCAAACAGTATAAGATTGCTGGAGAGTACTTGGATCATGGTGATTGAGTACACATCTTAGTCCCTGTACAAGTCTTGTAAAGTGGGGGAGAGTGGCTCACCTAAGCACTCCCCTGAGCTTTTCCCTCTTCAGTGGTGTTATCAGTACTCATTAGATTTGTTTGAGTGGTATGACTTCTGCCTCAAGGGTGAGGGTTACTGGCCTGGTTATTCTGCTTATTAAGTCAAGCATCTTTTTTGATGTGGGACTTTCCTTTTGTTTGTTGGTCACACTCAGGCTGTCATATTTTTGTGCAGCTTGCTTTCCTTCCAAAAACACGTCTTGGAGGTTCTTGCAGCAGCTCATGTCAAAATGGCGCCTGATGTGCGTGGAGAGGCCATTGTAGAATTCCAGCTGTGGTCCAGTCTCATCAAAGTTGATAGTGTTGAGGGCTTAATCATGTATTTCTTCATAGGCTGCAATGTACTCCTCAATTGTTCCTATCATTTTGAAGGTTCTGAGTTTTGACATTGTTACAATGTTAGAGTCCTTTATAGCAAATTTCTCCAGGAAGACGGTTTTGAACATGTCCCAGTCTTTGTTGTGACCAGGGTTTTTTCAAACCACTTGGCTACAAAGCATGAGGTGTCCCCAGTAATACATAAAGCAACTTCACTTGCCCAGAGTTTGCAGGGGGTATACTACTTGTGTAAATTTTTTTTGTGTACTTTGAATCCAGAGGTTGGCATTTTCTTGGCATAGTCCTGAGAACATTACAATTTCTTCTGAGTGTAGGCAGTAGAATACAATGTTGTGTATTTCAGTTGCTTTGGAAACTGGAGACAGTTCAGACTCCTTGAGTACTGAGAAAGGGTACTGTTTGGTTGGTACAAGGATATTATTGAAGATAGTGAATCCTGTATGGACATCCTGACCTTCTTCATTTTATTCCAGCTGTAGAAAGTGCCATCTGCTGGGTTATTTTCTTTGGAGGAATTTTCCCTTTGAGTTTCATAGGTGTAAATAGCCTACCTCTGTGACCACTGTTGTGTATTTACTTCTGGGAAGTATAATAAAAAAATAAAGGGAAAAATTAAGAAGAGAATGATACTTTATTTGATATGAGTTTAGAGTGTTATATAGTATCATGAGAAGCCACATATTGACCATATATGTCATGGCAGTCACAAGGCTTGTCCAAGTGATTGTTCCTCTTATGGCATGAGGCTTGTCCAAGTGGTGTTCCATTTAGGGCTTGAAAGGTTTTATCCCCATAATAGATAGAAAATAATAAGAGTGCCACCAACTTAATGATTAGTCAGGGAATCATTCAGGGAGTCACTTGGGGAATTGTTTCCCCAAGAAGGAATAATCAAATATGTTGCAACAATATTGATGATTTATTTTAATTAAGACCAATTTTAATAAAAATGATTCTATATTAAATTATACTACAGAAGTTGTAAAACCTATGGCAACAAGCAAAAATGCTTCAGATTTACACAAAATTAACTCACATTTAAACAAAATAGCTAATATGTAAACAAAATTAGAACTCAATGAATTTATATTAATTTAAAATAGATTTGGGTTAATTTCATATTTGTTTTCAGATGCTTTGTTTTTTTTACATCTGAGTTCATTTTTTTTAAATCTAAACTATTTTTTGCTTATCACCATAGGGTTTAAAACTACTGTATTTATCTATATTATAAATTCCATCTTTTAATATTCTACAATCAAGTGAGTTTAAGCAACTACAGGTGCAAAGAGTCAATCAGAATTTACATTAATTTCTTTTGCCCTTGATGATTGGCTCAGACAAGACACACCTCTGTTATTGTGCCCAGTTTGACTTGGTAAATTAATCCTGTTGGCCAAAAACTGTCTGTTTTTGCCAATTGGCACACTGAATTGTGGTCAATCTAGCACTAGAGAAGCCAATGATTGGGTGCTAGATTCACCAAAAGTTGGTATGCCAATTGGCAAACACAGAAGATTTTTTGCCAACAGGCTTAATTTACTAAATTAAACTGGGAAAATTGACATAAGGGTGTCTTGTCTGATCCAATCATCAAGGACAACAGAAAATCAATGTAAATTCTGATTGGCTGGTTGTTGCAACTGAACCAATTATAGTTCATTATTTAGATTAGGGAAGACAAAAGTCCAAATTGAAAGGGCAAGAGTAGGAATAAGAGGATCTTTATTTAGAGAATAGTATGAATATATACTATACTGAGAGGCCACAAGTCCACCAGGGGGTGGCACAGTTGCAGGTTCAATATAAGGTTCAGGTTGAGAATAACTTGAGCAAGGGATCAGTGTGTCAAATTGGAAGCTCCTTTAATTAGGAGATAGTACCCACAATTCAACATTGCTCTCAGACTGGTCCATACTGTTTGTCATGCCATGGGGTAACTCATCAAGCGCCCCTGTGTATTGTGAGATATGTTAGCAGGCGGGGGAGTAATCTTGGTTGCAACATGGTATTTTGCACTTTTAGTTGCTTAAACTCACTTTATTGTAGCCCTATGCAAAGATTAGATTATAATATATAAAATATACACAAAAATAGTCTAATAAACAAATAATCTACTTCACCACACATGGGACATCATTTTAAAGATTAATATTCTTCCTATTAACTGTGCCACTTTGCACTTTAAAATTTTGTTTTAATTTTCCTATCAAGAAATTTAAATAATTACATCTTTTTTATCAAATTAAACCTTATTTAATCCTTATGATCTAAAAACCTATATTAAATTAAGCATTTTATACTTACAGCTAAATTAAACTGTATTGAAAGCTAGTAATAATCTTATTTCAGATACCATTATTTCTTGAAACCTGATTAACATAAAATGACATCATTCTAAAAAAATCAACATAATTATATTATAAAAAACTGTTATTATGAGTTCTGTTGGAAATTGAATTGTTACCTAAAATGTTAGCTTTTTTAAAAGTATTTAAATAAAAATAGAATAATATATGTACCCTCTTTTTTAAAAAAGGGCATATGGCTTTTTTTTTACATTTTGGATAAATAAATATTAAATAATTTTAGAGTTATTTTATAAGAAAGTCTAATAAAGGATTAAAAAACTAAATTAAAACTTAAAGTAAAACTATAAGCTCTTATTGAAATTTTAGTGATTTTTATTTAGCATAAGCAATTTATTCTTAAGTTAAATTTTAGAAAATATAAAATAAGAACTTATAAGAGACTGAATGTTTTTCTGTTCAAAATTTAAGTATTTAATATTAATAAAATAGCTTTATATGACTTCTTAATAAACTATATTTTTATACTGCATGCTAGAGATAATATATAAACTTTTTAAATTCAAATATAAAAAAGAATTTATCAATGAAATTTTATGTAATTAAACTTTATAAGAGTTGAAATTTATTTAAAATAAATAGAAATCAATCTTAACCATTGTATCAATAATAGGATAAAAATTTTAATCATATAAGTATATATTTATATGTGATTAAAAATAAGCTTTTTATTTTAATATATTTAATATATATATAATTCATTTTAAAAACTTTCTATGCTACAAACATAACACATTTGAATCCCTAGATGCAAATCAAACCTGCGCCCAGCCACCAGGTGGGGAGAGCAGATGGCAGGGGTTTGCCCACACCTGGATTTGATTTGAAAAGCAAATATCCAGGTAAGGGCAACACCCCACCCTGGCTATAGCTGTGGGACCTGTCCTGGGCCATAGAAGCTATGTTCAAGCCCACCTCCATTTATTAATTTGGGGTTCCCAATTGGGAACCCCTTTTAAATCAAGTTCTTCAGCCTCATAAATGCTTGTTATACCAGCCCAAATCAAGTAATCAAATTGGAGATGACCCCATGACACCTGCAGCCAACCCTGCCAGAACCAATGACCAGCCAAGCAAAATTAGTCCACTGACAAGCCAAGTAGCTATTCTTGAAGACCAAAAAAGTGATGATAAAACAGCCAATCACCAACAGAATTTTAGATGCCAAACTATGCCACCCAGATAGCATATGAAGAATGCCCAGATGCACCTACAGGTGATTGACTATAAAAGTCAAGAGCACCTGTGAGGTTCTGTATTGCCATTCTTACCAAATAAAGTTGTATGAAACTTTGGTTCACCAATATGATACCATACCCATTTTTGATACTATTTCATCTTCAATCACCTAGACACCAGAACTAACCCTCAGGAGTTGAACACCAAGCACCAGCTGGAGACCCAGAAGCATTTAATTATTATTGCCCCTGATGCTCTGTTTGGCCCTATACACTTCATAGAGTATCCACCCAATCCCAACCGCAAACCCTGGACTTTGGAAGACCTGAAGTGGTACACACACCTGGACGCTCCCAAAGACCCTTATCAAATAATCTGTGACAGCCAAGAAATCACTATACACCCTTTGATCTTCAACAGGAAATACAAAAATCCTTCTGCCTACCTGATCCCAATGGAACTGTCCTTGACATCCAAACCAATTGTCTCAGCCCCTCAAACTTCTGATCCAACTTGCCATAGTAGTCAATTCCTAGGAGTGCTATACCTGGCACTCACTGGATTGATTGATTCTGCCTTGCCAGCAGCTGAACCATGGGCTGTGGCTGGGAAGGCCTTCTCCTACCTGGTAAAGTTAGGTCCCATCATCTGGTGGGCCATGCTTGTACCTACTCCCTCCCCTGAAGGGGCAGTGTGGTAATCTTGATATCCTGAAAGTTCAAAGTTATAATAGACTAAAGTTTGTTTAAAACTAGATGGTTGCCCTGTCTAAGGACAGAATTAAAGTTGAATTTAAAAAATCAATTAAATTTATTTTTGTTGTATTTTAGGCTTGGTTTACTTATCATACTTCTAATTATATTTTTATTTAATTGTGTTGCAACATCTTTGATTACTCCCTCTTGGGAAATTAACACCCCAAGTAGATCACCAAATGGCACACCAAATGGTTCACCGGACAGCCAGTAAACTGGTGGCATCATTATCAGTCAATCCATCTATGACAGTGATCACCTAATCCAGATCCTAAATAGAACACAACTTGAGTGAACCTTATGACCTAAGAGGAAAATTACTCAGATAAGCCCCATGACTATCATGATATATATGGACAGCATGTGGTTTTCCATGATACTATATAATATGGTATATTCATATCCAATAAAGTATCATTCTCCTCTTGATTTTCCCCTTTATCTTGCTTATTATACTTCCCAGAAGTATATACTTGACAATTGCTTTATTAAAATTAATTTCAATTATATTTATTTAAATTTAAAATTAAAATTGTATATTCCAAGTATAAATAAAAGCTAAACCTAAATAAGTATAGTATCACTATTAAGTTTAGCAAGGCTAAACTAATTCTTTTAAAATTTAGTATTTGATTTTAAATCCCTTCAAAATTTAGAGCTAATCTGCAGCTTAAAATTAAGCTTTTGAACATCAAAGTTGGCTTAGTATTCACTGAGATAAATTGATTTTAGTTTTTTAGTATGTATTAAAAGTAAATTTAGATAGCTTCAAATTGAGTCCCAGTCTTTGATTATGACATGGACTCGATTCCAGCACTTAACTATATATCTCATCATCTAGAACAGCTAGAATTATCATGTTTGATACTATTTTGATTGGAATCATCTGGAAAATTGATGTGTCCTTTAAATTTCATTAAATCTTTACATTGGATCATAATTTTATTGGCAACCATCAGAATTTAAACTGTCTACATGTAGCATCCTCCATTTCAATAATTCCCAAAAAATATTATGATAATTTTATTGTATGTTTATTAATTTGTTTACCTTAAATGATTTTTCCTAACGTTAAAAGTTAAACTTGATTTTAATTTTCAAGTTTCAAGTAAAGTTGTAAAAAATAAAGGCAAAATAAAATTTGGGATTGTCAACATGGAGGATATTACATGTAGACAGTTTAAATTCTGACAGTTGCCATTTTATCATAGACAGTTTACTCCACTGATGTTATTTTGGGATGAAGCTGTGGCTAGCAAGGTTTACTCTGAAAAATATGCAGCCACTTGGATCAGGTGATGCATGCAAGTGGAATATTCTAATTATTTCACTTTGGAATAGATTGAATTTATAATTTCCAAGTCAACCATCCTGTACTTAAACTAAAATTTATGTATCTTTTTTCAATTTTATATATTTAAAACTGATCAAGCTCTCTTTTCATCAGTCAATTGAATTATCAGAAGAGTTTAAGTATCCAATCATATAAAAGGATCTTAAACAATTGCTGCTTCTTTTCTAACTTTAATCCACACATTATAGAGTCAGTTAATCTATACCGATAAGCCACTTTGATATGGTTGAATGGGGTTAGCCCTTAATTTAAAATTAAAGTAATCAAATTCAATTTTATAGAAGCTTGAGTGGCTTATATTTCAGTTCAATATAACTTAGACCACCTATCACTGAATTCAAGCTGTATACTTTCAATTATGCATGGAAGGGATTGGATTTAAGGATGTGCCAAATTGAGCTTTTGGCTTAACAATCAACTTTTAAAATTAACTTTATTTAAAAATCAATTCAGTCAAATCCCTTGCAGCTTGAGCCCACTTGAGGTGACATTACATCCAGACAGACAGAATCACTTTTATGTATATTAATGAAAGGTTTTTGAGTTCTTTATTAAAAAGTAAGCTAAATAGTGGTTTATACTTTAAAAATAGGTTACTGATTAAAATATCATAAATTAAGAGTAACTTGGTATAATTTTATTTCAACTAATAAATATCTGAGTTTATAATCAAAGCCACTTCAAGATACTAAATTGGTATTAAATATAAATTGTAGCACAATTCTGAAAGCTGAAATCAAGGGCTTTTGAATGATACTAGCATGAGCAAAATCAAAGTACTATCTGCTAAGATATCAACAATTAACTAGAATATAAATAGGGTTAAATAAACAATGATATCAGAATTCAGGAGTGATATTGATAAATTAAGGAGATCATTTGGGGGTCAGTTGGGGATTTAGGCCTGTAGTGCAAAAGCTCAGCTAACATAGTATTTAAACAGCCCAGCTTTATAGAAATTTACTTTACAATCCACACCTTTACTCCTCTCTGATAACTGCACATCTATTTCCAAGCAAGAACTGCCTGAACCAAGCAAGGAACCCAACCACTATCATTATGGAACTTATGAAGTTTGCACCTCAGATGACACCCTTCTTCACACTGGGGGCTTCTAATAAGAGAGAAAGAATCACTATGCTTAAGCAAACATTACTTTTTACTTCTGATAATGATAACAGCTTTGTTGAGTATTTCTTATTAAAAACAGAGTTTGGAAAAATTACCTTTGTACCCATCATACAAAATTCCAAGACAGATGATTTCCTTGACACCAAAAGGAATTGATTTCAGAATCCCCTGCCAAGAATCTTCCTGTCCTAAGAGCATTGGTTACATCAAGCTACACTTTGAAAGAGCTTTGGAAATGTGGGTTTAAAATGACAAAAAATGGGTATTCATATTATAAAAAAAGAAAAAATGCTAAAAAGTATCATTAAATTAAAAAATAAAAAAGGAAAAAATGATTCAGTAAAGAAAGAAAACATAAAAAATATTTTAAAGCATATATTTAAAATTTTATTGTCACCCAGTCAATTTGCTAAAAAAATTGCCTGAAATTGATTTATGAAGAATTACAAAAAAGATTTGAATTGAATAATCGACTAAAATAAAATACTCATTATTAAAAACAAAAAAGAAAGTTATGAAGATATAAAAAACAATATTTCACTTTCCACTTGCTAAAAGCTTATTCCTTATAATATAACTAGGTGGTTGCCCTGTCTAAGGACAGAATTAAAGTTGAATTTAATAAATCAATTAAATTTATTTTATTGTCTTTTTAGGCTTGTATTACTTATTGCATGTTTAATTAAAATTTTATTTAATTGCTTTATTAAAAGGTAATTTCAATTATATTTATTTAAATTAAAAGCAAAAAAAACAAACTGATATGTATAATATTTTCAACTTAAAAAATCATTAGAAATGAAGAAAAATAATTTGAGTATAAAGAAGTTGTCATTGTCAGAATCTACCAAAGAAAATTTGGAATATATTGACCTACATGGAAAGTTTTATAAGCATCAAAATAAAGAAAATATTAGTGATATAGATAGTCTTGATGATAATTCATGTGTTATAGTAATATACTATAGAGAAAACTTTAAAATAGATGGGGGGTTCTATAGAGGCAAATAATTGTTTTTATGAGAAAATATCTATTTCTTTATTAGGATTTAAAATTGCGCTCAAAGAAAATGAGAAAATTAAATATGAGTATCATGACTTTTTTCTGAAATTTTATCTCATAACTCTTTTTTTTCAGGTCAGTGTTTGATAAGTCTGCTTAAAAAAGATAAATTTAATAATATTAAAAATATAAAGGTTTGGACTGATAAAGGTAATCATTTCAGATCTTATGAATTCTTATATTATCTTTTTAAAGAGGTACCTAGGATTATAAAAGGAACAATTCATTTTAATAGCTTTTTAGAGTGTCATGGCAAACATATTTTTGATGGTCATTTTGATGTATTATCTAAAATATTTAAACAAAAGAAAAATGAGATGTATATAAAAAATATAACTGATCTCAAAATGGTTTTTGAGAGAGAGGAAGAACAAAAGTGTTTATATGAGACACTTGTAAATAATTCAGATGTTTGTCAAATAACCTTTTTTATTTTTACAATTTAAAATATAGACCTAAAAAATCTGGCTTGAACTCAAAGCTTTTAATGTTAACCTTTCATATTTAATGAAAGATGGTGAGCTGTATGTTTTGCCTTTGACATTTGAGGATATTAAGGAGTACTCCAAAATAAATTATTGTGCAAAGTTCTGCACAAATGACAGAGAAACAAAGAGAACTGAAACTACTAAAGGATTAGTAGGACATGCTCATGAAGTTGAACACATTACAAAAACTTATATTTCAGATAAGGTAAATAGTCTTTTAAATATAACAACTTTTTTTCTAAAAATTACTAAGGAATTTAATATGTGAGCCAGAAATTGGGGAATTACAATTATAGTTTTGGGGCTGCTATTAATCTCCCATGCAACTTGTATATTTGATTTTTAGCTTATTAAAATAGAAAAAATATTTTGGTAAAAATACAATTAATAAAAGTAAGATTTATTTTTATTATTTGTATATTTTATGCTTTTAAAAATTCTTCAGTAGACTAAGAATTTATATTAATGTTAAAAAAATATACAAGTTTATGGCTTAAATAATACCAAATCATTTAAAAGGCTTTAAAATGCTTAAGCTGGCGCCTTGGCTTAACCTAATAAATAATGAGCCATTTGGTGCCAAGCAGAGACAGGAAAAAACACCTTATATCCCCACCACAAAATGAGGGACAAAATCCTTCATTACACTTGCACCTTAAGTCATATCAGAGGGTGTTTCTCTTTGAGATTATGAAATTTAATATTTGGTGGCCCCACATGGACCAAGATATTCTGGACCTCCTCAAAGCCTGTGTGTTGTGTGAAAAGAACACATCCAAGCCTTCTCTGTCAAAATCAGTGCTGCCTATCAAGACCACAAGACCCTTTTAACAGTGGGCCCTTGACATCATAGGACCCCTCCCCAAAGACAGGCTAGGCAAGAAGTACATCATCACAGCCATTTACTATCTCATATGTTGGTCTGTAGAATGAGCAACCACTAACCACACTGCCACCACCATAACTTGATTCATTGGTAAGGAAATTGTGGCCCGCTTTGGCCACCCCAAATGTCTCATCAATGATGATGGGTTGGAACTTGTGAGTAATGTCATGAAGGTGCAATGCATCAAGAACATCCTTGAAAGGATAATCACCCCACCATACCATCCATAGGCTAACTGATATATCAAAAGTGTAAATGGGTATCTTGTCCAACTGGTTACCAAGCTCTTACAGGAGCACCCCAACACAGCACAGACAGAACACCTGCCAATTACCCTGATTATTCTGTGTGCCAGGATCAAGCATGAAGCAAGGTTCAGCCTCAGTGCCGTGGAGGTCATGATCCAGATGGCATGAGATATTTTCAGGTGTCCAATTGTTTGGGAGGCAATATCCAATTGAGTGGAGTAGGGCCCCTAAATTGAATTTAACTCAGGCTGAACCCACTGGAATCCCTACCATCATTGTATGGATTATCTGACCAACAATTCTAAACCTTCCCAAGAAGAGATTGTATTAATATAATAAATAATAGGCAGAGGTGTAGGCAAGAAAATACCAAGGAGCATGAGGATGAACAATTGGCAGGATATAGGCAGCTTTGACATAAGGCATGTGGCAATGCTGAGGTCCAAATCTGTATCAAACTAATTCTTTATAATTCTCTGTGGGAGTTGAAGGAGAGATTTATTCACTGGAAAAGGATGTTAGGATGATTCCAAGAATCAAGAGACACCCCAAGAAGAGTGGTCTCATTCTGTTCTAAATTTAATAAGTATCTAATAATCTAGAAGAAAATATAGTTCTTATTGAATGTAGAAGATTCAAAAAGAAAAAAGTTGTTGGAGAAATTGCTCCTAAACAAGGATATCAGTTTAAATGATAATGAGGGGAATTGAGGATGGGTACCAAGTTTACCATGTGTTCTTGGTGGGTATTTTAGAGTTGAAACAAAGCCTTACAGGCCTGCAGTAAACTTCAGCCTGTAGGCAAGAAGGAACTACTGATTTGAGGTTCTTTTGCATCTTCTGTGGTTTAGGTCTTGGCTCTTGCAGGTCTTGATAAATGGTACTCTGGAGGCTTGGGTAGAACTCTTGGGATGATTGGCTGTCTTGTGTTGATCATTTTAATTATTTATCAGAACCACATTTATTTTTTGTCTTATTGAGTTTTTCAAAAAAATTCTACTTTATCTGCCTGGAAACAGTTTTTGCCATTGGTTTTGTTCTGTTGCTTTAGTGTGAAAATTGGATCTAAAATTTTCAATAGAATTTATAATGTTTTGAGGGTTTTCATTGTTGTTTTTGCTTTCTGAGTTTGAAAACAAATAAGGATTGTTGTAACTGTGCTGTTCTAGCAGAGTTAAAAGGGGTAAAATATTAGAAACTAGATAATGATCTTTATTGAGAGATAGTAATTATATAGTTATTGTGAATCAATGGATAACAGGAACATGATTGTGTTGATCACACGGTTGGATGGTGAATGGGGTGACTTAATCCTGGTAATGAGTCAAGCGTCAAAACAAGGTATCCACCATAAGGGATTTTCATCTTTTTATGTTGATGGATTTGGTAATTTGAGTTGACTTCCTACCTGGCTTTGGGTGACTGGATAGTTGGATCGTGGGTCACAAACCTGCTTACTCAGAACCTTGCTGGTAGGTTGAGCCTGCTTTTTCAACAGAATTCAAGTTAAAAGTAATAATTTCAATTGATTCTATTAATTAATTTAAAATTGAATTAATTTTTGTTTTTCAAATCTTTATATTTCACTGACTAAATTCCAAGTTTGTTTTTTTCTTATAAATCTGTTTGGTTAAAAGGAATGTCATCCCTTACAGAGATATTGCCCAAGGTAACCTAAAGTCTGCAGTCCCTGCCAAATCACCTCACACCGCCACCCCTTTGTTGGCTCAATGTCAAGCCAAGTCCTGTATCATTGAACAAGAGAAATCCAGGGGGTAACCAAGAATTTGGAAGCTTGCTACGACATCAGAGACCTGGTTTATACACTAAACCTCCACAATGCCAAACTTGAACCCTGCCATCTTGACCCCTTCAAGATCAGGCAGCTTATGAAAATCACACTTACCTACTTGAAGATGCTCAAGGGAACACTAAGAGACTTTATCAAATCTGATTTTGCCCCTGATGTACCACCCCAGCTCAGAAACACTTTATCTGAAATTTCCTGGATGTGCTGCAAATTCTGGTCCTGATTGGGGACAATGGGCAGGAGACAAGGGGGTATTGCAACCAGTTTGTCATCTTGCATGAAAACTTACCTTATAATACACAGGGGTGCCTGATGAGTTGTCCCATACTGGTTCTAACAACATTCTGCCTCAAATGTTAAAATATGGGGTAATAATTCTTTATAAGGATAAAATCCAATTCCAGATAATCTCCCTCAATAATTTATTTGAAACTAAACCCAATTCTGGATCATACGGCCTTTCTGCTCCCTTGTGGCCCTGTGGCTACTATTTAACAGTACAATACCTTATATTTATCAATAAAGACTTTATATTATTTTAAATCTCTGCTCTCTTCTTGGACTTTTGGCTTCCCCATTGCAGATACTGAATTATAAACAGTTCAGTTGTAACATTTGAATGGATCAAAGAGGCTTTTCTGTCATTCAAGTAAGGGTGGTGTTGCGCTTTTTGCATTACAGCGCCACAATTATTTGAGATTATAGGGCACAGGACATTTGCTTGAATACAGTCATATGTGCAGATATGAGTAATATTGTATCAGAAGAGCCAGGATTGAATGGAACCAAGATTATTGTCTGTCAATGGCTTCTGATTGCGCAGAAGCACTTCAGGATTAGGATAAGGTCAATCAGATTAAAGATATATGTTAAAGACAAGTCAAGATTAAAGCCTATTTTTATTTTGAGTGATTCATTCTTCTTATACCTTCTGCAAAGGTTAATCCCTGGGCTGCTAGCAATGTCTTCTAGGACATTCTAACACGCCCCTAATTTGGTTAATTATTAATCTAGGTTTGGCACTTATCACATGTTAACCAATAGAATATCTTCATCTTCACCCAGCACAGGTGATCCTTGCTGGCATGGAATAATTTTCAGTTGGCGCCGCGGCGCTTGACGTAAAAGTAGCTCAGCGCTTTGGTGCCTTACCCAGTTGCCAGGCGGCGCCGCGGCGCTTGTGTATTTTTAAGGTGACACAGTGGCGAATCATGTATCACTTAAATACCGCGGCAGCGATTATCATTGGCTAATTTAAGGTCCAGGTCAGCAGGCTACTGCTGATCCAATATGCATATTATTTATACTACTAATTTATGTTATTTGGTAGCTGCAATTCATATCTGCAAGCTCCGTCATAATTAGCATTGTTGTATTTTGTACTACTAATTTATATATTTGGTTGTAGCAATCCCAATCTGTGAGCTCCGTCACAATTGTCATCATTGCTTGGTCAAATTCCCAACAGGTGGTATTTTTGAAGTGTGTTCCTGTGATATTTTTAGGATTATCTCCAGCCTATATAAGTTCATGTACACCATAAGGAACGTTTCATTAGCTTGGGCAAGGTGAGTTCAAAATGCGATGGCATCTGAAGCACCAGTTGGATTCGAATCCATCTCGGCTGAGTTGACCATAGCTGGACCTTTTTCAAATAAAAAAGACAAATAAAGTATACTCTAATTGGGTTGAGCTAAAGGTGATGCTTGATCCGAATCGAACGGTATATCCAAATGCATATGGTTCGCTTCAGCAGAGTCGAATAAGGATCATGATGAGGTTATTCTTTATTCCCTGTTGAACTGCTTGCCATTAAGCAAATAGTTTCACGTTTTTGTAGGATTTCATGTTTTCAAGTCTAGTACCGGCTGGGAGTAATGGGGTTGCCGCTATAGTAAATTACACCTGGTTTAATTTTTTTTTGGGGGGGCAAAATTTGTTAGTGCTCAAAGACGGCGTTAAAGTAAACACGGCCATAGGGAGTTGGGGAGGTGTGTCAATTTAAACTGTGACCTTGGAAAGTGAAAAATTTCTTGGTGAACGAGAAAAGGCTGGAAAATAGTTTCAGCTGATCTAAAACTGAAATCAACCTCCACATCTAAACTAAAGATGGATGGTAGTCAATATCTAAAATGATCCTGAAAGCTAGATATAAGGGATAAGCTTTTAGAGAGAAAATCATATGTGGTTATATAAGTTATTAGCTTTTGAATGGTGGACCTTTATTAAATTAAACAATTATTAGATGTATAAATTGAATTACTAAAATAAGTTATTAAATCGGAAATCTTAAATCGCGGTTAAAACCCCACGGACTTGATTGAGTAACCAAATGGTATTTTAATTGGGGTGCATAATGCGACACTCTCTTTTGATTGGCTACTGGGCTCCCAAAGATTACCATCCACTGCTAAATTCTAAACTAATCTGGGGGATGAATCGAGGTGCGAATCTTCATAGTCAGGAGTTTGGCATCAAGCAATTATGGGCTATAAACAGGGCATGATTTAAAGTTCTCAATCACCTCTCTTTAAATTCCCGTCTTGTAAAATACTTGGTGAAGTTTAAGAGGGTCCCATTAATTGAAAGCTTGACACCCAATATGCACTGCCTGAGGTATAAATGTAGCTTTGGCGTGAGTAGTTGAAGCATGTTTACTCAGCCCAAGCAATTCTGTTGCCTGTTTGATCTTGACACTGGAAGTTTAATACTTGCCATGCTCGGCTTCCTGTGCCAGCTTGGAGCCACAACCAGTGCATTTGCATCGAGCACACTTGGCGTGGCTCCTGGAGTGAAGTATTCTGTGGGGGTTATAAGTCTTATATCCACAGTAATGAATATCTGGTTTCTCCTGGGAACAGTCAAAGGCAAAGCAAATGTAGTCAGAGTCTTTCCTGCTTTCATTGTAGTCCAAGCAATGATCTCAGCCACAATAATCATTACTCTTACCATCCTCATAACAAATATTAGAAGCACAGCTTGCTCTTCCAGTCAGTTTGGCACATCCTGCTTAAACACCCCATCTCACATAGGGATTATTGCGATAGCAAGTGTTCTGCTGCTTCTTATCTTTTTCATATCGGTAAGTCATTCCTCTGTAAACCATTAACCTTTAAGCTACATGGTTACTTTACTGTCAGGTGCTACGCGCGCCAGCTCTGGGCCCAAAAGGCTGAAAAACCAACGTAAGAAATCATTTATTTTCTAACATCTCAATGGAAATAGGTTTACTTCGGGCTCCATAAAGTTATTTAAGACCATCAAGGCTCGATTCTCTTCATAAGACTTCCAGCAGTTTCCAGGCTTTCATCTTGCAGAATTGTATTGTCGTTAACTCAACAACTTAACGCATCTAAGATATGGTTTGGAGCTGCTAAAAACGCCGCTGGGCTCAGTATTCCTTTTATAACAAAAAAGTTCATCAAAAATATGATCTATATTGAATAAAATTGCAGTCGAAAAGAACATCCCGTCAATTTAAAAAAGCATTATTAATTTTAACTTTATTGCTTCAAAAAGTGAGCCTTGGCCAGGTATTTATATTTGTGGGTGAAACGTGTAGGCCTTGGTTTTTCTAAAGCATCTACAAACCAAATATTTTTTTTAAAATGATCGATTAAATCATACCCATCTCATTTTTATATGTAACAACAATGGGTTAACACGAAGAAATTCATAAGCTTACAAATAGCTCCTAACATAATACAATTCGTTTGTAAGAGTGATATTTCCTTATTTGAGTACTTTTGCATACACCCCCACTCCTTCTTTTCAACCCAGGCACATTTATCTAGCATGCTTTATAAATCTCCTAGTGACATACCAGATAGTAAATGATTATATTTTTAGCATAGGATTCAAGAGAAGGGAAAGCAGTAAGTTTTATTAACTAGAATTATGCCTTATATGGTAAATGTAAAGCTAAATATAGTTATGGAAAATAAAAGACTGTCTTCAAAACACTGCAAGACTATCATATGGTACTTCCTAGTTGGTCAGGAATTTAGCTTAGCAAGTGCTAGTTGAAGCTTATTGTTAATGACAATGACTTACATTATCTATAGCACTATACTATAATTAGCAAAGCATAGTTGACTGCGGATAGATGTTGTAAATCCTGATATACACTTGCTATCAATTGGAATAGCTCCTGAATGAAATAGAAAGTTAGCTATTACTAAATTCTCCTTCTTCTATATTTATAAGTTATTTTCAAAGGCTCTAAGGGGTAAAGCATATCTTTTATTTATTCATATCCACCCCATCTAATCCATATTATCTTTTCCGTTGATATGGGTAAAAAAATCCATATCCAGATCTATAGCTATGCATATTGCTGTAGCTATGCTCAGCAAAAATACCTCTTGTAAACTTTAATATTTAGGCTCAGCTTCTCCCCTCTCTCTAGTTTTTGATAGCTGAACAATTCTGACTGATCTTTGATAACTCCAGTGCCTTGGGTGCATTATCCATAATCATACAGAAAGCGCTAAACCCAAAATAGTTTCAAGCTTAGACTCTTCTCAACTAGACTTCTTTCCAACATTCATCTTGCTCCATTGTTGCAAAATCTACAGTTACTTTCTCTTGGGAAAAGATTCCCCAATCCCCACACAATTGATGAATAATTGGTGGTACTCTTATCAGATGCTCATGTTGTACAAGGACCAGGCATGTTGATTCCTATGAGGAAAACTACTTGGAAAAATCCCATGACTGCCATGACATACATGGACAGTATGTGGCTTGGCATGACACTATATAATACCCTTCTATATTACGTAAATTACCATTCTCTTCTTAATACTCCCCCTTTTCTTGTTCTATATACTTCCCAGAAGTATATAAACACCTGTGGTAGCTCAGGTAGGTAATCCACACCTCTACAAATTAAATGAAAAATTCCTCCAAATAAAAGAATCTAGTAATGGCCCTCCCTACTGGCTTAAGAAGATATGAAGAAGGCCAGCACGTCCCCCACAGGATACACTTTTTTCAACAATATCCTTGTATCTAGAAAACAGCACAACTTACTTAGTGCCCATGGAGCCCTGAATCTGCGCCCAACTCAAGCTGTCCCATAATTTCCAAACACTGTGTTCCAGCGTCTCCATTCAGCTGATATTGGGACCTTTTCTGTGCTATACTGAGAAAACACCACCTTCTGGATTCAAAGCACTCAAAATAAATCCACAAAACCTGGTTTAAATCAAATTTTTGGTCAAGTAAAATCCCTCCCCAAGCAACAGGGATAGCCTTCTAATTTATGATCAATTATTATGAAAAGAAAGCCAACCAGAGCAAAAGTTTAGGAACATTCAAGAAAGCTTTCCTCAATAAGTTTGTCATTAAAGACTCAGATGTCATGATGATGACACAACTTAGAACCTTAAAAAACTGGGACTATTGATAATTATGTGGCCACATCCAAAGATATTTGTAATCAAGCCCCCAGCAACATAGACTTTGATAGCCCAACACCACAGATAGATCTCTATAATGAACTCCCAACCCACATCAGACACCAATTTTACATGAACACATGTACCAATCTCCAAGAAATATCCTTGGAAGGGAGATAGGCTGCACATCAACCTGAAAACTTACACAAGACCAACAAACACAAGGAAAGTCCCTCAGCAAAGAATGTCACTATTCCTAACAAACAAGCTAACCAAGCCAATAACTCTCATCCTTGAGGTAGAAATTGTACCGCTCAAATAAATCAAATGAGCACTGATAACACCACTGAAGAGGGAAAGGCTCAGGGGAGTGCTTAGGTGAGCCGCTCTCCCCCACTTTACAAGACTTGTACAGGGACCAAGACGTGGACTCAATCACCATGATCCAAGCACCCTCCAGTAATCCTCTACTGTTTGGCACCAAACCAGAAGTAAACTCCTCACTTATCCTTTTTGCTTTTGCATATATCAGGGCATAGCACTATTTGACACTGGAGCAGATCAATTCCTCCTTGACAAAAGCTTTACCAAACTGATGAAACTACCCATGGTTCAGATTAATGTCAAGAGAGTTATCATGCAGATAACAGGAGCACACCAGTCACCAAGGAAGAAAAACTTTTCTGCGCCCAGATTGGAGACATGAAAACTACACTTAGTGGCCCTATCATACCAATCCCCAAGTATGATGTTATACTTGGACTGGACTGGATGAGAAAGACCAAACCCCATATCAGCTGGAATAGCACTACCCTCACCATACAGCGAGGCAAGGTGCATCACCATGTCTACCCAACTCATCTTGACGTGCTTATGAAAGATCACGTGTTTGTGAAAATCAAGGAAACAGAAGAAGAAAAAGACCCTAGCAAACTCAATTGGAACACCTGCACATATGAGTCATTCACTTTATAAATGCAGAGACCTCACACAAACAAGACATAATTAAACAACAGCTAATCCAATAGTTCCCTTCCATTTCCAAGAAAAGTTACCAGGACTACCACCAACCAGGGCATCCAGCATGAAATTGACTTCAAAGGAAGCATGCCAAAAGGACACCCTATCTACTGCCTAACACCACAAGAAGACAATGTGCTAAAGGCTTACCTTGAAAAGACCCTTAAGAAAGGCCTCATTTGACCATCCAAACCACCTTTTAGTGCAGCCATCTTCTTTGTGGCAAAGAAAGATGGAGTACTCTGCCTAGTCACGGACTACAGAGCGCTTAACAAGGTCCCAATTAAGAACAGGTATCCCCTGACCCTGATTGACAACCTTTTTGATGCCCCGGGGGTCCCAAATATTCACAAAAATTGATTTGACAGCAGGTTACCACCAAATTCGCGTGAAACCTGAAGATATACAAAGATGGCATTCATAACCAAATACAGGTCCTTTGAATGTGTGGTTCTCAATTTTGGTATTACAAACACCCCTAGTACCTTTGTGACTCTAATGAACAAGGTTTTCAAGAAGCACATTGGAAAAAGAGCAATCATCTACCTAGACAACATATTTGTATACAGTCCAACGGTAACACAACACTAGGAAGATGTCTGTCTAGTCCTCTGCACCCTCAAAGTAAAACCAACTTATTACCAAGCCTTCAAAGTGCAACTTCTTCTCGTCAAAACTCCCATTCCTTGTTCAAATTATCAGCAAAGACAGAATCAAACCAGACCCAGACAAAATGTGCCATAACTAACATGCCAGCACCACAGAACAAGGGTGAACTCAGCATATTCCTAGATATGGTAGCCTATGTCAGAAGGTTCATCCCTGACTGGGGTGCCTTGAATTCCCCCTGTCTGCAATCACAGGCAAGACAACCAAATTTTTATGGGCCCTGCTAAGAAACCAAAATTTCCAACAACTAAAAGAACGCATGGTCACTGCCACTATACTCCAGTATCCAAATTGTGAGGGAATATACAAACTAGAAACTGACATGTCCAACTACACAATAAGATGAGTACTCCAAATTTAAACTGCAGAAAAGGACTTTCTCCCTGTATCATATGAATCAAGGAAATTGTCTGATGGTGAGCAAAGATATCATATACATGACAAAGAACTGGTAGCTATTGTGCACTGTCTCATGAAGTGGCAATGTTACCTGGAAGGTGCACAAATATTCAAAGTTCTTACAACCACAAGTCATTGATATTATTTAAAACTTAATAACACCTATCAAGAAAACAAGCTGAATGGATGAGCCTTATACAAAGGTACCACATGACAATTGAATACAATCCAGGCAAGGAAGTGCTTACCGCAGAGGCCCTATCAAGGCTATACAATAATCATGTCCTACACACTGATATAGACCTGGATTGGCCCATGTTAATCATGGGGAATCTCCCATAAGGGTTCCCACCTGGCACACCAATAAACATCCAAGAGAAAGTCCTCAAGAACAAACATCTATTCAAAAAATGTATATGTCACGCTACACCAAATACTTCCAAAGGATGACACTGTATCCTACGTCCTGTCAACACAAAAGATTGACATAATCCTCCAATATCACAGAGATCTGGGCCACAACTGTAGTAGGAACTTGCATTAATATCTCAAGATGCGCTACTGGTGGCCTAGTATTCTAGATGATATTAAGGAAGTACTGGAACAATACAAAGTTTGTGAAAAGTACACCTAATCCAAAGCACCACCCAAATCAGTACTACCAGTATCAATCACACAAACCTTTAAGGTGTGGTCTCTGGATATTTTGGGACTCATGCCCAGCAAAAACAAAGGCAAAAAGTGCATCATAACAGCTATCAACTATGAAAATAGATGGCTGTGGTACAAGCTACAAAAGAACACAAAGGCAATGATGTGAGAAAATTTATTGGCAAAGAGATCATAGCTAAGTTTTGAAAACCTGACCTCCTGATCACAGACAGAGGAACTGAGCTTAAAGCCATTGACACCAATATCTACCTCATCAAGAATGGAATAAAAAACATCACAGCCAGTCCCTATCACCTTCAAGCAAATGGAAGAGTAGAACAACTAAATGGCATTCTAGTAGAAGCCCTCGGTAAGTTATCTGCTAATAAACCAAAAGCCTGGGTTGAAATTCTACCAACAGCACTCATGGTGTGCAGAACTCAATTCAACCACAATACAGACAAAAGCCCGTACAAACTTGTCTATAGTCAGCCCACCCTTGTTAATACTACCTCAGGACCACTTTTACCTCTGCTTAAGAAGGTACCAAACAACAGCAATCTGGACGTGCAGTGTGCTAGAAAGACCCTAGTAGACATGGAAAAGAAAAGAGCTAAGAGAGGCAATCCCACACAACAGGAAAGATTCCAAGTAGGGAACAAGATTTGGGTTGTCAACCACAATCAACACAAATTGGATCAAGGGTTACAAGGGCCAGGCATTGTCATAGAGCTCAAGCCCAACAATACCTACCTCATCAAAGGAATGGGCACTTGAACCAAACTAAAGTTCATGCACCACAACTGCCTCTGCCTATGTAAAGCAAGAACAGCCCAACACAATTCCAGGCTCTCTGTACCCAATGTCAAACTGGATCAATAATAAGTGTTGCAGATCCTGAATGGATTAGACAAAAATTTGTCCATCTAGGGATTAAGCAATGGAACAATTGCGCGGCCGCGCAATTGCATCCTGATTCTACTAGTGATAAAGACGTTTAAGACGCCCCTAAAACATGTGTTTAATTTGCCTTTTGAATGCGCACAAGGCACAGGCTTAACTTCTGGGATTATAAATAGAACAACAAAGTTATTTATATCTACCTCCTTAAGGAAAGCTGTGAAAAAGTGGTTGTTCTCTTGCGCAGGACTTTTAGCTGTTTCAACCCACTCTCCTCCATTTGGAAAGTTCTTCTGTATGTGCCTCTCTGCCTCTGGTAGCAATTCCCCTGCCTCACACTATATAAGTGCAATACTATCTAAATAAATACCAGTTTTGTCTTATTATCTTCTTATATTCTTCTGTCCTTACCCAGGCTGTCAATATATCACAACAGGTATAGTATTAAAATAAAGAAGTAGTAGACTAACTATTTGTAGAAATCAGCACCCAGACTGCATATTTTACAACATTTTCACTCATGTCTTACAACACCAACAGCCCCCACCACCGCAGTCCTTTCAATGAGGAGGGAGGAATGCCCCTGGCCCAGTCTCCTGCCACTGCTTCTCCTTACCACCAGGCACCGGCCTTTACTGCTGCTAATGTCCATGCTGGGGAAAGAGCAGGCGCTCCCTATGGCCTGCCCAACCTAAGCTAATTCATGCCAGAACATCAACGCCCCCAAGCTATTATTTTTGGTCAACAACTGCTCCTACAAGCCCCTGCTCCCTTGGAGATGGACACCAACTTTTCATCTTCTGAGGACGCCATCTGTAATGCCATACACGCCATGGATGCCGGTGCTGCTGGCAATAGTTCTTGCTCTGAACACCTGGCCATCCAGCAGCCTTCTGCTGAAAACGCCTTGGGTTGCTTTCAAAATCTCTCCCAGTTCAACCCTGACCAGCTCCACCATGACCTCTGTACTGTTGAACATATCAAGGACTACCTACACCAATTTGCCCATCCTGCCATATGCCACAACCAAATGCACCTGGGCCGCATCCAAAGCCTAGTGCATGAACAGGGAATACTGGTATTTAACCAACAGACGTTCCTCCAGGTTCTGTACTCTGAGCTTGGCAATACTTTCACCACTGTCAACCAGTATCTTGCCAAAGTCACCAACACCCAGAACACCATGCTCCACTGGGTCAATGCCATTAAAGCGGGTACAGCTAAGCTATTTCCAGTGCATGTGGTACAGACCCTCACCCATCAGGGTGTAGACGCCAATTGGATTAGTGTAGTCACAAACCATGTGCTGGAGACTGGCCCCATGGTTCAAAACCTGACTCATGAGGTGGAAGTCTTAGCCCGCTGCCTCTCCACTATCCCCTTGTTAACCCCCACTTCTGCTGCCACCAACAACTCCCCTTCCAGCGCCCTTCTTGGTCAAGACATCCTTGAGCTCTTTGATCACTACAAAGAGATGCAGACAGAATTGGTCCAGCAGAGTGCCAATCTTGCCTTCCTGTTTGATGGCTACCACACTGTGTCAGAACTTCAGGATAGTCTCAAACTCTGCCAATTGCATAACAGAGCTGACAGCCAGACCCAAGTCAGGAAGGACAAGAAAGTAATAGCCTTGCTCCAAGCTGAGCTTGCCACCCACAAAAAGCGCATCACCTCTCTGGAAGATGAATTGGATATCACCCGTCAGGAGAACAAGGTCTACCAAGATGAGCTGGACGAGCAACAACTTCTCCTGGACGCCTTCCAGAGCCAATTGGATAGGATGGACAGTAAGATTATGGCCGTCAACTTACAGGCCATGTCCATCAACTCCAAGAGTCACCATAGTCCACTGAGGTTCTCTAGTCCTGAGTTCTATCATAGCTACAAAAGCAATGAGGACCACACTTGGTTGGCTCCTAACGCTGTACAAGTATTAGAGCCAGTACTGGAGTCTGAGGATGATGTCCTGGCCACCCCTGAAGCTTCTGGAGCTGCTCAAAACAGAGAAGATGAACGCAAAGCCCAGCAAGAGGAAAATTGTCACCCCACCTCTGAGGCTAGGTTTGCTGCCTCCACTCTCAGCTGTTCCTGTCTCACCCACTCTCCAGTGAGGATCACACCTGCTCCCCTCCAACATGGCTCCAACAACTTCAAGCCCGTCAATCTACCTAAGTTTGACCGCAAGAGCAATATGGCCATGTTCTTACGTCTGTACCAAAACCTTATGTATGGCATAGATAATGCCATGAGGGACTCCACAATCATCAACTGTCTGGATGCTGAGACTCAAACCATTATCTTGCCATGTCTCCCTGAGAATGGCTGGACTTTTGCCAACGTCTCCAGAGCCTTGACAGAAGAATTTGGTAGCCAAGAAGCACTCCTTGGTTGTAAGATGGACTTTGTTAACACCAAGTTAAAGGTGGGGGGGAACCCTAGAAGACTTTACTTCTAGATTCTACCTTGAAGCTCAAACTCTGCCATCTATGAGTGCGGCGCAGTTTATTGATGTGCAGTCAGCACTCCTTAATGCTGTATGTTTTAACCGGGAACTATCTCTGGCCCTTAAGTCTGGCATTTACAACACTTGCATTGTACCAGATCTGATCCGCCTCCTACGCGCCTACAAGGAGGAGTTCAAAGTCCCTCTTCCTGAAGGCCGCCCTTGCCAGCAATCTGAACATAGACCCCGCATGGCGGTCAAGATGCCCAAGCCTTCTGACAAGGTTGGGCCTGCTCCAGTCAACAATGGCCCCTGTACTTGCTTCAAATGTGGTATGGCTGGTCACTTCTCTCAGGAATGTAGGAATCCATGCCAAAAGATCCATCATGTAGGCATGGAGGACACTGAGGAGGACTACACCAAGGACGCTGATATTGAGGAGGACAATGAGGACCAGTCAAAAAACTACTAAGCAGCCAGGACAAGGAGAAATCCTTGGCTGCCTTTGTAATTTTGACAACCTCATCTCCCCCCATATCACTTCCCCCTGACAAACCAGATCAGAGGCCTGCTGCCTTGCCATTCTCTGGGACCGACCCTAAGGATAAATCCTCTCTGATAGACTTCAACTCCCAACCAATACATGAGGATGTGGAGTCTGACGGAGTTCAAGAGGACCTCCTCCATTGAGTCTTCACTGTTAACACACAAACTCATTGGACTACACTTTGCCCTGAGGTGGTTATTCCCCAAACAGCTCGGAGAACAGTAGCCTTACTCTATGCTGAACAACTGGCTCAACCAGGCATTGAAGTCACTCATGAAGAGGATAGTGCTGAACAACTGGCCAAGCTGCTCCGTACAGTAAACGTCTCAGCACTGCTAGAATCCCTCAAGGAAGTAAGCCCAGCTGTGGGAGCTGCCATGTCTATCTTCCTAGAGAAGTTCAAAGGACTAAGCGTACACCAGGTCTCAAAGATTTTGGAGATCAGAGAGGGCCTCCAGTATTGCATTTATATCAACCTGGTAGTGAACAAGACTCATGTCCGGGCCATACTGGATACTGGTGCCCCTGGAAACATTATATCCTCTCGGCTGGTGAAGAAGCTTAAGCTGGCACCAGACTTGGCCTACCATGAAGAGTTTGGTACTGCTGTGCCACTGACCACTAGAGCAAAAGGAGCCTAACTTTCTCTCCCTCTTTTCTTTGGAAAGCTAATGGTCACTGCCCCTGCTATAGTCCTGGAAAACAACAGCTATGACATTCTTATTGGGACTAGCTTCATGGTTCAGTATGGCACTGTGACTAACCATGGAGACCATACATTTGGAATATTGGTCCATTTCATACCCATGTTCTATCATAGTGATTACCCATTTGACCTGCCCTTACAACGTCTGCACTACATCAATCTGGAGTATGCCAACAGAGAGCTTCCAGTTGCTTATACACTGCGTAGCAAGAAGGTCAAGGTGCTACCTCTCTCAATTGGGGAAGCCAATGGTATCCCAGTCTACGCCTCCTGTAATGTGACTATCCCAACTGGTGCCCAGGTGATCCACAATAAAGGCCTCTTGCTGGCTCTACCAGCTGGCACTCATGGAGAAATCTCTGGCATCCCTAATGCCTCCAGACTAGAACCATGGGTTGCGCCAGGTATCTTCATGCCAAGTGAGAAGGAGGTACTCATACGCTTGGCCAACATGAATCATGAGCTATGGTTGTCTCCAAACACCAACTTCTGGCTTATATACGACTGGAAGAGCATGACAACCTGCAGGAGACTGCCCCCTTTGCAGACTTCTCTGAGTTGGGTCTACCCTGTGAGCAACCACTGGTGCTATTGGTCATAAGCTGAAACTCTCTATCTGGCCTCTCTGAAGAGCAGAAGAATCAAGCTATGGATCTCTTTGCCCAGTATAAATATGTGTTTGCCAAGGATGATTATGACTTGGGCAAGGCTGCAGATGTTGCTCATCATATTGACACCCAAGGCAGTCCACCTATCTGCTCCAGACCTATACGGCACAGTCAAGCCAATCATGCTGTGGCTAACAAAGAGCTTCAGAAGCTATTGGGATCTGGCTTACTGGTCCCCAGTAAAAGCCCTTGGGCTTCCCCTCTCCTGATTGTCAAAAATAAGGATGGCAGCAACCATGTAGTGATTGACTACCATCAACTGAATGCTGTTACCAAGAAGGATTCATATCCCCTCCCTCGTATTGACAATACCTTGGACCAACTGGGTGAGGCCAAGTTCTTCAGCGCCATGGACCTTATCAGTGGGTACTGGAAGACTGACCTACCCCCTGCTGATCAAGAAAAATGTGCAATTATCACTGACCAAGGGCTATTTCAACCCACAAAGATGCCTCAAGGTCTGTCCAATACCCCAGCTATCTTTCAACAGGCTATGGATGCAGTGATGAACAACCTCAAACTCACCAGTGGCTTGGTCTACCTGGATAACATTAATGTATTCTCCCAAACCTTTAATGATCACCTACAACACTTGGAGGAAGTCTTCCAGAGGTTACTTGCAGCTAATCTCAAGCTCAAGCCACACAAGTGCAACTTCTTCAAGGAGCACCTTGAGTTCCTGGGGTTCATCATTAGCCAAGATGGACTACGCCCTGTACCTCTGAAGCTGAAAGCCATTGAGCAAATACAGATCCTGGCCAATAAGTGGGACGTGCAGGTCTTCCTGGGGATGATTGTGTACTACTGCCGCTTCATCCTCAACTTTGCATCCCTGGGTGACCCCCTTTTTCAGCTTCTCTGAGCTGATAAGGAATTCTTATAGATCCCAGCATGCCAATCTGCCTTCAATGCTCTCAAAGAAACACTGACTGCAGCTCCTGTGCTGGCCTACCCTGACTTTGCCAAGCCGTTTGTGGTTCATACAGATGCTAGTCTGACGGCAATTGGGGGTGTTCTCTCCCAACTGGACTCCAACAGACTTGAACACCCTATTGGATACTGCTCATGTACGCTTAATGTTCACAAGAGGAACTACACTGTCACCAAACAAGAGTGTCTGGCTGTGATATACTCCTACCAACAGATCAGAGTCTATCTCCATGGGGTACATTTCACGGTTGTAACAGACCATGCCTCCTTGCAATGGCTGAAGACCCTCAAGGACCCCAAAGGACATCTGGCGCATTGGGCCATTAAACTTCAGGCTTATGACTACAAGATTGTTCATTGAGCCAGGGCAGCCCACCAGAATGCTGACTGTCTCTCTTGCCTTCCCACTGTTGCCTTAGTATCACCTATGGCTGACATTCTCTATGACAAGATTATGGAAGATCCTTCTTTGTGGGGAGAGGAGCCAGTAGAGATACAGAGGGCTCTCAAGAAGTTAGCTGTTGATACCAAGGTCTCTAAAGGACAACTCCTGAAGCTTTGTGGAGACTCTAGGCTACCCTACATACGCCCATCCCTATGCATTGACTCAGTGGTGGCCGCTCACAAGACTAATGGCCATGGTGGCATACAGAAGACGTTAGCTCTGCTACAGCAGCACTGCTTCTGGGAAGGAATGCACACTGGCGTAGTGGATACGCTAGCCAACTGTCATGACTGCAACATTGAGAGGCCTAAGGTTGCCAAGTTTCAACACAGACTGGTACGCCCTGGGTTTGCCTTCCACACTGTAGCCATTGACGTAGTGGGCCCCCTGCCAAATACCAACAGTTGCAACAAGTTAATTATTGTGGCAGTTGACCATCTGACTAAATGGGTAGAAGCCAAGGCAATTCCCAACTAATCTGCACTGGTGACAGCCACGTTATCCTGGAGAATATCATATACAAACATGGTTGCCCCCAGATCCTGATGAAAGACAATGCTACCAACTTCACCAGTTATATCATCCCCACCTCAACCAACTGATGGGAATTTGTGGGACACTATCCACTCCTTATCACCCACAGACAAATGGCATGGTAGAGCGCACTAATGGGAGCCTGGTCCAGATACTCCAGAAGATCAGTCACCAACATGAGACTGAATGGGATACCTTCCTTCCTGCAGCCATCTTTGCATATAACATCGGGTACCATTGGGTACCATTGGGCCACTGGCAAGCCGCCCTTCCAACTGCTCTACAGCTGGCAACCAGGACTCCCCCCTTTACTATATTCCTTAGTAAAGCCCAGCATGGCTGTGTCCCCAGAGGCGTACCTCAACAAGCTGGTTCAAACTCTTATTTGCTTGCAATCATAGGCCTACACCGTAAACTTAAACCATAAGTCGCAGGACCTAGAACGAGCTGCATCCAAACAGCCTGCTTTACCCATTTACCTGATAGGAGACTCAGTCTACTTTTTCAGCAATAGAGAGTACAGCTGCAAATCCAAACTTGCCTCCCGTTGGCAAGGTCCAGTTCAAGTTATCCAGAAGACCGGCCCTGACTCCTACACCCTTAAGGAGCCCCATTCTGGGCAATTGATCACTAGAGTACACGCTCAGTATATGTGTGCTGCACCTATTGACCAAGAGTAAGCCCCAATGAGGACAATAACCCAAAAAAACAAAAGCCCAATTAAAAAATTCCATGGGTTGTTGTCCTATTTGCAATAGTGTTGCACCAAAGTATGAGGAATAAGAATAAAAGAATAAGGTATTTATTGGAGACTGACAAGACTCTTCCAGTACCACACCAACTGTTCTACCACCTGAATGATAGCCAAGAAACACAACTGGTTGCCTACAGATCCACAAAGCCAATGATCAAGGATTGGGCAACAAACCCCCATCAAGCAAGACACACAATTGAACCCAATGTCCACAGGAAAGGCGACCCCCAAGAAGATACAGTCCCACAAAAGACTCTCACAGAGGGCATACTCTACTGGGACCTACCACCCACCCCGTAGAATAAGGATAAGGCCCACTCAAGGAAGACCCCCATGTTCTCCTCCCGCTTGGTATCACAGTGGTTGGTTCCTCAAAGAACAAGGTTGCCAGCCATCACCATTGGCACCAGATGGGCAGTCCCCTCCACTGTGTATGACTTCAACACTTCCTGGAAGGCTTGCCAAAGACGTTGCTCAAAGTTGTCAGAGGTTTTCCAACTGACTGGTTGAGCATTGGTAACCCCAGGTGTTACCCAAGCGCAAAGGACTGACTTCACTATGTTGGATACCGTCCCCTGTTGCAAGACTGAAAGGCCTTGACCCCCAAATTGGAATTCCTTCAGCTGAGCCTCCAAGTATTTTTCTGCTGCCCATATGGAGAACCGCCAATGGATACTGTTACCCCTTTGCAACCCATTTCCTGTCATCTCCCTGGGCTCACTAAAAGCTAGGAACAGCGCAGCAAACAATGGGTCTGTTCTCTCTAAGGCCAGCTGAGGAACCAGTAGCTGATCTAAGTGAACCCCCAAGTCCAGGTAGCTGCTGTCCACATCATGCAAGACTACTTGCTTCCCTGCTGCCTTCATCATCTCTTCTGGCCTGATATGCTTGCGCCTCTTTGGAATTACCACTTGCACCTTCTTCAAGACTCTTCTTGTGACTCTTCTAGAGGGACTTTTCACCATAGCCGTCACCTTTAGACGCCAGCCATTTTTAAACCTGTTGTCTAATCCAGTGGAGGGAAATGTTGCAGATCCTGAATGGATTAGACAAAAAGTTGTCCATCTAGGGATTAAGTGATGGAACAATTGCGCTGTCGCACTATTGCATCCTGATTCTACTAGTGATAAAGACGTTTAAAACGCCCCTAAAACAGGTGTTTGATTTGCCTTTCAAACGCACACAAGGCACAGGCTTCACTTCCGGGATTATAAATAGAACAACAAAGTTATTTATATCTACCTCCTTAAGGAAAGCCGCAAAAAAGCGGGTTTTCTCTCACGCAGGACTTTTAGCTGTGTCAACCCACTCTCCTCCATTTGGAAAGTTCTTCTGTCTGTGCCTCCCTGCCTCTGGTGGCAATTCTCCTGCCTCACACTATATAAGTGCAATACTATATAAATATATACCAGTTTTGTCTCATTATCTTCTTATATTCTTCTGTCCTTACTCAGACTGTCACTATATAACAACAGCTATAGTATTAAGATAAAGAAGTAGTAGACTAACTATTTGTAGAAATCAGCACCCAGGCTACATATTTTACAACACTAAGCCTGTATCCCCAACACTCTCAGGAAATTCATAAGGTTCCACCTTCCAGTACCCCAGGAGGAGATGTTACAAAATCTTTGATTACTCCCTCTTGGGAAATTAATTCCCCAAGCAACCTGCAAAATGATTCCCTGACTAATCATTAAGTTGGTGGCACTACTATCATTCAGCCATCTATCATAGGAATCAAACATTCAGGATCCTAAGTAGAACACAACTTGAACAAGCCTTGTAGCTTAAGAGGAACATTACTTGGATAAGCCCCATGACTCCCATGACGTACATGGACAGTATGTGACTTTCCATGATACTATATAACACTCTAAACTCATATCAAATAAATTATCATTCTCTTCTTAATTTTCCCCTTTATCTTGTTTATCATACTTCCCAGAAGTATATACTTAACACATGACAAGGAATTTTTAGCCATTTTTCACTGCTTAATGAAGTGACAGTGTTATCTGGAAGGTGCACAGATATTCAAAGTTCTAACCAATTAAAAATCATTTGTTTTCTTCAAGATACAACAACCCCTCTCAACAAGAAAATATTAATGAATGAGCCTCATACAAAGGTATCCAATGATAATTGAGTTTAAACCAAGCAATTAAATGTTTACTACAGATGCCTTATCAAGGGTATACTTTAAACTTATACTTTGCACTAACAGGATCCCAATTGGCCCATGTTAATTATAGAAAATCTCTGAGAGGGGTTCTCAACTGGTACACTGTCAGAAAATCCGCAGAATGTGGTGATTTATCATCTGCCAGATGATCTCCTAAGTCTTTTAACATTAGGAAAGTACAGAGAACCTGTGACTTTGGCATAACCTGTGGTCTGGAATACTTTTTTATCAGAAGTAGCAATTCTGACAGGGCCCAAGGTCTGAAGGATTTGGGATGGTTCTTCCCACTTCTGGATATAGGTTCATGACTTGTTGTCTCTATATTTAGCTATATGGATTAATACTGTATGATAACATTATGATTTTTTGCTCCCCACTTAGTTAGAATCAAAATAGAGAAATGATTTGGAATATCAACTCTTTATTAGACAACTGATATTGAGGCCGGCCTGGCTGCTGCGTTTATCCAAGTTATCTCACAACGCTAGAAGAGACTGAAGTAGCTTTAGGGCGTTGCAGCAGGGGGCCCAACCTAGGGTGTGTGAGGTTTGTGAAGGAAGCTTTTTTGAAAACTTTCACAGATCAGTATCCTTTCTGATACTGTACAACTATCCCTCAACCTGAGCGGAGTAGCTGTCTATATGGACCACGTTCCAGGGCTAGCTAGTCTGACTGGCTACTAGTTGGTGAAGGTGATTGTTTCTTGATCAGAGCTACTCTAATATAATAGGCTCAGGGCCATTTATCTTAGAGTGTTTAGCCTGTTAGCCCAGTCTATGGTGAACTCTTCTAGAGGTGTTTCAGATGATGGCCCATATGATGGCCCTTGTTCTAGGATATAATTAAAGTTTAGAATAGTAATTATAATGAGGTGCATATTGAGGAGATTGTTGAGGTGGACTAATTAATTGCACAATGCCTTCATGTTTTACTCATTAACTTAGAATAGAGATTTTTTAATTCCAGTATATAATTTAATCATTGATTCATTGATTCCACAAACCCATGGCCCGCATTATTTTGTTGAAACCATTCTAAGAGCAATTAACTGCCAGTTCACATCAATTGGCTGAATCTGTCAATTAGTCAATATCCAAAAATCCTGAAATATACTAATAGACATCCAATAAAATTTCATTAATAAAAAAACCAGGTTATTGTCTTAGGGACTAGGTCATTTTCTAATACATATGCTGCCCAAGTTGCAGCACAGCACAAATCAATTTTGAAAAAGTAAGTATTTATACATATATATTTAAAACGTAATACTGTAAATTCAGAATCTGAACATAAAAATGCAGGATTGTTAAATCCTTGGTCCAAATTTCAAATCACTTTTGCAGGCAACTCATCTAAGTGAAAATTAAAACATTTAATAAAAGCAACCATTTAATTTGACTTTTTTTGGTTTATGTAAATTGGCAAATTTTGAATCTCTTGAGCAGATAACTCAACTAACAAAAGACAAAACACAACAAACAAATGCAGAATACATGAATCAGAAATACAGGATTCTAATTTACAATTTAAGATTTCCTTATTTCAAACAAATCATAGACATCATGTAAAATTAACAAATATGAAATTGCGGGATTGTCAAATCCAAGAACCAAATTTCAAATCATAATTGCAATGAATTTGAAATAAATATAATTCATGGGTGTCTCAAAAAGGATGCTAAAGGATATAGAGTGGATAGGCGCTAATTCTTTTAGGAATCATAGGCATTCTCAAAAATCACCCTATTCCAATTTAGGACAGCTAAAATTTTGAGTGTAATATTCACCAACTTAACATACTTAGCAATAAAATTGACTAAAATATACACATCTCTTTTTGAGTTTAAAATTTTTTAATAAAAATTTATTATGCCTTCTTTCAACAACAACCAAGTCAACAAGCTGTTCCTTGACCTTGAAAAAATCATGCAAGGCTATTTTGGGTCTCTTAATGGTGAAGCCTCTGTCTATGGCCACTCCCAACCCACAGGCCTCTCTGCAAGCACTACCCAGGAGTGTGTTCTTTCTCCTGCAACTTCCAGCATGGCCCTGTTTGCCCATCACACACAGGCAGCTGCTAACCCAAATCCCTTATCAGCAATGACATCTGGAACCAGCCATTTTAGCTATGGGGTCACCCAGAGAGCCCAGGACCCCAAAACAGCCAATCAGATGGCATTGACCAGTTCCCATGATAAACACATCCCTCCCCCAGCCAATCAGCCTTCAAGACGCAGAAGAAAACTAATCACTCCAGAGATTGCTCTCAAAATGGTTGAAA
This sequence comes from Entomophthora muscae, assembly GCA_014839935.2. Classification (NCBI taxonomy): domain Eukaryota; kingdom Fungi; phylum Entomophthoromycota; class Entomophthoromycetes; order Entomophthorales; family Entomophthoraceae; genus Entomophthora; species Entomophthora muscae. The sequence continues at coordinate 225,381 of QTSX02002136.1, forward strand.
AGCAAGGGAAGCTTATGTCCCTTGGGGAAATTGTGGCCGCAATGGGGTTTGCAAAGTCCACTGTAGCTGCAACCCTGTGAGCCCACGCCAACTGTGCCCCCTACCAAGAAGATCCCAACTAGTGCCTGTACTTTTTCCAAAGGTGACACAGCCCATCCCCTTATGATGGCCATTATGGAACGTGACCTGCAGATGCCCCTGGTCCAGGTACGTCTCCAGTTGGGACTCACAGCATCTTCACCAACAAAAGAACAATGAATTTGTGGATGCACAGAGTTATGGTTGCTTCTAGAATCTTGTCCAATCAAGTTCTCAGTGGCTCCATTTTGGTGAATACCAACCCCTACAATTCAACTATTATTAATTTTATCAAAGGAAGGACAATGAGGGTCTGTAATGATGTCATCTTTATGTCATATGCTAATATATCTGGAAGTGTTCAAGACTATGGAGAAAAGCATATACAATCTGATGTGTACAAGCACGGCCCAATCTTGTATTGTTTTGTCAGGGTTTTATTGGCAGTTTCCCCATTGGGCGTCAATTATTACTCAGCAATATTGAACACTGCAGATGGGTATGCCTACCAGACGGAGCTCTAGGCCATGCCGGAGGAGTGGGCCACACAAAATGCTGTGCACACAGCTGTAATGAGTGCAGAAATGGAGCAGTGGGAATGGGCAACCCAAGAAATCAGAGCTGTGGGGCATACTTGTTGGTCCTACCCCATCAACTACGCTGACATGCATCTTGCAGATGTATGTCTCTACAATTTTGATTCTGCCCTCAGGCGCTTAAAGCCTGCCACCTACAACAAACTATGCACCCAAATTGATAAGGGGTATGAGCTTTTCCCTTCTGCATCCGTCCAGGACTTATTTGATCTCATCATCTTCTATGCAAGTGATAGTGATAAGTCCAGAAAGGACCCCTGCCTCCCCCCACACCAGTCCATCCACTTTGTCAAGCCATTATATGTGTCAGAAGAAGAATTTGAGAAATTAAAGCAATCAGCTCTTGCTGCCCCTTCCCAGTCAACAAACCCTGCCTCCCCAACCCCCCATCAAGCCACCTGCCTTCCAACCCTGACTCCCAAACCACCACCCATTCCCTCACCACTATCTCTGATGCTGTCCCTTCCACAGGCGCAGATGAAGGTGATGTTCATTCCTCCTATTCCCTCCCCTACTTGTCCTTTGATGAGTAAAATAAAACTTTTCTTTGTGACAACTTATTGAAGTCAATATCTCTCTTTCAATTCATAATTGATAATATTTTCTTTTTACATTATCAACATTTCCCATAATTAATACAATGTTGTACATTTTACAAATAGCTTAAAATTATGAGCATACATAATTTTCATCATTAATAATAAAGTAAAGACAATAAACGTAAATATTACATTAAAATATTGCAATTAGACGTCAACTCTTGATACTTTGATATTATGTGCATAACTCAATGCATTTTGTTTAATAAAATCCTTTGTGAACTTGGCATTTTCCATTATAATTTAATGAAATGGATTGTGGTTATATTAGGACCATTAACATTTAGTACAAATATTGATACATTGTGAATTTTACAGCCTATATATTTACCTATTGGTAATAATTCTGTCAACTTTTTAGTTGGATTTTGTGAGGTAATAATAATGTAATGTGTTAATAGAATACAGTTTATTGTCATTAATTGGCTGATTTTCTTTGCTGTGGCAATTGTGCATTTTCTGATATTTACGCACTAGTATCCAATTGGTTGGTTTCACATCAAAATGCACAGGCCATAGGAAAATAAGCCGCCACCTCGACCACATCTGGTCTTGGGGTGGTGGCTTGATTTCCTATGGCCTGTGCAATTGGATGTGAAACCAACCAATTGGATACTAGTGTGTAAATATCAGAAAATGCACAATTGTCACAGCAAAGAAAATCAGCCAATTAATGACAATAAACTGTGTTCTATTAACACATTACATTATTATTACCTTGCAAAATCCAACTAAAAAGTTGAAAGAATTATTACCAATAGATAAATATACAGGCTGTAAAATGCACTATGTATCAATATTTGTACTAAGTGTTAATGGCTCTCTAATTTAAACACAGTCAATTTATTTTAAATTGTAACTAAAAACCTAGTTTACAATTGATTTTATTAAGCAAAATGCATTGGGTTTTTCACATAATATCAAAATATCAAGAGTTGACGTCTAATTGCAATATTCTAATGCAATATTTACGTTTATTGTCTTTAATTTATTGATGATGATGAAAAATATGTATGTGTTGAAGATAGTACTATAAAAACCAGTTTTTTGATGGAATTCAAACAAAATGTCAACTATATATAACTTGATAAACAAAGTAGAAGTACACCTGCAAAAGGTTGTTGAAATAAATAAAAATATCAGGGAAATAGTGACAAGAAATCTGGGTAACAAGGGCCAGCCACTAATCCAGTCAAAAGAAGATGCTATGAATAAACTAGGGAATATTATAGACAAAAAGAATAAAGAAGCATTACTAAATCTCCAGGGAACAATTCTATCTAGTCTGAAGTTCAACAATGCAGCCTACAATTTGTGGTAGTTCTGGCAGGGGGCCAAAGAAAATAATAAGAAGATCAAACCAATTGAAGGAAATGAAGTTCCAAAAGAAATTAACACCAATGAAGAGGAAAATAATCAAATGGAAACAGAAAAAAACAAAACACAAGCAAGAAGCAGGAGCACTTCACAAAATACAGAAACTTTATCAAATGAAAATCAAGAGGAAGCACAAGTTGCAAGAAAAATAAGGAAAATTAAGCCCAGGAAAATTAATGAAGAGCAGCCAACGCTCATGAAGTTTGCCAAAATGGCGCCTGTGGCTGAGGGGATCACAGGGGAAACAATTAGTAAGTCTTTTTATGTTTTACTTATATTTATTTTAGTCATCACCAGGAATAGGGATGAGGTTGCGGAAGTGGCAGCTTTTATGCCAAGTTGGTTTTACGGGGGTTACCAGTCACTGGTAGCCCCTGTAAAACAAATAAATAAAAACCAACTAAATAAAATAGTACAACATAACATGAATAATTTTTCAAGTATTGAAGCTAAAGCTAGGAAATATTTACCACCTGCGGGGTGCTTGCTATGGATAAGGGAAGCACATGAAATAGGATCAAATATCAACTTCAAAAAAATGAATGAAATTTGTGGGGATATCAAACTAAAATTTGATGAATATATATACAAAAGCATTCAAATATTCCCCTTCACAAACATCAACAAATATGAAAAGAACTTAATAAGAACTGCCTTTCAAATAGGAACTGAATATTTGAAAACTGCAATTTTTATGAAGTATTTAAGGCACTGTCAAATAAAGTTGGGGATGCAGTCCTTGTGAATACTTTTAAACCTTTATTTATTTTGTTCACTGAGTCCTGGGGGGCTGACTTAAGTTGGGAGCCCCCTGTAACCCTCTTCAAGTCCAACTAAACAGCCTATATCAATAGGTTAGTTCAAGATTCAAAAAATTATGCATGTTCTTTTAAAAGTATACCTTGCAAAGAATTCATGTTGCGGTATACCTGGGAATTCTTCTTCACTGCATATTAAAAACCAACGTCAAAAAGTTGGAGGATGTACCTATTCAAATGGATGTTTGCCATGTAGCCCTTGACTGCCAGAAGACCCATGGGATATAGGACAGTCAAGCATGTCCTGTATGACTCCTTTGCATTGGCAACGTTATATGGGTACTATGTGCCCCCTGAAAAAAACTTATTGATTGATTCACTCACCCGCCTTTCTTTTATCAAACAATTAACAACCACCAGGGTACAAGGCGCCATCCCTCTAGCAATTGCATCCAGGGTTGTCTACCACATACAGAAGAGTATGTGGATCCAATTAGACACTTTAGCCAAAAATTTAATTTTGGGGTATAATTCCCCAGAATAATTGCATTCCCTTTGCAATTAACATCCCCTAATAAATATTTTCCCCTTGCAAATTAAATTTTATTTTTTTACTTTTTATATTTTAATACTAAAATTTTAAGATTGAACTATGTAATATTAAAATTTTACTAATAAAATTTTAATATTACACATTTCAATATTAAATTTTTAGTAGCTAAAAGTTAATATTAAAATTTTAATAATACATATTATAATACTAAAATTTTTAATATCAAAGATTTCAATATTGAATAAATCACAATTTAATAAAAATAGTTAAATTTTGAATATTTAAACTTTAATAGATAAATTTTAAGATTTATAATTATAATTTTGCTTTTAATATTTTAATTTTATTTTAAACTTTAGTAGGTAAATTATAATATTAATATATCTAAATATATTTTAAGACATTAGTTATAGTTGCAAATACTTCAAATAATAAAAAATAATTAAAAATGTTTATTTACTAGCTTGCTGAGTTCAGGTTCATTTATTACATAGTTAAACATTGAGAATTGAATTTATCTGCATCATACAGCCCGCTCCACTTATATTCTAAACAAATGATTGTTTTGAACTCGAATTACCTTTCCCTTGTAATATGGTTTGATAAACATATTTGATATACTTGACCTGCGTCCTAAGTACTAATTAGTAAGCAATATATGAAAATCATTGGTTTCCATGTCATGTGGCAATAGTGGCACTGAAATAACAAGGATCAGATGATGACCTGCAAGGTCCAATTTGTGGCTTAGAAAAGCCAAAGTACCATCAAGGATTCACAATTATTTAAATAAACTAATTTATTTCTATCTTTTTTTAATTTATTTATTTGTTAGTACAAAAGCCAATAATAATATTCAGTGCATTATAATAAAAATATATCCATCTTACCTAGTATAATTAATTTTGCTTACCTTTTCTACATATTCTTATGTCTATAATACAATCAAACATCACACTATTATATATAAATAATAATTTTTTTCCTAATAAAAATAAACTAAATAAAAATAAAAATAAATAAAACCCAGAGCGCCCATTTATCTGATTGGCTCCAAGGCCAGGGCTTTAGGGAGGAAGGATTCCGAGTGCTCATAGAAAGCCGCCACCACATTGGGTGGCATTGCAAATTGGCTGATCTTGAAAATTTTGAAGAGATCCTCAGTATCCTGAGGGAGGCCTTGTTTCACCTTATTCTTGATACAACCAAAAACCTCCTTGATTGGGTTCAGAAATGGAGAATAGGGCAGAAGAAAGAGGAGTCTCATTGGGCAGTCTGCAAGGCGGTGGCTAGCAGAATGGCTGTTTTTGTCAATGGGGGGGAACTCAGACACAACCAGGTCCACTTTGTGGAGCCCAACATTATTAAGCACAACAACGTTGGTTGTGCTGCTGTAATTTATCTGAAGGTACTCCTTGACGGCTTGGAGAAAATCAAGAAATGGTCTGCTGTTATGGGAGCCCTTAATCATTTGGTATTGGCCCAACCCATGAGGACCAAGAAGCACAACTATTGAATAGGTCTGGGAACAGACAGCTGCACAATAGGCTACGCCGTCCTTGGACCCCTTCTCAACCCACCCATGCCTAGACCTGAGTGAGGAGGAAAACAACAATTTGTTGATATAGAAGAACTAGACATTCCCAGTCTCCTTTAGTGCTTGATATGTCTCTGCATAAATGCGTCATTCCTTGATGGTCTTTTCACTGTTCCTATTATACGGCAAAACTCCCAGTACTTTCCAGGAGAAGCCCAAATCAACCATTGTTTTGTAGACAAGGTTTTTGGAAACAGAAAGCCCAAACTCTGTGGAAAGCATTGATTGAACAGCAAGTGTGTCCAGGTGGCAATCCTTGGCTATCCACTGCTTGATTGCGTCAATGTGAATAGGCTGAAGGAGTTTGGGCTGTCTTTTTGCCTTGGTGGATTTAGCAATTTTCCCGGTATTGCCATACTTGTTGTTGATGTTGGAAATGTATCTGGCTGTGACACCAAATTGGGACGCAATATCCCAAACCGCCATTCCCCCGTTCAAGAAGTTGAGGAGAGCTTCACGTTCACTATCTGTCAACTGATGCCAGTCCTTGATAGGTACCACAACATCCTGGCTACCAGGATCAACACAGGGGATGGGGACCTTTGTGTAGAATGTGGGGTCACGCTTGGTTGTGCTGGTGCTGTCAATGGTGGCATAAGATACAGGCACAGATGGCTCCTCAGTTGTGGCCAATGGCTGATAGAAGGTATCAAAAACGCGAGGGCAGGAAGTAGCAACTCTTGGGTCAAGAGTGCGGGGCTGAGTGACAACTGGGTATACAGTGGAGGTGTAAGTAACCTCAGTGTTCCCAGTGACCCTGGTGTAGAAGACTTTTTTGACAGGCCTTGAGAACAGCTTCTGTCTGGGATTCAGGCTGGTTGATTGGGCTTGGGATGCGGGAGGTGGTTGGCTGGCGCTGACACCTTGGGAGGCCTGTGTATTGGCATGACTCCCCTCAAGTTGGGTTCTTGATCTGTTCTTGGACCCTTTGGGACGCCCTCGTGGACAGGCTTCCCCGCAGGCTGGTGCAGGAGCTGGTTAGAAATGTGATTGACGGTCCATAAAAATAAAATAAAATATATTTTAGATTGAATATGTATTTATTTGGATTGATTGGTTTAGTTGTGGGTAGTTATTTTCTCTTGAGTTAGCCTTTAATAGTAACAGAATTTATATATCTGTGATTTGAAGTGAATAATATTGTATACTTTCCAGTTTTGGATGATTTTAAAGTTTAATCATTTTTTATGTCTAAACATGGTTGTTGAGATTGAATTTTTCATTTTATTTTATTCAGAGTGGAGCTTCTTAATTTGGGTTGGTGTTTCCTAGTGTGCTTAATGTACATTAAGTTTGGATTCCAGTTCCTGCAATTAATATCTGAGTTTACTAGTGCCATTCAAAAGTGATTTGAAATTTGGTTCATGGATTTGACAATCCTGCAATTTCAAAAAACATAGTAAACTTATTGAAAATGGTTGATGGATTTGAACGCTTCAAATCTGATTCCAGTTAATTCATTTTGTCCATTGGAAATATGCAGTTTGACTTGAACTTTGCAAAGTGTCTATGAGTTCCCGCATTTTTAAATATTCAAATAAAAATACAAAGAATTCAATTTTATTAAAAAAGGCCATCCTGCAAAAGTGATTCAAAATTTGGACCAAGGATTTGACAATCCTGTATTTTTACGTTCAGGTTCTGAATTTACAGTAACTCAAAAAATTAATATTTTTTACACTGAAAACCATAAAAATAAAGCTAAGAAGCTTATCTTTTTAATGAATTTTTTTATTAATATATATACTATACTCAAATTTAATCAAAAGTAATTTAAAATAGCATAGTCCATATTTTATTATAGTATTTTGATAATGATATAAAGTGGATCACTCTAAAGCTTATAAATACTTAATTTTTACTATATTACATATTTTATTTAACAAGATTAAAGATAAAGTTGAGAGCTTTATTTTTTCATATTATTTTATTTAAAATGCTCAATTATTTAGGATTCTATGGTAGTTTGAAGTTAGGACGTTTTTATCACTGTTTAGATTAATTTTAGAGTTTGAGTGAGCTTTATATCTCAAATTAAGTATAACTTAAAATAAACTCCTTGATACTTTATTTTTTTAAAAATATGCAGAGGAGCTAAAGTTATGTAAGACATCTGTTGGAAATTTTGATCAAGCAAGGATGCCAATTATGACAAAGCTCATGGATTAAGGTTTTGGCAACCAACTCCATAAATTAGCAGTAAAAAGATCAATGATGCCAAATATGACAGAGCTTGCAGAGATAAATTACAACTGCCAAACACCATAAATTGGTACAATACGTCAATTCAAAAACGCCAGATTGAAAGACGCCATCTTGAAAAATTTTGAGATGGCGTCGGGATTTACATCAGCAAAATTAAAAAAAAACTGAATAAAAATTATTAAATAGTTATTTTTTACATATTGGTTTCTAATACAGCATCTTGAAAAACTACATCACAGAAAAGCCATCTCAAATCCAAATAAAAAGAGTGTTATCCAAATAAGATTTTTCAATTATAAAAACACTTAATCAATATCCTAAAATATGCCATCACAAAAAACTGCGCCACAAAAACGCTATCTCAAATCAAAATAAAAAGTCTGTTATCAAAATAAGGTTACCAAAACTTTGCAAATTCAACTGCAAAACTACCCAGCTTTAAATGCCGCCGCGCTGCCTTTAACAAATCAAAAGCGCCGCAGCACCAACTTGGGATAGTCTTGGGCGCTGCCGCGCCGCCTTGCAAACATCTTTTATGCCACGGCAGTGTCTTACTTTTAAATTTAGTGCTGCAGCAGCGCAAGATTTGAATCCCCAACATAAAAACTCCACTAATCAACAATATTTCCAAAAGCACTAAATTTAGAAGATAACTACAACAATTAAAAACTTAATATAATAAAAAATAATAGAAACAATTAAAAAGAGGATAGGCAAAGCAAATTTATTGCAATAAAAGGCAGGCTGTGTAGGATTAGTCCCTTGTGTTGCAGGCGCCTCCACACTGCTGAGCAGAAGACGTGGCAGGAGGAGAGGACTGATGATTGGCGGGGCAGGGATGCTTGGCAGTGCACTGGATGGTAATCACTGGGCGCTCATGGGTGAGCATCATGTAGCAGTTATTGTCCAGGCGCTGGTGCATGTGAGCCAGGATCACCAGCATTTGGGCCCAGGCCAACTTGGAGTTGCGCAACATAGAAGACCAGTTGCAAAGGGGAAGGCGGATTTGACTGACTGGCACCAACCGACCCCTGCCACCACAAGCAGAGAACACTGCACCTATGGTGGTAGTCCATCAAGACATCTTCCATTTAGGGGTATGATAGGGGTAGGGGGCGCAAAGTTGGTAAGCCAGGGAGCAGTAATGCTCCAAGCAACAACCAGCGTATCCGGGCTGGCCAGGCTGGCAACTTTTAGCAGGATACCACATAAAGTGGCATGTTGCGGCAGCCAAAGGAAGGTAAAGGGAAGCATTGCCAGTGGTAATAGCTTGAAGATATGCCTTTAATGTGGTGGAGAAGCAAAGGTTGGTGTTGGCTTGGACGGGCAAGTCCAAGGTCTGATGGAAGCTGGGATCTGCTGCAAGCTCAAGAGCCCAAACCCAGGCCACCTTGTCAATATACTTGTTGTGGACAGCAATGGTATGAGCGTACTGGGCAGAAATCTCACTGGGGGCCAGGGTAGCTGAATGCAGCCCTAGAAGCACCTCAGCGGCCAAACAGGAGGCATTGTACTGGCTGTGGTATAGCTCCCCTGCCCATATTGGGGTCATTGCATCCTCGTCGGAATGTAGTGCCTGTACAAAGCTGTACATTGTCTCCTTGTGATAGCAGATCCCAAATTTGCTAAGAAGGTCTGGATAGTCCACCACCACATTGTTGGAGTTGCGGCGGGCGCAGAGCAATGAAGATGGGATAGGGGGAGGTGCTCCAGTGGAAGGAAGGCGTTGAGGAAATGGGTGCTGAGCACCAGAAGGATTGCTGCTGGGGGGTTCACTGCTGACAGGAAGAGGCTCCTCAAACATGGAGTCCTCATCAGGGAAATCCCCGGCACTAGAGTTTGGCGCAGTACTACGCTCAGAGGCCACCACAGTGGTTGTGCAGTCCTGTTTGCAAAACTGGGAGTCACTGCCCAAAGTCAATTCAAGAAAGCAATACAAACTGAGCGCAGCATTTTTCAAAAAGTGCGCCGCTCCGCTTTGTCCATTGAAGCTATCATTTTGTTGTAGGCTTGGCGCATGTTGGTGTTGCTGTTGTTGTTGGTGTTGGGATTCATCTGATATAGAAAGAAAGTAGTGTTTGGTCAAGTGGGGGGATATGTTGGAATTTTTGACCAAGCAATGATGCCAATTATGACAGAGCTCACAAATTAGGATTACAGCAGCCAACTCCATAAATTAGCAGTATAAAATCAATGATGCCAATCATGACATAGCTCACAGAATAGAATTACTGCAACCTCATTGTCATAAATTTATAATATAAAATTTATATATATTCATTTGGCAGTAGATTTCAGATCATTACTGAAGAATACCCAATGACATGCAAAGCTGCGCTGTCTCTATCATACATAAAGCAACACCATGCCACCCAAAAAAAAGCTCACAGTGCCGTAGCGCCTGAGATAATTTTCAGTTGGCGCTGCGGTGCCTAAGCTTTAATTAAAATAGCGTGACTGCATGTTCTTGATTTTTTTTGTCTATAAAATCATACTTTTATGTGATAAATCCAAGCTTTTTCCTTTTTAATTGGGAATAAAGTATGGTATTAATTTAAGACTCCATATAATAAATCAACCAAAATTAGCACCACTTATATACTGCTACCCACTATAATACAGCCATTCAAAAATCCATGTTTAATATGCTAGCCTTATTCCTTATCATAGTATGAACTTTGCTATTTGGGTTTCAATAATACAATGTTTTAATAGTGATTTTATTTAGTAATGAGAGTATTTCCATTGTGCAAAATGTACTCATTACAAATTCCACTGGGTTTCATATCATCTAATAGATTTGATACACACAATGGATAGGGAAAATAAGAGGTAATTACATATGACGCAAGGCTACGCTATAAAGAGCATGCCATCACAAATTGACTGTTTCCACTTTTATCAAAGTACAGTTCAGCGCCAAATCTCGATTAAATAAAAAAATGTAAGAAACTGTCTGAAACTTTGCATATATGTATTTTTTGATCTCCTCTAAACAACTAGTACTTTTTAACCCCAGTTGCATAAGCTAGTTTTAAAAATACTCAAGTTTTACTCTTTGGCCTGGTTGAGGTAGCACCACCAGAAATTTGTTAATTTAATATAAAAAAGTCAAAAACACTCATTTTTGAGCTACAGCATATCAATTAGACATCTTGAAAACGCCATTTAACTTGCAAGTTTTCAGTCAAAACTCACAGTTTTGCATAATTGCGCTACTTATAAATTTTTAATTTTTACATAATACAAAACATAATAATTTTGATGGTATATAATTTGAAAGTTTTTCTACAATTCCATGTAAAAATATTGACTGTGTTTATATTTAACACATTCTCATTTTCTCTTTAAAAATTGTCCCAAAATTTGAACTTTTCTGACGCAAATTCACTCTTAGATGCCTCCCAAGCCTACCACCAACACTACCCCCAAGGCTCCCAAGAGCACGGCTGCTCCCGCTCAGGCAAGAAAGACCAAGGCTACCCCCTCCAAGCAGCCTCCTAAAGAAAAAACACCTGCCAAGACCCCCACACCTTCCCCTGAGCCTGAGGCTGATAGCCCCACCCCACCCCACTCTCACTTTGTCTACTCCCCCTCTGATCTCCAGGAGGAGCACATCCACTCCAATGGTGAAGATGAGAATGAAAGAGTCTCTAAAAAGGACTTTGGTGACCATGGTTTTGCAGCCTCAGAGGAGGAGCCTATCCTAGAGTGGGACCTACATGCAGTTGCCAATATCTGCAACGTAAATGGGCAATTTATAGTTCCAGCTGTTTTACCTGACTTGTTTCCAATTATGACCAAGAAGGGGGTGCTGGTTTTGTCAAAGACAGCTTCCTTTTCATATGCAATGACCAGAGAAAAAATATGGCAAACCATCACTACAAATGTGATAGTCCAGGCTGCCCCACGCAATTAGCTACAATTGGGTTTACCCAAGTCAAGGAGCTTACCATTGAGCATGACTGTTTGGGCTCTGATATGATTCTCTACTATCTTATGTGCTGGTACCTTTGCCAAGCCATTCCTTCCAACAAGGAATTGACTTCAACTGAGCTGGTAACTCATGATCTCCTTTACCTGAATAAGGATCAGAGAGAGGAGGTTAGGGAAAAGACCAGACTCCAGTGGTATATGACTCATCAACAGTCAATCAATGCCAACATTGGCGTCAGCGCTAAAAGTATTGATGAGCTTGTAATTTCAGAAGTCCAGAAGACTACCATGCTTGGAAAGCCCTTTCTGCTACACAACAACAGGCAAGTTTCACCAAACCATATTTTGTGCTTTTCAACACAAGAGGATCTTGTACGCCTTTTAAAGTGTGATACCTGGTTTGCTGATGGGACTTTTGCCTCTTGTCTAAAGCTATTTTATCATATTTGGGCTATCCATGGTCAGGTCAATGAACATACCATCCCCTTTGTCTTCTTCTTTCTCCACAATAAAAGGGAAGAGACCTACATTTACGCCTTAAATATACTCAAGCAAAAAACTGGATGCCATCTTACCTACGCTTGAAGAAGAGCTAACTGATAAAAGGGGCCGCAAGAAGAAGAAGGTCAGCCCAGAGGCTCCCCAAGAGCAACAGGCCATAACCAGAAAGGCGCCAGAGTCCCTTCCTTACCATACCACGTTGATGGTTGACTTTGAGGCTGCACAGGACAACACTTTTACCAAGGTATTTATGAGCAGGCCCCAAGGCTGCTTCTTTCACTACCGCCAGGCTCTGCACAAGAACCTGATGAAAACCCCAGCCCTCAATAAGCTGGTATACAAGTATGGTACAAAGGAGGCCAGATAGATATTCAATTGCTTTGCTGCTCTGGCCATGGTCAGAAAGGAAGAGGTTAACCTTTTTTATGACAAGCTTCTCAATGATAATTAATTCTTGGGAACCAAGAAGCCTTTGCTCCTTTCATACAGTATTTTGAGCACTAGTGGGTAGGTGTATTCCAAGGCCATTGCCGCATCTGCAAGGGCGGCAACTCAATTAACTGTAACTGCTATAAGCAGGTCAAAGCCGGCGTAACTAAGACCACCTCCTCACTTGAAGGTTAGCATAATCAATTTTCCCGCCTGGTTAAGGCAAAAAAGCCTATGTTTAATATGATCATCGACAAGCTGAAGTTCAGCATGTGCACATGGATCAGCTATATTCCCATGAAGTCAAAGGCAAAGCTTTTATAGCCAAGCATTCTGGCCAGCAGGTCAAGTTTGCAAGTGTTACAAAAGCGGCTTTGGCCTATTACACTAGAGAGGGATGCCTTACCCATCCCAAAGACATTGCCAAAGCCCTTGGATCCAATTTATAATCCACTTTTTTAACAACAAACTTCTTTCTTTCAAATATTTGATTTTAACTTTTAATATATATACATGTTTAATATAGTGTTAAAATTTAATACAAAAATAGCACTGTTTTAGGATGTGTTGACTTTGGAGCTTTGCGCAATATAGTTGGTATTAGCTGACCCCATATTTTTATTGCAGATTTGAAATCCTTGGATGATTTGGAGTCTAGTCAAATGTTTTTTATAGTTTTTGAAATGTTTTTTGGGCTTTTATCAATGTTTTAAGTTGTCTGGCATGGTTTGGTCATAAATTTGAGATGGCGTTTTTAAGATGGCGTCTTTTTAGATGGTGTTTTTAAGATGGCATCTTTCTAGATGGCGTTTTTAAGATGGCGTTTTTGAGATAGCATCATTCAAATTGATGTATTGCATCCATAAATAGATATTATAAAATACAAGTATATTAAATCAGCAGTAGTCTGCTGATCTAAACCATAAATCAGCCAATGGTAAGCTCTGCTGCTACGCTTGGTTGATACATAATTTGCTGCCGCGCCACTTTAAAAAAGTTACAGGCGCTGCGGCGCCGCCTAGCAATAGAATTAAGCCTAAGTGCCAAACTACTTTTACGTCAGGCGCCTTTGCGCCAACTGAAAATTATTGCAAGCACCACCTAGAAAATATTGTAGGCACCAAGGCTCTGGGTTCAATTCCCCATAATATCAAATCACATATTAATTATTATTAAGCATCAAGATTGAAGTATTTTCAGGATAGCAGGAAGTGATCCTGAAGTGGCTAAACTATTCCACGCCTGCAAGGGCCACCTTTTCTGGATGAAGATGAAAATATTCTATTTCTTGATGTGTGATAAGTCTACCAAGATTAATAATTACCCAAAATAGGGGGGTGTTAGAACGTTCTAGAAGACATGGCTAGCAGCCCAGGGATTAACCTTTGATAAGGTATAAGAATAATTAATCAATTATAATAAAATCATCTTTTAATCTGGTTGACCTTTATCTTAATCTTTAAGTACTTCTGCATGATCAGAAGCCATTCCTTGACAATAATCATGTTTCAATTTGATCTTGGCTCCTCTGATACAATACTACTCATATCCTCACATATGACTGTATTCAAGCAAATTCCCTGTGCCCTATAATATCAATTAATTGTGGTGTTGTAATACAAAAAGTGCAACAGCATCATTTTAATTGATTTGCATTGATTAAAAAGAGACTATGATGTAATAATGATGCTTAGCTGCTCAACATATATCACTTGTGCATGAAAAATGGGTATTTAATTTATTCTAGAAATATAAATTGATGGTGAAATTTCATTAAAAGCTATCACATCATTTCTTTTAGAATGATTTCATAAGGTTTGGTATAAATGAGATAAAGCACCACCTAAGGTTTACTTCAATCTATTGTCAAAAAAATATGATTTCTACTACCACACTCTTTTGCAAAGCATCTCTACCAAGCATCTAAATATCAACAATAATAAATCTAATAATATGTGATCTGTTAGCTTCATCTCTGCTACACATCAATTTTCCTCCTTGGGAGCATCAATAAAATGTGAAAGAATTGCTATACTTAAGAAAGCATTTTCCTTTGTTTCTGGAGACAACCTTAATTCCTTCATCAATCACTTCCTCACTTAAACTTAGTTTGGAAAAACAGAGTTCCTGCCAACTATTCAAATTCAAAAAGACACTGAGTTCATTGAAAACTTAAAGGATCTCATGAAATCTTCTCCCTAAAAAACATCTCCCAGCCTTTTGATCTCTGGTTACTTCCAGTCACTCTTTAAAAGATCTAAATGATATGAGGTTTAATATAACAAAAAGTGAGTTTGAATACTCAAGAAAAATAAATAAAAATAAAATTTAAGCTTAAACAAAAAGCCAAAAGAATAATAACTACTCATTAAAAAAAGAAATAATCAAAAAGAATAATTAAAAAACTGCTGGAAAATTCTTTTGAAACAAGCCAGTTTACAAAAAAAGAACCAGCAAAAATTTATAAAGATATTGAAAAGAAATGAGTGAACACTCAACTGCAATAAAATACTCTCTTAAAAACAAGAAAAAGAAATATATGAAAATAAAAAATGAGATTACAATATCACTTTCAACTTATTATAATCTAATGCCAAAAAACATAATAAAGAGTAAAAAACTGATATGTGTAATATTGGTAATTTAAAGCATATTTAGAAAAAAAATGTGAGAGAAAATTTCCAAGAACCATTACCTATAAATAATGACCTAAAGTCTATTAATCAGCAGAAATACATTTAATGCTCACCAAAATAGAGATATTTAAAAGATATCAATGAATTAGACAATGAATCTTGTGTTATAGTCATAGATTATAAGGGAGAATTTGATGCAATACGTCAATTCAAATGACACTATCTCAAAAACATCATCTTAAAAACACCTTATAGAAAGACACCATCTCAAAAATGTGTCCAAAAACACCATCTAAAAAGACGCCATCTTAAAAACGCCATCTCAAATTTATGACCAAACCATGCCAGACAACTTAAAACATTGATAAAAGCCCAAAAAACATTTCAAAAACTATAAAAAACATTTGACTAGACTCCAAATCATCCAAGGATTTCAAATCTGCAATAAAAATATGGGGTCAGCTAATACCAACTATATTGCGCAAAGCTCCAAAGTCAACACATCCTAAAACAGTGCTATTTTTGTATTAAATTTTAACACTATATTAAACATGTATATATATTAAAAGTTAAAATCAAATATTTGAAAGAAAGAAGTTTGTTGTTAAAAAAGTGGATTATAAATTGGATCCAAGGGCTTTGGCAATGTCTTTGGGATGGGTAAGGCATCCCTCTCTAGTGTAATAGGCCAAAGCCGCTTTTGTAACACTTGCAAACTTGACCTGCTGGCCAGAATGCTTGGCTATAAAAGCTTTGCCTTTGACTTCATGGGAATATAGCTGATCCATGTGCACATGCTGAACTTCAGCTTGTCGATGATCATATTAAACATAGGCTTTTTTGCCTTAACCAGGCGGGAAAATTGATTATGCTAACCTTCAAGTGAGGAGGTGGTCTTAGTTACGCCGGCTTTGACCTGCTTATAGCAGTTACAGTTAATTGAGTTGCCGCCCTTGCAGATGCGGCAATGGCCTTGGAATACACCTACCCACTAGTGCTCAAAATACTGTATGAAAGGAGCAAAGGCTTCTTGGTTCCCAAGAATTAATTATCATTGAGAAGCTTGTCATAAAAAAGGTTAACCTCTTCCTTTCTGACCATGGCCAGAGCAGCAAAGCAATTGAATATCTATCTGGCCTCCTTTGTACCATACTTGTATACCAGCTTATTGAGGGCTGGGGTTTTCATCAGGTTCTTGTGCAGAGCCTGGCGGTAGTGAAAGAAGCAGCCTTGGGGCCTGCTCATAAATACCTTGGTAAAAGTGTTGTCCTGTGCAGCCTCAAAGTCAACCATCAACGTGGTATGGTAAGGAAGGGACTCTGGCGCCTTTCTGGTTATGGCCTGTTGCTCTTGGGGAGCCTCTGGGCTGACCTTCTTCTTCTTGCGGCCCCTTTTATCAGTTAGCTCTTCTTCAAGCGTAGGTAAGATGGCATCCAGTTTTTTGCTTGAGTATATTTAAGGCGTAAATGTAGGTCTCTTCCCTTTTATTGTGGAGAAAGAAGAAGACAAAGGGGATGGTATGTTCATTGACCTGACCATGGATAGCCCAAATATGATAAAATAGCTTTAGACAAGAGGCAAAAGTCCCATCAGCAAACCAGGTATCACACTTTAAAAGGCGTACAAGATCCTCTTGTGTTGAAAAGCACAAAATATGGTTTGGTGAAACTTGCCTGTTGTTGTGTAGCAGAAAGGGCTTTCCAAGCATGGTAGTCTTCTGGACTTCTGAAATTACAAGCTCATCAATACTTTTAGCGCTGACGCCAATGTTGGCATTGATTGACTGTTGATGAGTCATATACCACTGGAGTCTGGTCTTTTCCCTAACCTCCTCTCTCTGATCCTTATTCAGGTAAAGGAGATCATGAGTTACCAGCTCAGTTGAAGTCAATTCCTTGTTGGAAGGAATGGCTTGGCAAAGGTACCAGCACATAAGATAGTAGAGAATCATATCAGAGCCCAAACAGTCATGCTCAATGGTAAGCTCCTTGACTTGGGTAAACCCAATTGTAGCTAATTGCGTGGGGCAGCCTGGACTATCACATTTGTAGTGATGGTTTGCCATATTTTTTCTCTGGTCATTGCATATGAAAAGGAAGCTGTCTTTGACAAAACCAGCACCCCCTTCTTGGTCATAATTGGAAACAAGTCAGGTAAAACAGCTGGAACTATAAATTGCCCATTTACGTTGCAGATATTGGCAACTGCATGTAGGTCCCACTCTAGGATAGGCTCCTCCTCTGAGGCTGCAAAACCATGGTCACCAAAGTCCTTTTTAGAGACTCTTTCATTCTCATCTTCACCATTGGAGTGGATGTGCTCCTCCTGGAGATCAGAGGGGGAGTAGACAAAGTGAGAGTGGGGTGGGGTGGGGCTATCAGCCTCAGGCTCAGGGGAAGGTGTGGGGGTCTTGGCAGGTGTTTTTTCTTTAGGAGGCTGCTTGGAGGGGGGTAGCCTTGGTCTTTCTTGCCTGAGCGGGAGCAGCCGTGCTCTTGGGAGCCTTGGGGGTAGTGTTGGTGGTAGGCTTGGGAGGCATCTAAGAGTGAATTTGCGTCAGAAAAGTTCAAATTTTGGGACAATTTTTAAAGAGAAAATGAGAATGTGTTAAATATAAACACAGTCAATATTTTTACATGGAATTGTAGAAAAACTTTCAAATTATATACCATCAAAATTATTATGTTTTGTATTATGTAAAAATTAAAAATTTATAAGTAGCGCAATTATGCAAAACTGTGAGTTTTGACTGAAAACTTGCAAGTTAAATGGCGTTTTCAAGATGTCTAATTGATATGCTGTAGCTCAAAAATGAGTGTTTTTGACTTTTTTATATTAAATTAACAAATTTCTGGTGGTGCTACCTCAACCAGGCCAAAGAGTAAAACTTGAGTATTTTTAAAACTAGCTTATGCAACTGGGGTTAAAAAGTACTAGTTGTTTAGAGGAGATCAAAAAATACATATATGCAAAGTTTCAGACAGTTTCTTACATTTTTTTATTTAATCGAGATTTGGCGCTGAACTGTACTTTGATAAAAGTGGAAACAGTCAATTTGTGATGGCATGCTCTTTATAGCGTAGCCTTGCGTCATATGTAATTACCTCTTATTTTCCCTATCCATTGTGTGTATCAAATCTATTAGATGATATGAAACCCAGTGGAATTTGTAATGAGTACATTTTGCACAATGGAAATACTCTCATTACTAAATAAAATCACTATTAAAACATTGTATTATTGAAACCCAAATAGCAAAGTTCATACTATGATAAGGAATAAGGCTAGCATATTAAACATGGATTTTTGAATGGCTGTATTATAGTGGGTAGCAGTATATAAGTGGTGCTAATTTTGGTTGATTTATTATATGGAGTCTTAAATTAATACCATACTTTATTCCCAATTAAAAAGGAAAAAGCTTGGATTTATCACATAAAAGTATGATTTTATAGACAAAAAAAATCAAGAACATGCAGTCACGCTATTTTAATTAAAGCTTAGGCACCGCAGCGCCAACTGAAAATTATCTCAGGCGCTACGGCACTGTGAGCTTTTTTTTTGGGTGGCATGGTGTTGCTTTATGTATGATAGAGACAGCGCAGCTTTGCATGTCAT
Source organism: Entomophthora muscae (assembly GCA_014839935.2). Lineage (NCBI taxonomy): Eukaryota > Fungi > Entomophthoromycota > Entomophthoromycetes > Entomophthorales > Entomophthoraceae > Entomophthora > Entomophthora muscae. The sequence continues at coordinate 244,261 of QTSX02002136.1, forward strand.
TGGGTATTCTTCAGTAATGATCTGAAATCTACTGCCAAATGAATATATATAAATTTTATATTATAAATTTATGACAATGAGGTTGCAGTAATTCTATTCTGTGAGCTATGTCATGATTGGCATCATTGATTTTATACTGCTAATTTATGGAGTTGGCTGCTGTAATCCTAATTTGTGAGCTCTGTCATAATTGGCATCATTGCTTGGTCAAAAATTCCAACATATCCCCCCCACTTGACCAAACACTACTTTCTTTCTATATCAGATGAATCCCAACACCAACAACAACAGCAACACCAACATGCGCCAAGCCTACAACAAAATGATAGCTTCAATGGACAAAGCGGAGCGGCGCACTTTTTGAAAAATGCTGCGCTCAGTTTGTATTGCTTTCTTGAATTGACTTTGGGCAGTGACTCCCAGTTTTGCAAACAGGACTGCACAACCACTGTGGTGGCCTCTGAGCGTAGTACTGCGCCAAACTCTAGTGCCGGGGATTTCCCTGATGAGGACTCCATGTTTGAGGAGCCTCTTCCTGTCAGCAGTGAACCCCCCAGCAGCAATCCTTCTGGTGCTCAGCACCCATTTCCTCAACGCCTTCCTTCCACTGGAGCACCTCCCCCTATCCCATCTTCATTGCTCTGCGCCCGCCGCAACTCCAACAATGTGGTGGTGGACTATCCAGACCTTCTTAGCAAATTTGGGATCTGCTATCACAAGGAGACAATGTACAGCTTTGTACAGGCACTACATTCCGACGAGGATGCAATGACCCCAATATGGGCAGGGGAGCTATACCACAGCCAGTACAATGCCTCCTGTTTGGCCGCTGAGGTGCTTCTAGGGCTGCATTCAGCTACCCTGGCCCCCAGTGAGATTTCTGCCCAGTACGCTCATACCATTGCTGTCCACAACAAGTATATTGACAAGGTGGCCTGGGTTTGGGCTCTTGAGCTTGCAGCAGATCCCAGCTTCCATCAGACCTTGGACTTGCCCGTCCAAGCCAACACCAACCTTTGCTTCTCCACCACATTAAAGGCATATCTTCAAGCTATTACCACTGGCAATGCTTCCCTTTACCTTCCTTTGGCTGCCGCAACATGCCACTTTATGTGGTATCCTGCTAAAAGTTGCCAGCCTGGCCAGCCCGGATACGCTGGTTGTTGCTTGGAGCATTACTGCTCCCTGGCTTACCAACTTTGCGCCCCCTACCCCTATCATACCCCTAAATGGAAGATGTCTTGATGGACTACCACCATAGGTGCAGTGTTCTCTGCTTGTGGTGGCAGGGGTCGGTTGGTGCCAGTCAGTCAAATCCGCCTTCCCCTTTGCAACTGGTCTTCTATGTTGCGCAACTCCAAGTTGGCCTGGGCCCAAATGCTGGTGATCCTGGCTCACATGCACCAGCGCCTGGACAATAACTGCTACATGATGCTCACCCATGAGCGCCCAGTGATTACCATCCAGTGCACTGCCAAGCATCCCTGCCCCGCCAATCATCAGTCCTCTCCTCCTGCCACGTCTTCTGCTCAGCAGTGTGGAGGCGCCTGCAACACAAGGGACTAATCCTACACAGCCTGCCTTTTATTGCAATAAATTTGCTTTGCCTATCCTCTTTTTAATTGTTTCTATTATTTTTTATTATATTAAGTTTTTAATTGTTGTAGTTATCTTCTAAATTTAGTGCTTTTGGAAATATTGTTGATTAGTGGAGTTTTTATGTTGGGGATTCAAATCTTGCGCTGCTGCAGCACTAAATTTAAAAGTAAGACACTGCCGTGGCATAAAAGATGTTTGCAAGGCGGCGCGGCAGCGCCCAAGACTATCCCAAGTTGGTGCTGCGGCGCTTTTGATTTGTTAAAGGCAGCGCGGCGGCATTTAAAGCTGGGTAGTTTTGCAGTTGAATTTGCAAAGTTTTGGTAACCTTATTTTGATAACAGACTTTTTATTTTGATTTGAGATAGCGTTTTTGTGGCGCAGTTTTTTGTGATGGCATATTTTAGGATATTGATTAAGTGTTTTTATAATTGAAAAATCTTATTTGGATAACACTCTTTTTATTTGGATTTGAGATGGCTTTTCTGTGATGTAGTTTTTCAAGATGCTGTATTAGAAACCAATATGTAAAAAATAACTATTTAATAATTTTTATTCAGTTTTTTTTTAATTTTGCTGATGTAAATCCCGACGCCATCTCAAAATTTTTTTGAGATGGGTTCTTTTGCTCTGGCGTTTTTGAATTATTGTATTGCACCAATTCTTTAAAGGTTGATGGTGACCTATTTGAAATCAATAACTTTTTTACTTCAAAAACCTATTTCTTTATTAGGATTTGCATTGGTATTTAAAGAGAACAATAAAGTTAAATATGAATCCCATGATTTTTTATCTCAAATGTTGTCTTGTGATTCTTTGTTTTCAGGTGAATGTCTAATAAGCCTTCTTAAATCAGATAGACTTAAAAAAATAAAATTTATAAAAGTATGGACTGATAATGAAATCATTTTAGATCATATGAGTTTTTATGTTACTTATTTGAAGAGCACATAAATATATTGAGGGTTTTATAAAATATAATCATTTTGTTGAATGTCATGGAAAAGGCAATGTTGGTGGTTACTTTGATGTAATATCAAAAATGTTAAAGAAATAGAAAAAATGGCTTAATATTAACGATATTAATTATCTTAAAAATATTTGTGAGCCAGAAGAAAAAATAAAAGAACTATGAAATTTAGCTTTAACTGGTTCAATTGTTTCTCAAAAAGCATTTTTTATATCTAAGAAAGAAAGTTTAGGCTTATAAAAAGGAAGCTTGAAGTTAAAAATCTGCTCATCAATATTTCATATTTGATAAAAGATGGGAAGCTATATAATTCACTTTTAACATTTGAAAGATTCTCATAATATTCCAAGATAACTTATCACTTAAAACCATGTGATTATACCAGAGAAACAAAAATATAAGAAGATGCTAGTAGTGTATTAGGGTGACTTCATGAAGTAGGGCAGCTTACTAGAGGGTAGATTTCAAATAGAGTTATTAGTTTTTCAAAGACAACAACTTTTTAAAAAAACCAAGAATAGTTATGATGAGCCAAAGATAGGATAATGTCACATATAGCTTTGGGCTACTGTTACTCTCCCACGCAACTCACCATAGATATTCTTAGTTTTTAGTAATCTTAAGATATTTTCAGTAATATTAGAAGTTTCAATTTTCAATTCTAAAATTGATTAAGTATTTAAAAAAATCATCTAAGCCAAAGATCAATTAAATTTTAGGGGTTGATTCTATTTTAACCTTTCTGAATAATTTGAATACAAATAATTTAACTAAGCTATAAAATATCAAAATGGAACTTAGGCATGACAAGAAAAATAATGTCCCATATGTCCAAAAACTTCTATAATACACTCAACTGCATACTGACAAGTGAAGATACTGTATTGTAAGTCCCATCAACACAGAGATTTGGCACAATCTTTTATTTATCATAGAAACTTAGGAACCACCTGTAGCAGTGATTTACATGAATACATCAAAGCCTTTTACTGATAGAAAAACAGATATACACCATCAAAGAAGTCCTTGATTAATATGAAGTGTGTGAGAAGTATGCTCACTCCAAGGTAGCCCCAAAGTCTGGAATACTGGTCTCAATAACCCAACAGTTCAATGTATGGGCATTGGACATTTGGAACCCATCTCAGAAGATAAAAAATCAAAAAAAAAACATTACAGCCCTTAATTATGTAACAAGATGACCTGTAGCCTAATCTATAAAATAGAAAAAGAGAAACAATGTAATATGACTCAATAGCAAGGAGATAATTGCCAAGTTTGGGAAACCAGACCTTCAGATCATGGACTGAGAAACCAAACTCACTGCTGACAACACCAACATCTATGTTGTAACAAGTCAAATCCTTAAAAGATCAGATATCCATTCTTCTCCTTAATTGATTTGACCTGTTGACTAATTTAGAAAACTACTTGTACATGACACTCAAATGCAATCTCATTTATTACCACAGCTAGAAATTCACTTATACTGTCCAAATAGGTAACTGCCAGAATTAACTCATTCAGTAAGTCAACATTATTTTAGTATTCATCTGCCGGAATTAGGCATTTCCAAAACTAAGCTAATTTTTCATAGTAAATTATTAAGTCAGAACTGCAAAATTAAAAAGGAACAGGAATAATGTTGATACCATTTAAACAAAGGCTTAATTTTAAGCCAAAAAACTAATATAATTTACTATGAAAATGTAAGTTTCTTTGTATTTTTACATTAAGGTCAACTACAGTAAGTAATATCTGGATGTCAACACCAAATAAGAATCCATAAATTGCTTAATAAAATAAAAAATATTCTAAAAATAACTATTTTTATATTTTATATTGATGTTTTTATTAAATATATATTAAGATAAGCATTGAACAAAGACATATGCCAACTTTCATAGTGTTCTTTGTATTATTTAGATATTTACTGTTATTTTAAACTCACTGGATAAACTATAGCTTAATTCTGGAAGTCCACTTAAGCCAAAACGCATATTTTAAAGCTAGAAATTATATAAGTATTTATAATGTTAACTTTGTGTCAAATTGACGTGTCACCTGAATTGCAACAAAGGGGTTTGGCTAAGCAAACAAAGTGACATAATTTTGTTGTAACTGTGCTGTTTTAACAGAGTTACATGGGGAAAATATTTAGGAGATAGATAATAATCTTTATTGTGAGATAGTGATTTTATAGTTCATGTGAATCAAGGATAACAGGAACATGATTGGTGATCACACGGCTGGATGGAAGAGGGGGGTGGCTTGATCCTGGTAATGAGTCAAGCGCCAAAACAAGGTATCCACTATAAGGGATCATCATCTGTTTATGTTGTTGGATTTTGTATTTTGAGTTGACTCCCTAGTCTGGCTTCAGGTGACCAGGTAATCAGATTGCAGGTCACAAACCTGCTTGGTTGGAACCTTGCTGGCAGGTCAAGCCTGCGGTTTTGACAATTTAAGCAAGATTTAATAAGAGCGTTACTATAAAAGAACACTGACTGCCTGAATGTTGACACCTTCACTGGTTTATTAGTAAAACACTGTCACTTAACAAAAAGCACACATACAATGGTATGATAATTCAGTCCAAAGCACCCAGGTCTATACTTTATACTTCCCTCTACAATCCCTGTTATTTAGTTTTCATAAGCTACATATGCAAATCTTTAAATTTTTTAAATTTAAAAATAATCAATTTTGGCCTTAAAAAACCAACTCCAGAAAATATTAACCAAGCTTTATAAGTGATTTACACAGTGTTTTTCTAGTTTAATGCTGACAGTCAGTATGCCAACGTCAAAATTAAAGCATTTTTTATGCTGACAAACTAAATTAAATATTTTTGACTATTGTGACTACCAGAATGTCAAATTTTTATTTAAACATGGTTTTTTCTATTCTTTACTAATAAACTAGCTCTAAAATTACTTTTCATACTTCTATAAACTATTTACTTAATAATAAAAAATAAAACAAGTTATTGTTATTTAATCTCATTCATGTTTCACATGATTATTCTTACTTTATGAACTCTACTCTAATTATTGTAGGACAAATCTTCCAAGAAGCCACAAAAGAACCCCAAGTCAACCAAGAAAGTGCCCAAAGCCTCTGGAAAGGCCCAAAGTCTCTACCCCAACAAAAAACCAGACAAAGAGCCCATAAAGAAACAGAAGACAAAGGAGAAGACCCCAGACCTTGAAAGCAAAGAGCCCTCCCCTGCCCCCTCCTATTCTCCAAGCTAATAAAAATCAGAAGGAGATGAGGTTCCACTAAACAGGCAAGGAAGAAAGAAGATGCCCAAGAGTCCAGAACCCCAGTCAATCCCAGATGAATCAAGCTCAAAGGAATCAAGCCCCAAGGAATCAAGCTCATCCCAGTCCAAGAAGCGCAAGGATCCAACTCCAGATAATTCCCCTCCACTGCCCAACAAATCTGCACCTCTATCCTTCTTATCAAGTATCAATAAAAAAGATCCTGATGATTACCAGTCTAACTATCATCAAGCATCAATTGGCCCATGGGATCCCCTAAAGGTTTACAATATATGTAACGTCAAAAGAGAGTTTAAGCTCCCAAAGAAGTTCCCTCAGTTTTTCCCTCTAATGTCTGTCAAAGAAGGTGCAAGTTTAGTCTGTGATGGCTATGTTTTTAATTGAAACAATCAAAAGAGAGTAATAAGAAGCAAGCATTATGTATGTGAAGATAGAAGCTGCACTGACAGGATCAACACAGAAGGATGGGATAAAGTCACTAGTGAAAAAGGAGAGCACACATACAATGCTCCAATCAATCTTATTGAAAAGCTTCTAAAGTGGTACCTCTACCAAATGGTCCCAGTCTCCAAAGATGTCAAGGCTTCTGATCTGGCAGTTAAGGCCACTAATCACCTAAGTAATGAGAACCTGAAGCTCATTCCTGACTGCAACCAGTTAGTGAAGTACATATGTGACAAACGCCATGATCTATTCCCCCATAAGAAATCTGCCATGGTCCAAGAAGAGTTAGTCTTGAAAGATGAGCTGAAAATGTTCAATGATGATGAGGTATTCCTTCTACATGATGATGGGCCTATATCAGAGGCAAGAATTATATGCTATGCTATACAACAGAACCTGGAGCAGTTAAGAGATCCAGAGACCTGGTTATATGACAGTATCTTTGCAGTATGCCCTCGCCTTTTTATCAACTATAGGTTGTACATTCCCTTATTGAAGGCAAGGTTCTCCAATTTGCCTACTTTCTGCTTCCTGGGGTAACAGAAGAGATCTGCACAAAGGCCTTTAAAATTATTCAGGAGGGCATCAAAGCCCTACCCAATAATAGAACGAGTCCCCCTGGCCATAACACTAAAGCCAATCCAGATGATGATGAAAAAGATGAAGCCACCCTTGCTGCAGAAAAAGAAGCTCAAGATAAAGCACTTGGACCCTAAACTATAATGATGGACTATGAAACTGCCCAGTATAACGCTTTTGTAAATACCTTTGATGAAGAGGTCCAGGGGTGTTTTTTCTATTTCTGACAGGCTGTCAACAGGCAACTAAAGGGTCTACCTGAGCTCAGCAAGCTCAACTGTCTAAATAATTCAGGAAAGTGCAAGTTCTTAATTCAGCAGTTTGTAGCACTAGCCTTTGTAAAGCCAGAGAATACTGGACAAGCCTTTGACCTCCTATGTTAGGATCCATATGCCAAGAAACATGAGTATTCCTTCTACCCTTTCATTGAATATTATGAACCACAGTGGATTAGACGTAAGGTCATTAAGCGCCGGAGCAAGCCCAGAGCCAAAGCCAACTGGAACTGCTATCAGGCAGTTCTTAAGGATGAGATGAAAACAACTTCATCTTTGGAGGGCTGGCATAAGCATATCAAGTCCTCCTTTGGAATCAAGCCTAGATACAACACCTTCTACAAGCACCTCAAAGTCCAATAGGGTAATACTGCTGCATCCATCAGAGATATTGAGAACCACCCATCCAAGAAGAAGAGAACCACCAAAGAGAAACAGTATCAAGAGAAGATCAAGTACGTTGTCAAGTCCAAATATAAGCTTTCAGAGACTGGGGAATACATTAAGAAGATTGCCACAGTTCTTAATGGCAACCAGGTGATCAAAGTCTAGCTTTCAATTAAATTTATTGAGTATCACCTAATTTTTTACATAGTTCTTATATGTTAAGTATAATATTTTGAAATAAATAGTTATCCTAAATAACTCATTAAGAATTTACAATACTGTTTTTATAAAATCATTGATTTTCTATTGATAGTTTGATGCTTTAGACTGTATTACATGACCTATTTTGGTATTTTACTAGTAAAATATATGTTTTTTGTAGTTTTAAATATAGAAAAGGCTTTATATTACTGTTTCTGATTATTATATTTCCCTATAATATGAAAACTTTATGTAGTATCTTTTTGTGTATTGGATTTTTTTGTTTTTATATGTGGAAAATTTTATTATAGTAAAGATATCTAATTTCATAGTGAATTATTTTTGGAGTGTATTTTTATGAATTTTTTAATTGTCATGTATAATTTTTCATGGACTTTTTAAAATTTATGTTGTCACATTACCCTAAAAAGTATCTTGAAGCTTAATTTTTATTAAGTAAAATGTTCAGGAAACAGGTTTCTGCTTATTAAAAAAGTGTCAACGTTTAGTAGTCTGCATGAGTTAAAACTTAATTCTGACTTTTCAATGCTGTTGACATTAAAGTATTTTTAATTCTGATTGTCAACATATAGTAAGTCAACTTTTGGAATGAGTTAATTCTGGCGGTTGCCTCCAAACAGTATCATTCATGTGCTTTTGAAGATCAACCTTAAAAGCCCCCTTTCTGCATGTCACCCCCTTGGGCCTCTTAAAGGCTTTAAAAGCTCTTTTATCTTCTTCAATAAATCTTATAGCAAACTGAATTCTCTTTGTTTATTTCTTGCCAACTACAGCTTATATCACAGTTGCAACAGTGGTAGCAGTGGTAGTTTTTCCCATCCTATCAACTTTAAGACAAAAATACTTTCTATACTTGCATACAAGAAGCATGCAGCCAACTGCTAATTGAAACCCTCCCCAACAGATGACAACTCTAAAATATGGGAACCATGGTACCATATAGCTTGACCCACTGGAACATACCACTAATCTCCATGGCCCAGTGCAACACCATCTCAGTGTCAGGAGGACTATTTTTATCAACCCCACGTCTGACTCAAGCATCATGCCAACCCATATTTTAGCCTGCCTGCACTTGGCTGAGTTGGGCTCCTTCTCAGACTCCTGTGTGGAAATTCCCAAGACCTGGTTGAGAGCAGCTGAAAATAAATTGGAATAGATGTGATGCCCCTAAACAGTTTCTGGATTTTGCAAGTAGCCATCCATCTAATGGAGGATGCCACTAACTAATCAGCATAGTGGCACAAAGACATGCCTGCCAAAGACATAACCAGGGAAAGATTCCAGGAGGCCTTTCTTGAAAAATCTGTCAAATAAAGGTCTGGATTTATTTTTGCCTATGAAACGTGTATGAAGAGCAAGATGACAAGCTGCACTATTCAGAGCAAAACTATGTGGATATAATAAACACAGAGTTAACTGTTTGAGTAACAGTAAGCCAAATTGAGAGGAGGGCTCAAAAATTTTGGAACTGCAGCCTGTGGAACATAAAACAGATGTTAAAATTGAAGTCAAGAAGATCATGTGGAGAGGAAAATTAGAATAGTATCTTGAAGTAGAGGTGAAGTCAAAGGCAGGCCAAGGTACAGCAAAAGATTCTGAAGCCAACTGGACCATTGTCCCAGAAAAGTTTTCAAAGACAGGGGCCAAGAGGCCCAAATACATAAGCATGTGAGAGAGGGGGCTAAACTAAATAAGTTTGGCTCCCATCCTGGAGGGAGGACCCACCAAAACACCATCCAGTGCAGGATTGGTATGGACGCTGGAAGGGGTGTCCATAGAGAGGACACAGGAGATAGCCATGGGAAGGAGGAATCCAAACTCATCAGAATTGCTCCACTGAGGAGCCAGGAAGCACACTTGGGCAGGGACTCTTGGGTACAGCCGTAAATTAGACAACATGTGTATAATGGTCAAGGCTATCATTGGAAGTAATCCTGATAGTCAAGACTAAACTGGTTTGCACTCAAATCTGTTGGATCTGACAGATTTTTAATTCTAATTGTATCTTGGACGTTAAAATAGGATGGCCGTACTATTACATCCAGGTTGGATCAGGTTTGGGAATTACCAGCAGCTTCCATAATGGGTAGCTGCAAGCTGCAGCCACTCTGGGGTAATGTGCACCAACTCTTCTCCGTTGGATTGCCCAGATCATTCTAAGATGGAAAGAACACTGATGCAAGAGCCTGGTGGGCACCAGAAGATCCTGTAATGTTCTTGACAATGGTGCAGGTGTTAATAACACTTCTGCGTCCATTGTGCAGCCAGGATGGTATATAAACTTCCCTTCTTTACAAATAAAATACATACTTTCACATATTAAATCTTGCCTTTGCTCAATTTAGTTGTTACCTATTATTAAAAGGTAAAGACTAAAGAGTCATTGAACCTGTATCAATTTGTGTTTAGGTCTATTGCTATACTCTACCCACAAGCAACTATAGATTTTGACCCCAAAGACGTCCACAAGGCCCAATTTACAACATTGGTGCTCACCCCTAGAATGTATTCATCCAAACACACTAAACCTACAGGACACCCCTGCCGTGGTCCTGTTTCAGACAAGGGAGGGAATGGTCCACTCTCTGCTTCTGCTTTAGCATACCTGCAAAGCATACTCTTGCAGACGCTGGAACTGTCCTTCCTGGAGACTACCAACCAGGATGGTTCTCCCCAAAATCCCCAGGAGCTGCCTATACTGAGCCAGTTCATGGGAGATGTGCAGAGACCTCCTTCCATTCAATGTTATCAAACCTTAAATTTGAATGTGGCAATCCCTAACCCTGTGAATGCCAATATTGTACCCTCCTCCCAAACTTTAGACTACACTATCCAAGGAATGGATGAAGGAGCAGTACAAGATGGGGAGAGCTTGGCTTTCCTGGAAATCCTGCCAGCGTATGGACCCTCCATCAGGGAGAGATTCCAAACCTTGATCCACATCAATCCAAACCAGCTCAAGAAGGACATGAATACTATTGACCAAATGAAGAAGTACCTATAATTCTTTGTACATCCTGCTATCTGTAATAATTGTGTCCACCTTGCACGTCAAGATAATGTTCTTCTGCACAAGGGCAATTGATTGGAGCCCAACAGAAATTCTTACAGACCCTGTACTCTGACCTCAGTTCAAACTTTGGCTTGGTTAACCAACAGATTGCTGAGCTGGTCAGAAACCAGATGTCTTCCACCCAGTTCATGGAGACTATGAAACAATTCTTCCATAACTATATCCCCCAGGTGGTTCAAAAAATCCTTAGCAATTATGGGTTGGATCCACATTGGATCTCTGTAGTAACTGGACATGTCAAAAGCTCTAGAGACCTCTTCCAGGCCATTGTACATGAACTGGAAAAGATAACCACTGGTACTAAAACAGATGTGACCGCTGGGAATGACAACAACATGCTCCATAAAGAGGTGATGGAACTCTTTGGTCATTTTTGCTCCTTGGAGAAGGACGTGCAGGAACTCCAACAGGATAATAACTTCTTTTATGAGGATTTATGTACTTTCCAGGCTCAATTAGCTGAAGGGCTCAAGGATCTTAAGGCCACTCATGCTGGTCTCAAGCATGACCAACAGAGACATACCACCTTAGAACAAGTCAACCGGACCTTTGCTGAGACCACCCGTCAACAGATCCAAGGTTTAGAAGATGAAGTAGATGGACTGGTAAATGAAAACCAGGTCATCAGAGAAGAGCTCAAGGACACCAGAGACACTCTCTTCACTCTCCAAGATCAAATTGACTGCCTTACTGCTTGTCTACCAGCCTCCCCTCCCAGAGGAAGGACTGTACACTTTGAGGAACCTAGGTCAATTAGTAGGCTTTCCTTGGTTAGCCAGGCACACTCCTGGGGCAATGAATCTTACCATAGCTATGATGAAGACAATGCTGCCCAGAGAAACGTCCCTAGGAGCATCATGATGACTGAAGCAGTACTAGAGAGTTGTGAGAAGCCCCTGGCTACTCCTGAGCAAACAAGATTTCAGGAACATTAGGCTGCTTCAGGAGCTAGGTATAAAGCTTCCATAAGCAACCGCTCTCCCATTAGACAATTGTTCAACACAAGCAACGTGATCCCTAACTTCAAACCTGTCAACTTGCCAAAATTTGATAGGAAAAGTAATGTCACCATGTTTTTGAGATTGTATGAGAACACAATATATGGGGCTGATGAGGCAATGAAGAACTCTGCCATCTTTAACTGCCTAGATTCTGAGACCCAAACAATCATTATGCCTAGACTCCCAGAACGTGGATGGATCTTTGCCAATGTCTCCAAGACATTAATGAATGAGTTTGGAAGCAAAGAGGCCCTCAACAACTGGAAAATGGACTTTGTGGAGTGAAGCATCAGAAAAGGGGAAACCATGCAGGAGTTTGCTGATAGGTTTTATCTAGAAGCCAAGACTTTGATCTCCCTGAAGGCTGCTTCCTTCATTGATGTTAAGTCTTCTCTGCTCAATGCAGTACAACCTAACAAGAACCTCTCTCTTGCTCTGAAGTCTGGAATCTATGGAGACCACAATGTCTCCAACCTGATTTGCCACCTGCTCACATTCAAGGATGACTTTGAAGTGCCCATGCCCTCTGTACCAAGAGCATTACAGGATAATAGAAACAAACCATCTTTCTCTGACAATCCTAAAACTGGTGAAAGCTCTACTACTCAAGGAACAGTTGGTACCAATAGCAACTGCACTTGCTATAAGTGTGAGAAGCTAGGACACATGTCTAGATAATGCAAGCAACCAGCACCCAAGGTACATCATGTAGGAGCAGAGGAGTATGACTCAAAAGGAGAACAAGAGGATGAGGAGGCCTCTCAAGACAAGGAGCCAAAAAACTGCTAAGCAACCAGGATGAGGAGAAATCCCTGCTTGCCCATTTATATGTACCTCCCCTCTCTCCACCCTCTCTCCTTCCACCTGAAGACCCAGGTGCTCCTGGATGTGCCCCCCACCTGACACATCTCTGATTTTGGAACCTTCAGACTCCAAAGTCCTCACACCAGCAAGCCCTAGCCTAGGCTCTACTGATCCTAACGCTAGCCCCTTGCTCTGCTATCCTGACTCCCAGGAGATAGAAGAAGACCAGCTTCATAGAATTCTTGCTATCAACGCCCTCCCCAGAGGCAGGAGAATAAGGAAGGAGCCCTTGATCACCCCTGAAGCCCAGGAAACAGTTGCACTTCCTTACGCTGAGCAGCTGATCCTCCCTACTACTGAAGTCACGCATGAGAGTGATAGTGCCAAGAAAATGGTACAAATCTTCAAGTCCATTAATGTCTCTGCTTCTCTGGATGCCCTGAAAGGATTCAGTCTTACCTTGTGTACAGCTTTGGAGGAATTCCTTATTAAATACAAGGATATGGGTGCCTATTGGGTAACATCTCAAGCAATGGAACTGATAGAACAGACTGCATTTACATCAATATGATGGTCCACAAGGTTAAGGTCCAAACCATTATTGACTCCAATGCACCAGGAAATATCATCTCCTTGCAACTAGTCAAGAAATTGAAGTTGGCCCCAGACTTGGACTATCAAGAGGTATTTGGGATGGCAGGTCCACTTACCACTAAAGCCATGGGTGCTTATTTGTCATTGCTCCTGCGGTTTGGGAAGTTGATTGTAACTGCCCCTGCTATAGTTATGGACAACCACAGTTACGATATCCTTATTGGCACAGGGTTCATGACAAGGTATGGGACTATTAACAGCCATGGTGATAATACCTTCAAAATCCTAGGTCAGACCATCCCCATGTACTACAATGGTGCTAAGGTGGTTGACCTTCCCAAGAAGAAGCTTCACTTCATTAATATGGAGTATGCTGACAGTGATATTCCTGTGGACTATACCTTACAGCACAGAAAGCTTAGAAAGCTTCCCTGTCAACCAAGGAGTACAAAGGGATCCACTTGTACTCTTCCTTTGTGTTCACCTTCCCTCTGGGTCTCAAGTAATTCACCATACTGGTCTGTCCTTGGGGATTCCTTCTGGGTTACATGGTGAAGTCTTTGGCCATCATAGTGCCTCTTGCCTGGAACCATGGATCTGTCCTGGACTAGTCATGCTTGAACTGGAAGAGCTCCAGGTCCTGCTAGCCAACCTTGATTATGTTCCCTTGACTGTGCAGAAAAATCAGTTATTGGGATATATCAGACTAGAAGAACATGTCAACTTGCTCCAAGTGTCACCCTTTGCTGGACTTGATGAGCTAGGACTTCCTGTGAACCAGCCCTTGGTCTTGCCTGTAATTCCTTGTGACTCTCTGATTGACTTCACTGAACCAGAAAAGGACCAGGCACTGGCTCTCTTTGAAAAATACAAGGGAGTCTTTGCCAAAGATGACTTGTACCTTTGGAAAGCCATTAGAGTAGAGCATACCATTGACACCCAAGGACAACCTCCAATCTGGTCTTGCCCTATTTGCCGTAGCCAAGCAAACCAAGCTATAGCTAACAAAAAACTTCAGAAGTTACTAAGCTCTGGGCTGTTGGTACCCAGTAAAAGCCCTTGGTCCTCTCCCCTCCTTATTGTCAAAAAGAAGGATAGTTCTAATAGAGTGGGCATTGACTATAGAAGACTGAACTCCATCACTAAGAAGGACTCCTACCCTCTTCCATGTATTGATAATACTTTGGATTGATTGGGAGGAGCTAAGTTCTTTAGTGTCATGGACCTAATCAGTGGCTACTGGCATATTGATCTTCCACCTGAGGATCAGGAAAAATGTGCCATCATCACTAAGAAAGGACTTTTCCAGCCTACATAGATGCCCCAGGGACTAACAAACGCCCCTGCCACTTTCCAGAGAGCTATGGATGCAGTTATGGGTGACTTAGAGCTCACATTGGTGTTTGTATACTTGGATGACATTAATGTCTTTTCCAAAACCTTCCCTGAGCATTTACAACACTTAGAAGAGGTCTTCAAACGGTTACTCTAAGCCAATCTGAAGCTGAAGCCACGGAAATGTAGTTTCTTCAAGGAACACTTAGAATTACTAGGGTTTGTGATAAGCAAGGATGGCCTACTCCCTGTACCTGCTAAGGTGGAAGCAATTGCCAATATGCAGGTACCAGCCAACAAGTGTGATATCCAAGTCTTTCTGGGAATGATTGGTTACTACCGCAGGCTTATCCCAAACTTTGCTACACTTGGGGACTCCTTGTTCAACCTTCTATGTGCTGATGTGGACTTCTTTTGGAGCTATGCCTGTCAAAAGGCCTTCAACTCTCTGAAACAGGCTCTGATGTGTGCCCCTGTACTGGCCTATCCTAACTTTGAGAAACCTTTTGTGGTGCACACAGATGCTAATCTTACTGCCATTGGTGGTATACTTTCACAACTAGAAAACAATTAACTAGAACACCCTGTTGGCTACTGTTCTTTCACCTTAAACTGTCATGAACGCAACTACACAGTGATTGAAAGAGAATGCCTTGCAGTAATTTACTCCTATCAGCAGTTTAGTATATACTTAAATGGTGTACACTTTACTGTGGTTACTGATCACGCCTCCCTCCAGTGGCTGAAAACATTGAAGGACCCTGAAGGAAGGCTCGCTTGCTGGGCCATCAAACTTCAAGCCTTTAATTATGACATAGTGCACCGCGCTGGGGCAGTCCATCAGAATGCAGATTGCCTCTCAAGATTTCCTACCATTGCCCTTATGACCTCTATTGCTGATGAGCTTTATGACAAACTACTGGTTGACCAATCTTTGTGGGGGAAGAGCCCACTGAAATCCAAAATGTTCTTAAGAAGCTTTCAGTGGACACCAAGGTTAAAGATGATCAACTCTTTAAGCTTTACAAGGATAACTGGTTGCCATATGTACGTCCCTCACTCAGAACAGACTCTGTAGTTGCCTCACACAAAGCTACAGGACATGGAGGAATACAAAAGACCCTTGCTCATTTACAGCAGCATTGCTACTGGGAAGGAATGCCCTCTGATGTCCTGAGATTCTGGCTGCTTGCCATGACTGCAATGTTGAACAGCCAAAGGTTGCAAGATTCCAGCACAAGCTGATCCTCCCAGGCTTTGCCTTCTATACTGTGGCCATTGATGTGGTGGGACCCTTGCCAGTCTCAAAAAGGGAAAACAAGTACATTATAGTGGCTGTGGACCAGTTGACTAAATGGGTTGAGGCCAAGGCTATCCCAAATCAGTCTGCACTCACGACAGCCATGTTCATTTTGGAACACATCATCTACCGCCACAGATGTCCTCAGATGCTGCTAACTGACAATGGAACCAACTTCACTAGCTATAAGATACCCAGAATAAATCAGATGATGGGTATCAGAGGCACATTATCCACCCCATACCATCCCCAAACTAATGGAATGGTTGAACAGAATAATGGAAGTTTGGTACAGAACCTCAGGAAACTAGCACACCAACATGAGTCAGAATGGAACACTTACCTTCCTGCAGCCAACTTTGCTTACAACATTAGCTATCATAGAGCAACAGGAAAAACCCCCTTCCAACTCCTGTATGGATGTCAGCCTGTTTTACCTCCTCATCTGTACTCTTTGGTGAAACCTAATCTGGCTGTCACCCCAGAAGCCTACC
Organism: Entomophthora muscae; assembly: GCA_014839935.2. Taxonomy (NCBI): domain Eukaryota; kingdom Fungi; phylum Entomophthoromycota; class Entomophthoromycetes; order Entomophthorales; family Entomophthoraceae; genus Entomophthora; species Entomophthora muscae. The sequence continues at coordinate 260,622 of QTSX02002136.1, forward strand.
TCCATAAGCTGGCTCAGACTTTAATCAGAATACAGTCCAAAGCCTATACTATCAATCTGAGCACCAAGCAAAAGGATGTGGAGCTTGCCCAAGCTAAACGCCCTGCCCTTCCCAGTTATCAGATTGGAGACTTAGTCTACATCTATAGCAACAGAGGCTATGGACATGAAAGCAAACTTGCCTCCCTATGGCAAGGACCTGTTAAGGTCATCCAGAAAGTAGGTCCTGATGGTTATACATTGAAGTAACCTACCACTGAACAACTGGTCACTAGAGTCCATGTGCAATACATGTGTATGGCTCCTAGTGATCAGGAAAGATTCCTCTTTAGGACAACAATTCAGAAAAAGAAAAGCCTAATAAAAAATGCCATGGGTTGTTGTCCACATTGCAGAAAAAAAGGAATAAGGCATATATAATAAAAAAAGGCTTTATTGGAACTTGTGGTGTTTGGAAATCACTGCCTTTAAATGACAAGTCATTATAAGAAGGACCACACATGCCACCATGTACTCCTCTGCATAGTCCTCCTTAAAGTGCCACGGACAGAAGATAGGGTAATTGGGGTATTTATCCTAAGCCTGTGCTTGGTTGAGGCCCATCCAGACTGGGAACCCAATTCCTACTACCAAGGCATCCCAGAACAGATGTTCTCTACTCCAGTATTTCCGGTTCAAGGCAATGTCTGGCTTGTAGACTTCCCGCATGAGTTCCTCTAATAACATTGGAACATCCTCTACCTCAGCCACTGCTAGCTTATCCAAAAAAACTGTGAGAAGGTGCCTGATTAAGGCCAACTAAGTATACATATCCTTGCTCTTAATATTCAAGGCTGTAAGCAGACCAGCTGTTACTTGTTGAATATGGAAGTTCTTACTATCCTTATCAACCCAACTGGCTACTTCCAGGTCCACTTTCCCTTCATGGCACCAGGCCCTGATCATCCCCCAAGCACTGCCAAAACAAGGTCTATCTGTTCCTGGTCAAACTTCTTCCCTTGCCATTCAAATGCTTGAAGTTGACTCTCATCAAACTTCAGTGCTGCTTCTTGGTCAAAACGGAAATGATAGAAATCCCCCTCTTTGACCTTAGCCTGAGTTAATACAGAGGGATCCTTCAACACCTCTTGAAATAAGGCATGAAGATGGGGCCCTTCCCCAAGTTTGACCTCTTTGGCTTCCTTCCAGTCTAGAACACTAGAAAGATCAAACCAGGTGATTCCTTCCTCTTGTTGAGCTTCTAGTTGAATCACTGGCTCCTGTGCCTGAGAAGTCTGCACTTGCTTGACCAACCGTTCCTCCCTCTTCTGGCTCTTATTCTGAGCGCTCTTTTCTTTGGCCAATCTAACTGCCTTACTGGCTGCCACTCTGTCTTTTATGATAGTAGCTCTGGAAGCCCTTGGTGATTTAGCTTGGTTATCTGACATGTGCAACCCTTGAGTACTGTGCCCTCTATTTATACCCTTGCCCATTCTAGTGATGGGAAATGTTGTAAATTAGATGGCATGTGTATAATGGTCAAGGCTATTAGTGGAAGTAATCCTGATAGTCAAAACTAAACTGGTTTGCACTCAAATCTTTCGGATCCAACGGATTTGTAATACTAATTGTATCTTGGAAATTACAATAGGATGGCTGTACTATTACATCCATGTTGGATCAGGTTTAGGAATTACCAGCAGCTTCCATAATGGGCAGCTACAAGCTGCAGCCACTCTGGGGTAATATGCACCCACTCTTCTCTGTCAGATTGTCTGAATCATCCTAAGATGGAAAGAACACGGATGCAAGAGCCTGGTGGATGCCAGAAGATCCTGTGATGTTCCTGACAATGGTGCAGGTGTTAATAACACTTATGCGTCTATTATGCAGCCAGGATGGTATATAAACTTCCCTTCTTTCCTAATAAAATACATACTTTCACATATTAAATCTTGCCTTTGCCCAACTTAGTTGTTACCTATTATTAAAAGGTAAAGACTACAGAGTCATTGGACCTGTATTAATTTGTGTTTAGGCCTATTGCTATACTCTACCCACAGGCAACTATAGATGTTAGCCCCAAAGACGTCCACAAGGCCCAATTCACGACAGGTACCCAGCCTGCTCTCCTGAACCTGAGCGACAAGGACCTCAAGAGGGGGACATATGGGAGGGTTGGTGTGGTGGTGTAGCAGAGGAAGTTTTGAGGACAGGGAGTTTGAGGTCATCACAGGTGAGGCTTCTCACAACGTTCTCACTAGTGGCAAGGATGCCCTGTGCCCGTCCAGGGAGGTCCTCAAACACATGCATGAAATGGCTGGGGTCACTTCCCATCAAGTGGAAAGTATGAGACACACAGCTCCATAGTTCTGGGGAAGTAGTCCAAACCAGCACCAGGGCAGGGGCCAGGGTAAAGGCCATAAATTTCAGAAATGAGGCCAGCATTCTACTCTAAAAAGGGGGAACACAAGCACAACAAAATCTTTTGGTGGTGTGATGCCTTTGGCAGAAGAGAAAACAAGAAACAGAGCAAAAGGGGACCTGAAAGAGGTGTTTGAAGTCAATAGATGACGGCTTACAACAATACACTTTAAGATAAAGCAAAAGATTATGATCAAAGCGTATAGTGATAAGGAGGAGATGGTAAAGCAAACTAGAAGCAAAATTGAAACCAAAGTAAATACATATTAAATATTGAATACTAATTTTAAAGTTTGAGTCAAGTTTTTGAAAGCAAGTGAGGTAAGTGGCTTTAACAAAGTTAATCTCAACTCTAGGAGCTCCAAAGATAACACCAGGAACCAGGTAAAGGCCAGGAAGGTAAGGAATGGTAAAGAAACTACTAACAAAGCCAGAGAAAACAAAGGGGACCAAACAAAAAGTCCCAAATAAAATCTGAATGTTTGTGAAAGTATAAACTTTTAATTGATAGAATGAGCAAGCAGGGGACTGAAAGTCCCCTGTCTTTCTTTAAGGGTGGAATTTAAATTCAAGGGTCACCTTACCCAGGGCTGGAACTTGATTGGCTTGCAGAGAAATTTTGCAGAGGGGGATCCAAAGGGTTGGAGGGTTTCTCATTAATTTCCGGCTTTAACTCTGATTGGCTGGCATTGCTGGAGTGAATTAAATCAGAATTCAATCCAGTTGGATTGGAATTTAAAGAATTGGCAGTAGCGCGACCTGAATGCTTAGACTTAATTAATTTCAAGTGTGGAGGGGCCCAAGCCAAAAAATAGTCTAAATTAATCAGAGACTCCTCCCAAGTGGGAACTGAGTCCATCACATTGGTATTTACCACCTGGGAAGGATATGCCAACACAAATCTCTCATCAATTGTATGGACTAATCCTCAAGGGAATTAAGGGGCTTGGCTGGCTTCTGAGCATATTTCTTTGTGCGGCGCAGGAAGATTGTCCTATCCAAGGCTAAAGGGGGAAGTGACTTTAAAAAGCATGAGGTTAACTTTTTTTATTCCCAATGTAAATAAGATATCTAGAAATAAGTTTCTAGAGGGTAATGGGGAAAGTCTTAAGGGATTTCAGGATAGAGGAGGAGGAGATTTTGTGGCATCTGATTGGTCAGTGAGAATATTTTCAGCAGTTGGAGGTCCTGAATTAGAATTTGAGTCAATGACACCATAATTTGAAAACTTCCGGCAACCAGCAGTTCAAGCGCTGCCATCACCAAATAATGTATAACATGTGATTTTCTTGTCATAATTATTTGGATAAAAGTATGGCAAGTCCAGATTTTTCAGGGATATTTGAGCAACCCCAGCTTTGACCCATTTTTTTGTCAATGACAGCATTTAAATTGTCTATTCTCTTAAGGGTTTGGAGGTGGTTCTCTGCTGGTTTCTGGTCTTACTGGGACACACTTTTCCTTCCACCTGGTTTTCTACTGTAACAGTGTAAGATTAAACAGACAGGTACTGTAAAGTGACTCATCTGCGCTTGGGAAGAGCTCCGCTGTTCATCACCCCAGATATGGCATTTGACAATCCAGACACTTTTTTCCTCTGGGATTGCCTCATACCATACAAACAGTGCCACATAATCATAAGAAAATGTGTAAACCTGAGAGCTCCTACAGCAAGGCAGAAATAGCCCCAGGAACTGCAGATTCCCTCAATGAACACACCTAAGCCACACACACTAAAAAGAAACAGAGCAGACCTGCATATAGTGCCCAACCAGGGCAATATTAAATCACCAGTAAATTTTATGGCCATCACCAAACTCAACAACAACTCATAGCCAGTAACACCTGCCTTCCACCTTTATGAATTTGATGGGATCACCATGTTTAAAGTTCCCTCTGGTGATCCCTTGCTCATTGCCATGATCATCAACATCAATAATCTCATGCCCTATCCTTTCTATTTATGCACTTACAGGGGATCACCCTACTAGAATCAGGAGCTGAATGTACCCTGGTGAGCAAGAGTTAGTCAATAACATGAGGATTATAACCATATTGATAGTGTTGAAAGGGTCAACCTCAATGTTGGCCACCTGTTGCCCATACATGAGGAGACTCAACCCTTAACTGTCCAACCAGGGAAGTTCATCATTGCAATAAGGGCTCCTGCTCTAAGCTTCCCCCATCAACCCCTAGTTTTGGGGTTAGATTTGTTGAGAAAGAACATCCCTCACATGGACTGGGTGGATTGACCCTTCACTGTGGAAGGTGGAGGGGCGCACCACCACCTCTACCCCAGCTTGGCAGACAAACTTCTCAGCAATCATGTATCTGTAATGTTAGTTGAGGCTCAAGAGGGATTGCCTCAGAAGGATTGATTGGGACACCCGCAGCTACCAGGTAGCAGGTTTTCATACAGCAGAAACCAAAAGTACAGGATAAGTCCCATCCATTTGATGCCAAACAGTCCTCAGAGGTTCTTCCAGGGTTACCACCCATAGGCACATTGAAAGCTCCATCCATATCAAAGGAAGCTTTACCAAGACAAACCCCAGCTACAAGATAGACCCCAACAGAGACAATGCACTGTGCAGACATCTGGTGAAAGCACTAGAAAAGGGGTTGATCAGACCTTTGCAGCCCCCTATAGCACTGCAGTGCTATTTTTTTAAGGAGGGATGGCTCTTTAAGGCTAGCAGTAGACTACCCAGCACTAAATCAGGTTGCTTTAAAGATCTTCTACCCCTGGCTCTAACTGACAACCTTTTTATTGTGCTGGGGGTGCAAACTACGTCTCTGGGATAGATCTGGCCCCCGGGTACAACCAAATCTGATCCAGGGGAGAGGACACGGCTTCAGCAGTGTTACCTTTGGCTGGGATCAATTGCCAAAGTAGAAATAACGTACAGGAAAGGAGGCTGATGAGCCCTTGAATCCAACTGAGGGCTTAGATTTAGCAGATGGCAAGGGGCGGGTGGTGGCCACTTGGTGGTAGAGCCCTTGGAGCCCCTGCTATCTTCTCCCAAGAGCTTTGCTGCTCCAAAAATGAGATAGATACACCCCTCATTTGTGGTGGCTGGCTGGTGGTTGCTGGGAGATCTGAATCATGGTGACATAGATGATCCAGGTAGAAACTTGGCAGAGGGGGTGAAAATATTTACCTCCAGCCAACTAGAGATCAAGGCAAGTTTGGAGGCCCCTTCTTAACCCCCTACTTTCCCAACTGAAGGCTTGCTTCTAGATATTCTCACCCAGACAGTTGGGGCAGCATCACTTTCCAAACAGGTTGTAGAGGCATGGTTTGATATTTTGGGGGGCAGGTACCCCAGGTACCATCTGATCCTGCCCAACTTCTGCTTGGATCTTTAAAGGGTCAGCTAGACCTCCAGGTCTTCAACTCCCTTGCTGTTTAACTGATCCTTCTCTGCCAGGCATTGTCGCTTCTCTTACATGATTTCTTTGGTGATCCTTGTTGCCATCCCATCCCTTTGCAGACCTGTAGGTCCCACTCTCCAGCCTACTTCCCTCACATCTGCTCTGGAGTTGGTGGGGGTAGATCCCCACCAGGTATAGTTTCATCCTTAAACTATTGGCACAGATTTAGCATCCATCCCTGTAGTTGCATCTGGGTCAACACCGCTTTCTATGAAGCCACCCAAGCCGGAACCAACAATGCCCATGCATAGAGATGATTTGGTTGCCACCTGGATCACATGTAGGCTCATGCATTCAGCTACTTGGATGGGCTCATAGCCCCTGGGTGAGCAGTTGAGCCAGTAATGAATAGAAAGGTGAGCATTTACCCCAATCAGAATTCCCCATCACTCCCAAGGATGCAGTTAGTTTATCATAGGGGCAAACCGGGTCAGCCAGACGTGTAAGCTCTAGACCTGGCTGACCTTTAAGATGGGTGGCAGAAGGTGCTTGGTGAAATCTCATAGCTCCCACCCTGCAGATATTAAGCTTGGGAGGGGTTTGGGGTGGTTAGCAAGGAATGGGTGTTAGTTGGGGGTACAAGGTCCCCTAAATCCACAACCCTCAGGTCTGTATAATCTCTTCAACATTTGCCTATGGAGTTTCCCTCCACATAGATGCCTGGTGCCAGATTTCTATTGGCGGGGTTGGCAGCCGCCTACTTGGCTATGGGCTCCCCAGGTCACCACATGGGGTTGAAAAGATGTACCAGCTGGCTTGAAGAACCTTATTATAGCTTGGTTGACAGTTTCTGTAACAGCCTTGTAGTCTTCATTGACAGAGGCACATTTTTTATCATGGTTCATCTACATATGTGGGGGTTGAAGCAATTGGCAATTAGTGAAGTTAGCACAGTTCTTCTGTAGCAATAGCTCCTGGGCCACTATTAAGGCTTGTTATTAAGTGCCAGGGTATTATGGGATACTCCCTACCCATCTGATGTACATGTGAGGAGCCCCATACCTTATTGTAGGAAGCGTTTACAATGCTGAGCTTTGATGGACTCCTTAAAGGTTGCCCAAACTCATCTCTGGTCCATTTATCACCAGGGTGATTAACCAAGCTTCTGTAGGCCCTGTGGGGTCTCCCAAGGCAGTAATAACTCACATTGGTTAAGGTAATTAGAAGATTTTGAGTTGGGGTTTAGTGGAGTGTACCTGCTTACAACAGCTGGGATCTCTGCTATACCTGTGAAGTTATCCAGCTATAAGCCCAGTGCTCTCTGGAAGTGGTCTGTGTGAGGAGGCAAGGAGCTGTGTTCATGTCACCCTTAGCCAAAGATCCTGGTTGCAGTTTAAGTTTAGGGAGAAACTTTCCTCTTGATCTTGGTTGAGAGCAGTCATTTCTCCTTACAGGGGTATATGTAAGATACTGTTAGGGCCCCAGGGGAAGGGTATACCAACCATAATTATGAAGAAAATTTGTACAGTTAATGTTGAGTGGATGCCTCCCTCCTAGTCAAGAAACCTCAGGGGTTTAAAGGGCTGGAGTGCTATCATGGCTGGAAGGGGGTACCTGCTCCTCCTTTCCCTGGTGCCAGGCTCCATGACTATGCCTTCTGGGATACCCCAGAGCGCCTTGCTTCAACTCATACATGTTATGACCATGGTCTGCTGTCTTTACCATAGGCATCCATTTGATTTTCTTCATATGGCACTGGGCATCCCATGAATGTGTGGTTTTTGATGAAGGTGGGCCAATATAGCTGGTCTGGGTGATTTATGGATCACTGTTTATACATGGCAGGGCCACAATTCAATCCTTCATTTCCACTCTCATCTATCTTTAAAGCAGTTGCTTTACAGGGGCAAGATATATTTGATTTAGCTTAGGGTGTCCGCCATCCTTGCCGCAAGTTTCTGGCAAGTATCCTTACACAAATGTAAAGGCTGAGTAGGGTGGCTTGTTGTTGATAGATCATGCAGTCTTTGGTGACACCCCTTCCATGATGGGCAGGAAGGGTTTCTTGGTAGAGGTCTAGCCATGCATCCCTTACTATATCCCTTCTTGGATAAATCTTCTTACATTTAATGGTTAATTGAACCTACTGCTGCTGTAGCTGAACTAGCAAAGGGTTCAGTATCTGGTGTATTTTAGGGGAGACAGATGTTTATGAGGGGGCATAAATTGGATTTGGAATAGGATGGTTGATATTTGGGTGGATAGTAGATGGTTATACTGTTTGGAAAAGCTATTGGTTACCAAGGGGGTGGCACATGTGGGATTGGAATAGATTAGGGATTAACAGTGGGTCAAGTATGGACTTAAGATCCCTCTTTAATGGATAGATGGATGGATAAATTGGTTTCATCCTATATATGGGAATATTGAGTCCCTGTTATGGTGGGTTGATAGGGGTACAACATAAACCCTGCCATGAGCTGGCTCAGTTAGATCCATGTGAGCTGTGAGGTATGGTGGCAACTGGGTTGATTGCAACAAGATCTCCCCTAGAAAAGGTTGACCTGGGGGTATAGAGAAGTTATAGGAAACTGACCCAAATGCTATCAGATGTTGGACCACTGAGGCTTCTCAGCTTTGTGTGGGCAGAAAAAAACCTCGTTGGCTCAAGTATGAAATTAAGGGAAGTATAGTTTAAGGAAAACTAAGTTAGTTTGAGTATCGATAGAAATACAGTGGATATGGGATTTGTTTGATTCTTTTACTTTGAGAGTTTATTTAAATAGTAGTTAGCAAACTCTTGATCCATTCACTAGGCCCATCATGAAATGCTAGTGTTTAGGGAACATTTCTCGCGGTGATCAAATTTGAAGGGGTAGAATAGCTAATCCTGCTTTTCCGATGTGGCTTTAAGGCTGGGTAGCTCATTGTTGAAGAATTCTATTGAGCTGGGGCATCAACTTTGGGTAGCAACAATGGTAGGCTGACATGACAAATAGATGGATGTTATCTGTATTGGCAAGAGGTGGATGCTTACCAGGATACGGAGGGTGATGTATCTGATTGGTTGATTTAAATTGGTGTGATCGGCAGCATTAACCTAACATATTCCAAGTAAACCTTTAAGAAAACTTTTATTTGACTTGCTGCAGCAGGCCTAGAACTGTGGTCTTTGACGGATCCCCCACCTTGGGACCACCTTGGAATCAGTTATGCCAGTATCTTCTATATGGAATCCATTATCTTTGGTATACAAGTTGGCGGGGCTCACTTGGTTGGGGAAATAAATGACATTAAGGATGGAAGGTACATGGGCCAACGTCAGTTGTGTAATTGATACGCTATAGAAAGGGACTCTGCTTAAAGAGTAAAAGAAGAGTTCTATTGTATGGAATGATGGTTGATAGCTATTTCTGTTGGAAAGTGGTTTGCTGAGACATTGTAAGAGCTTCTCTAACCTTGGGATCATAAGTCATAGTTTCATTAAGGATTTATTCGAAATCAATTCAATTCGAGATGGGGATCGTATGTTAGCTGGATTGCGTCGCTATATCCCTTTAAGCTCTTCATAGCCAGGAGGCGAAGAGCCCAGGAGTGGAAATGATTTATGGCAGTGAAGACGGGTGGCTGGTAGAAGTCAGCGACGCCATAGGATTCTGTCCAGGAGAGGATGCCTACAAGGATCGAGTGGTGCTTGGTATGCATCAAGAGCGGGCTTCCAGGAAGGAGATACATGGACTCATAGTTTTTGGAGTAGAAGCCGGCGCAGAATTCGGACGGAGTGTGGATGTCAAAGTAGTGGGAGCGGCGGCACGTGGTGACATCAAGGGTGGGCAGTTGAAAGTCAAACAGGGCATCGCCATTGATGCTCGATTGCCAAGCCCACCCGAGGAGGCGGGTTGGGAGATCGGAAGTGGAGGCTAGGTGGTTGTGGTCCAAGAAAAGCCCTGTGGTGCGGGTAGAAGAGATGTTAACTTTCATCAGCGCAATGTTGTTCCGGGGAACCTTGTCCATGACATAGTCGGGGTGGATGACAATCCGCACAACTGAACTGTTTGAGCAAGCCTTGACACTTTCAAAATTTATTGTCTCGTGAGGGTGCTTTACCACGCGGTAGTATTTGATGTGCAGCTGGGAGGTGCTAGCGGCGGTCAGGACAATGTCGTCAGTATAAAATACACCGGCAGCTCGAACCTTCTTAAAGATGAAGATTGTTGCCAAGTATTTGTTAGTGTAAGCCTCGTCCTCAAAGTCTCCCCCCTTGCCTGCCACCTGTAGTGCAAGAACGAGCCATGTGAACTTCATGCCTTGTAAATTGGCATAGAGCCGCTTAAATAGCTGTGTCCGGTGTTTCGGAAAAATTATAAACCATTCCAGCCAATCATCGTTAAAAAATGTTCTAATCTCATATAAATCATCATTTGAATGATCAATGGTTTATATTTTTGAAAAAGTGTTTTAATTTTATATAAATTATCATTTGAATGATCAATGGTTTATATTTTTGAATAAATGTTTTAATCCATATAAATTACTATTGAATGATCAATGATTTATTTTCTAATGGAAACTGGGCCGATGGTTCGGATTTCCCAGGCGAATAAAATATTAAAACCCGAACCAATAATTCCAAATCGAACCACTTTACATCCTCACGCTTCTCCAAACCCAGCACAAACAATCACCCATTTCTCAATAGCCTATTCCCACGCCGAACAGATTCAGCAGCTTTTATTTATTTCCACCACTTTAAACCAACTGCTCCTCTTTCCAGCAAATTCACCACTTATAAGCCAACCTTTTCAGGAACTGGCTGTGAAGACAATTAAACCGCCTGATATTTCCTAAATTCAACCATCTATTTTTACTATAGCCACGGAATTATAGCCCAGTCTTATTTAAAGCCGATATTTTGTTATCTACTCGCAGCTATAAGTGATATCCTTCGATCAAGTAAATATGAAACGCCATCTCAACTTCAAACCGATGCCATCCATTTCGATTGAATAATTACTTAAAATCCTATGTTTAAAAATCAAGCCAGCATATCAACGAACCGGCCCTATTTATGCTAGCGTGCATAGCAGTAATTTCAACCCTGCGAGGATGAAACCCACTCCAACCAAAATTGAAGGTTATCCATCTTGTTCTGGGCAAACTTACATCCCCCACTGGATTTATAGGCCAACATTTCCGTTGTCAGCTCCCTCGCCAAAAAACTAAGCCTATAAAGTTTCTCAACCATCAAAGTGATACACCTTTATAAACTATCTTTAACTTTAGCCCGTTGAAATACTCGCTTGAACTCCACCAGAAATAAGCATCCAAGCTCGATCCTCTCAGCTCAACCGTTTCAATATCCATAGCTTGGATCCTCCGCTAACATATCCAGGTATCGTCCCCCTTTGAAAAGAGTGCCAACCAATATCTGAACTAAACACTCAAACATCCTAACCTTTGCCATGACCCCGGATCAACAACAAACACAACCCTTGGTTTTTAGGTAAGAGAATCCAGCTTAACTTTCCCTAGTTCATTATTCATACAAGTATCCACACAAGTATCCATAACGGGGATCAGGAATAAGATGGACTTTATTGAAACAAGGGGGATTTTTATACCATTCGTGGGGAAAGCCATTGGGCAACTAAGGGGGCAGCACTGTGACAACGATCTATATACAAGTCTATGCTTGATATGGCCATGTACAGGATCTTTTTTATAATTGGGTTCCCTCCTAATAGGGAAATATGATACCCCATACCAGCAAAAAAGTCAAGAGGGGCTACAACCTTAGACCCGCCATGTTGTGATTGGCCAAACCCCCTGCGTAAATGTGAGATACCATATCGACTGGGATGCTAGTTCCAGTTGCAGCAAAGATTCAACAAGAAGTTATAATTCAACTTCCTAGATAGTTGGCTCAATAGAATAATTTTTGCCAAGATTTTTGGCCTCCAAGGAGATATGTTCCTTAGAGGGTTGTTTCTTTCATATAAAGTTAGAAGAAACATTGATAATATCAGGATCCATGTGATAAAAGATGCACTACCAAACAGCTTATACAGATCACCTTGATCTGGCTTTCTTCTGTCAGGGGCCAAGGGAGACAATCAGCAAGGACATCTTCAAGTCAATTGATAATGGACCAGCAATCTGATGTGATCAGGAAGGTGCCCATAAAGAGATCCACAAGCAACCAACAACATCAGTTCAGTCACTCCAATACTACTATACCATACCCTTTTACATAGTACAAAGGGATTGTATCTGGCTGCCCTCCATGTCAATTTGAAAAGTCTTTTTATATATCAGCAGTGCTCTCTTGCCAGAAAGATACCTGATGTTTATATCCCTTTTTGGTCAGCCTATCATCCCCAAGCTTTCAACCTCAACCTAGGGGCTAGGCTTTCAGCCAGAATAGTTGCATCATGGTTCAGTTTAGCTTCCCCTCTTCACCAAGTGGTACTCTTGTGGGAATATTGCCCTCATATCAGTATCAGCCATCAGGTTTCTAGATGACTGATGGGAGCTCAGCCTCTAAATCCAGAGTCTCCCTGAACAAGCTACTCTTAACTTTGGCCATCAATCTAACCGGTCCAAATTCTGTTGCTGTTAACCTATTGGCCCATCTGTAAAGTTTCCAGACCAGGGGCACCCAATATTCTTATCACCAGCTTATTTCTATCATCCAGGGTCAGGAAAGTAACTGATCCATCAACCCCAGCTGGTTGGGATTTCTGGACACCTTCTGCCAGGCCTTCTAGGGGCACATCTGAGGTGCTGGGCATTGTTATCTAGGTAGCAATGTTTCCCAGTGATAGGCTGAGGGGTAGTAGAGCAGGTGAACTTGATCCCCTTGCACATCCCAGTACCCAATTCAGATCCAGGTAGCTTTCCCATAGGGGAAGCTTCAGGTTAGGTTCAGAGCTCCAGGTGCCAGGCTTGAACCCCCCTGTAGCCATGGATCTGGATAGTGTATACAGTAGAGCTGGACCTGGGTGGTAAGGCTTGCCATTGCCAGGCACAACCTCCATGATCCACAGTACAGAGGGTTACTTGGGGCAACAGCGCAAGCCCCATGTCAACACTATAGCAAAGTGCAAAGCTTTTGTTTAACAACACCGTCTTCTGGATGGCAACACTTTTTCAATTGGCAGTAAACTTAACCCTGAAAATTTTTTATATAAAAAATAGTTAATACTATTACAGTATACTAAATTGGCCCCAGAGAGCTCAGAAATGCAATAAAACCCATCCCAAAGCTAATAAGAGTAAAGCAGATATAAGCAACCTTGTTTCATCTCACTATGTAAAAAGCTCTCCTTGCTATAAAACTGTTCTTTATCCCCAAAGAAACCAAAGTTCCAGCGGTACAGAGATGTAGGAGAATGAAATATTGACCCGCTACAAAAGCTGAGCTACCAGTGAGTTATATCTGCTGTGCTGCTTATCAGCACACCTGGAAGTATCCTGTCCTGTACAGATACATTAATAAAGCATATGATATTCTTTACACCACCCCCTTGGAACAGCAACAGCGCCCATGTCAACACTAATAATGTTGACAGTGGCCATTTTGACACTATAGTAAATTGACAACCTGATTTTACACAATGTCGTCTCCTGGATGTTGACACTTTTTCAATTAGCAAAACACTTTACCCTGAACATATTTAACAAAAAATATTTTCAAATACATTATTATACAAAAATGACCCCATATAGTCCAAGAATGCAATAAAAAAATATCATAAGTAATAAGAATAAGGAGATATAAGCAAGTATTTTTCAATTTACTATGATAAATTACACTCTTTATTATAAAATTATTTTTTATTTCCATGAAAATTAAAACTCCAATGAGACAAAAATAAAGATATTAAATGTATCATACCAGCTACAAAATATAAGAAGATTCTGTACTTAATTTACTATACTTTAACAATTGCAACTTAAAACATCTCATTCTTTGCAGATAAATTAACAAAATACAAGATATTTCTTACAAAACCACCTTTACATTGTACCTAAAACTTACCATTTATACCCAAAAAGATTAGCAAAATGTAAATAAATTAAAAGTTTAAAAGTAAAAGATATAAAAGCCAAAGCAAAGCAAGGTTTAGTGGTCTAATTGAAGCCACCAGCAAGGGCAGTAGCCATGTCCTTGAGGTACTTCTTAATCTCTTCCACCTTGTATTTTTTCATGAATACCTTCTGGACATCCTCTTGGTAGTCCTGCTCCTTACTCTTCCTCTTCTTGGGGGCCACCCAGTTGGCCAGGTCACAAAACTTAGAGACATTCTGGGCCTGCTCCTCCTGAAGCTTGAGAAAGGACTTGTTGAACTTGGGGTTGGCCCCAAACTTTACCTTCCGGTGTTTATGCCACACCTCCAGGCTAGAGGTGGTCTTCATCTCCCCCTTGAGACAGGAGCTCTGGCAGTTCCATGGCGCCGTGGCCCCTCTCTTCCCTCTCCGGGCAATCACCTTCTTTCCTATCCATTGGCGCTCAAAGTAATCAAGGTAGCCCTTGAAAATGGTGGAGCGCTTCTTCATGTAAGCAACCTCCAGGAGGGCCTCAAAGCCAAGATCAGTATGCTCTGGCCGCACAAAAGCCATGGCAGAAAACTGAGTTAAGGCAAAGCAGCACTTCCCTTTACCATTGTTGAGATACTTCTCAAAGAGACCCTTCTTGCTCTTGAGATTGTTGAAACAGCAGGCTCAACCTACCAACAAGGTTCTGAGTAAGCAAGTTTGTGACCCATAACCCAATTATCCTTTCACCCGAAGCCAAGTTAGGAAGACAACTTGAATTACCAAATACAATAACATGAACAAAAGCTTATCCTTTCCCGGTGGGTAACTTGTTTTGGCGCTTGACTCATTACAAGGATAAAGCCACCCTCCTTCACCATCCAGCTGTGTGATCAGCACAATCATGTTCCTTTTATCCTTGATTCACAATGACTATATAATCACTATCTCTCAATAAAGATTATTATCTAGTTCTAAATATCTTCCCCCTTGTAACTCTGCTAAAACAGCACAGTTATAACATTGATAGCACAGGTAGGTTCCCCCATCCTACCGTATCTTGCAAAATTCCGCCTGTTGCCCGTACCTGCTGCAGTCAACAAATCCTTGATAGAATCATGTCTGGCAACCTGCTAGACTGGACTCCATACACACCTGGCACAGAAATACCTGATGGCTTTGTCCTGTACCAAAACACAGTGATCCTCCTCTCTACCTTCAACGCCATGTCTGCACAAGGGTTCTTCCAGGCTACTCCCGCTATGCCTCGTTGTAAAGACCCAACAATTGGGGGAGTATTTTAGCGAAATAAGGGACCAAGTTGGCAACTTGGAAGCCTGTGAGCGCCGTCACAATTGGATAGACCGTCATCATCAGTCAAAAGACTTTGGCGTGTACGTTATAACGTCTGAAATTACTGGCAATATATGTGAGTATGTAATATACACATGTGTATATAGCTAAGGACTGGGTGGAGTGGGGCAATACTAGTGTGGGCCAGGAGTACTGCTTGGAGGAGTTGAGCTGTGCCAGCTCCTCATAGAAATACTTGCCAGATGGTTTGTTGAATGGCCCATGCTGTTGATTATATTGGTGGCCCCCAATACTGAGGCATGCTGTGAGGACAGCTGAGAAGATTAGGTGATTCATCTTCTGGTCCTGGGAAAGGGCAGACAAAGCTTAGTGTCTTGTTTAACTTCTTGTAAGGTAAAGTTTTTGGATTGATTTATATGATACTATTGAGGGGTAATTTCACTCAATGATAGCACAAACTATCATCAAATGGTTGGGCTTTATTATATACTATCAGCTTTGATGGGGCATGAATAGTGCAAAACATTGGACAGGGAACCCCAAACACTTGGTGTTGTCTGAAATTCCCTTTCAGGATTGGGATTGGAGAGGTTGGGCCATCAATGTATTGTTGTCCTCTGACTTGCATTGCCCTTGGTTTCTTTTAGGTACTTTCATGCACCCATATTCCAGTTTAGTAATTCCTTCATTAAGTGGATTGCCGGGCAGACTGATAACCCCTCCCAAATTTGGTAGGTTCTAAATTTGGGCAGCACTTTCCCCTATTTTTAGGATTGGAGCCTGATTGGGCAATTTCCCCATCCAGCAGGTGGTGGGGTGGCGGGAGCAGGCTAGTGGCGGGGTGGCTGGCTGGTGGGTTGGGGTGTGCTGCAAGAGCTGGCTGGTGGCGGTGGCAGGGGGGCAGGCAGGCTGGCAGGGTAGGCAGGCAGGGGCTGGGGCAGGGGACAGGTGGCGAGGTGGTAGGCTGGCTGGCTAGTGGTGGGTGTGCGCGAGCAGGTGGGGTGGCAGCCAGGCGTGCACAGGCAAGCCACCAGGCTGGGTGGTGGCCGGGGGGGTGTGTGGTCTGTGGACGGCTAGCGGACGGCAGCACGGCCCACAGCGGGGGTATAAACCCCAAAATTTAAATTTTCTGAATTTTTAAATTCTTTTTCAACCCACAGCTGTTTTGCAGCAGTTTCCCCAATCAGTGGGAACTGCTGCAATTTTTTGTTTTGTTCTGTTAGTCCTACAGAACACAAATTTTTGCCTTGCAAAAGTTTGTTATCAGGAATATTCCTGACACTTTGTCCAACTGATGAAAGCAACATGCCATCCTACGTAGCCCAAAGACTTTGAAGCGCTGCCCTGGAACCTTTTGCAGGAGCCAACAACAATAACGCCGCAGCATGGATCCAGTCCGCCCAAAGCAAGCTGGCTCAGATGGAATGCCCGCAAAGATTTTGGATTGCAGAAATATCCATTCAGCTGACCCATGACGCTGGTACCTGGTGTAACAAGTGGCACAAAGAGCACACTGACAAGAACTGGTACACCTTCAAACAGGACTTCCTGGCAAGATTTGTGCTTAAGGACACAGCACTCATGATCATCCACCAAGTAAAGAACCTGACCCAGACAGGCACCATCAAAGGAGCTCACCTACACTTACAAGGAACTCCAACTATGTGCCCCCTCCAACATGTCCTTTGACACTCCAGCCACCCACCTCATGTACTATGACACGCTCAAGTTGCACGTAATGAGACACAAGAACCTGGATCAAGTAACCAACTTGCAAAGTTTATACCATGAGGCAGAGAAAGCAGAACAAACATCCAACGCTCTCCACAAGGCACAAACAGGAAAAAGAGAACAACCCAAGGACTCTCACCCAGCTGGGCGTTCCAACAGACCACCCCTTGGGAACAACAATGGCTAGTGCAAACCACAAGCCTGCAGGTTCAAATGAGACACAAGAACGGAAACAACAGCCTGTAATACCCAAGTATTAAGGGTAAAACTTTAGTAACATAAGATGGAAGGTTAGGCGGCTCAAAGCCATTCAAGGCGTAGACAATTGGATATAAGTTTACTGCCTGACAGAAGGCTTTGGCAAGGATGTTGCATTATCTAAGGCTGACGGCAAGGTACAGTAGCGTAGCTGCAGGGATCACATAAGTAGCCAAGCTGGGAGTTGGGCGAGATGACGCCAGAGGTGTCCACAGGTTCAAATCCATTGAGTTGAGGTGAGTTGGCTTATTGTACAATATCCTTTTGGTCCCTGTGGTTCAGGACCAAACTGAGCATTGGTTGGCTGGTGGCCCCCTATCCCAAGGTAGGCTGTCAAGACAGCTGTGAAGATGATGTATTTCATCTTCTGACTTGGGGAGGGGTAATGGGTTTAGTAAGGTTACTTGCTTAGCCTGGGTAAAGGATTGATTAATGTGATAATATTGAGGAGGATATTCACTCAATGATAGCACAAACTATCAGTCAGGGGTTTGTCTTTATTTATATTAGTGGACCTGCAAGGCATGATTATTGGAAGGCATAGCATTGGGGAGCCAAGAGTCTGAGTTGCATCTGATATTCCCTTTTCTGGATTGGCTTGGGTGGCTGGCAATTGAGAAGGTTTGGCTGGATCCAAGTTTGCATTGACATAGTGCAAGTTTGGTCTTCTTCACGCATCCAAATTCATTTACTAAATTTGGTGCATGATTTCCATTGTTGGATAGCCTGTCAGTCCATTCCCCATTTGGTAGGCTCCCAAATTGGGCAGCAGTTCCTCCCAAGTTTGGCTTTGGGGAAATTGCCTTTCCTGATTTACCGACCTGGCTATTTCCCAAAGGAGTGGATGGGGACTGGCCTGCTGGAATGGGAGGGCAAAGGCTGGCAGGTGGCAGGCTGGCCCATGGGTGCCTGGTTTGAGGATGACTTGCAGGTGGGGCTGGCAAGAGTGGTGGGCGCCTGTGCAGTGGCAGTGGGCATCTGCTTAATGGCGGCAAGTGTCTGCATGTTGGCAGCAACCAACAGCTGATGGTGACAGGCTTCTGCGTGGAGGCGGCAGGTGCCTGCACGGTGGCAGTGGACATCTGCTTGGTGGCGGCAGGTGCCTGCACATTGACAGCAGGCAACAGCTTGGTTGTGACAGGCTTCTGTGTGGTGGCGGCAGGGGCCCGCGCAGTGGCAGTGAACATCTGCTTGGTTGCGGTGGATGTCTGCTCAGTGGTGGTGGGTGACTGCAAGTTGACGGCAGGCAATGGCTTGGTTGTGACAGGATTCTGTGTGTGGACGGCAGGGGCCCGCGCGGTGGAGGTGGACGTCTTCTTGGTGGCGGCAGGTGCCTGCATGCTGACAGCAGGTGACCACTTGGTTGTGGCGGGCTTCCTCATGGTGGCAGTGTGTATCTGATTTATGGCAGCAGATGTCTACACATTTGTGGCAGAAATCTGCTCAGTGACAGCAGATGTCTGCACGTTGACAGTGGACATCTACTTGGTGGCGGTGGGTGCCTTCACGTTGGCAGCAGGTGACAGTTTATTGATTACACAACTGTAAGTGTCAGGAATATTCCTGACACAGCCAGTCAAACCAAACCCATTTTTGTGTCACTGCCACTAAGGACATCCAAAAAAAGGGAAAATCTTGGGGAGAGCATTAAGCAAGCCAAGCTCTCCCCAGACTATTCCTGACTTGCCCCACAATGAATACCGGCCTGAGGACATGGATCAATGTCCAATGATTCAAGTACCCTCGGAAGACCCAGTACTGTACACCATCACCAGTCACCTAAATAAACTGATGTATTACCCTTTCTTTTTTTGCAGTTACATGGGCTCAGCACTCCTGGACTTGGGCGCAGATCAAACACTGGTCAACAGCAGCTTTGTAGATAAGTTCAAGGTAGCCACTAATCCTTTGCGTATTAAAAACGTGGTTTTAGCTGATGAACATCACATTGTTGTAACACGGGAAACTGCCCCTTTTTTGTCATGCTAGAGAACCTACATGCTACCATTCAAGGTCCTGTCATTGACTTTCCCAAGTTTGACATTGTCTTGGGACTGGCTGCAAAAGAACAACCCCCATGTAGACTGGGCGACCTCTGCTCTGACCATCAAACACAAAGGTGTCAACCACCAGATCTATCCCCAACTCAGTAGATCAACTCCTGTGCAACCATGTCTTTGTACGTATCACAGAGACCCTGGACAAACAGGATAACCTCAAAACAATTGACTGGGACTCCTTTCAGTACAAAATTATCCATTTCAAAGATCACCAGGACACCACCACACCTCAGGGTTGCAAAATTGTAGCCTGTCACCCAGAAATTTTCAAGGAGGCTCTACCTGGGTTGCCACCAGAGAAACACATCCAACACTCCATTCAACTCAAAGGAGCAGTACCTAAGGCGCGGCCCATCTATTTCCTCACCCCAAACAAGGAGGGCGCTCTGTGTGCTTACCTCAAGGAGGCATTGGAGAAAGGACTTATCCGCCCCTCATAGTCCCCTTTTGGTGCCACTGTATTCTTTGTAGCAAAGAAAGATGGTACCCTACATTTAGTCACCAACTACTGAGCTCTAAACAAAGTTATCATCAAGAATTGTTACCCTCTACCACTCATTGACAACCTCTATGATGCCTTGGGCAGTGCTACAGTCTTCTCCAAGATTGATCTGACTGCAGGCTATAACCAGATTTGTATCAAGGAAGAAGACAATCCCAAAACAGTATTCTACACCAAACACGTCTTGTACAGGTGTGTGGTACTCAACTTTGGTATGACAAACGCCCCGTCAACCTTTGTGACCTTCATGAACAAGGTGTTTGCTCCCCACATTGGCAAAAATGCCCTGGTATACCTGGACGACATCATTGTCTACAGCCCCTCAGTGGAACAGCATCACAAGGACCTAGAGGCAGTCTTTGCCACCCTAGCACAACATAAGCTACTAGCCAAACCCTCCAAGTGCCAGTTCTTCCATGAACAACTACCCTTCTTGGGACACATAGTTTTGAAAGACGGCATTAAGCCTGACTGCCAGAAAATCCAGGCTATCTAAAAAATGCTGCCACTTCCAAAAGACAAGTCAGAACTCTGCACATTCCTGGGGATGGTTGCCTATGTACAATGATTCATACCTGACTGTGGCGTCCTGACTGTGCCTCTCTCTGCCTTTACTGACGCCAAATCTAAGTTTGTATGAACTCCCCAACAAGACCTCTGCTTCAGACGCCTTAAAGAGAAACTCACAACAGCACCCATCCTTCAATACCCTAAACGTGATGGGGAATATCAAATGGAGACAGACGCCTCTGACACATCCATTAGAGGGGTACTACAAATCAAAAACAATGATGGTGATTTCCTACCTGTGGCCTAAAAATCACGCAAGCTGACAGATGGTGAGTGATGGTACCTCATACATGACAAAGAGCTGTTGGAAATTTTGCACTGCCTAGTCAAATGGCGTTGCTACCTGGAACAACAAGAAGAGTTCACAGCCTTGACAGACCACAATCACTCATCTACTTCAAAACCCAAGAAAACCTATCCCACAGACAAGCCAGATAGATGGAGCTCCTGGAAAGGTTCAACATGCTCATACAATACAAGCCAGGCCCAGAGCTGGCCATGGCTGATGCACTGTCACAATTATACGTCAGAGCCACTAGGGGCAAGAATGGGCTCAACCCAGACTGGCCTCTCCTGATGTTGCATAAAAAAGATGAAGGTTTTCCCCCAGTACTACAGATATCACAAGGGAAACGGTCATTAAAAATGAACACCTATTTGCCAATGTCTATGGAACCCTACACCAAAAAATGTCTGACGGGACAACTATCTCTTACATTCCCACACATCAGCTTTCAGGAATATTCCTGACAACACTGGAGTTCAGAAGGATGTTTTGTGCACACTTCAGTGTAAAGAACAAGATAAAAAGGCAGCAGTTCCCCCTTATTGGGGAAACTGCTGCGGGAAGCCATAATTTTGAAAACAAAATTAAAAATAAAATTTTAATTCAAACAGGTTTTATACCCAGTCCGTGGGCCGCGCAGCCGGCTGCCAGCTGGCCAGTCCCCTACCCAGCCCGTCAAATGGGGGAAATTTCCAAAAGGGGAAACCCAAAAAGGCAATTTCCCCAAACCCAAATGGAGGGGGAACTGCTGCCAGAATTTGGAATCTACTAAATTTGGAGGGGGTTGACAAGCAGTCCAGCATTACAAATAATGCATCAACTGCAAAAGTTGAATTGAAATGCATTACTGTGCCTGAAGATGTTCCAATTCCATGCCATGCCAAGGATAACAATTCATTGCTTGCCAAACCACTCCCAAAAGGGAATCCCAGACAACACTAAGTATTTGGGGTCCCCTATCCAATGCTTTGTACTATTCATGCCCCACTAAGGATGACAGTATATAATAAATCTCAATCACTTGATGGTAGTCTGTGCTATCATTAAGTGAAATTACCCCTCAATAGTATCACATAAATCAATACCAAAACCTTTTACACTACAGAAAGTTAAGACACTAAGCTTTGTCTGCCCTTTCCCAGGAACTGAAGATGAACCACTTAATCTTCTCTGCTGTTCTCACAGCCTGCCTTTGGATTGGGGGCCACCAATACTCTCACCAGCATGGGCCTTAAAACAAACTGCCCAACAAGTACTTCTACAAGGAGCCAGCCAGCTCAACTCCTCCGAGACGTACTCCTGGCCCACACTGGTGTTGCCCTGCTCCGCCCAGCACATAGCAATATATTTCTTTGTATTCTACGTGCTTACGTACTTTGCCGGTAATTTTGGACGTTTTAATGTACATGCCAAGGTCTTTAGATGGATGATGATAGTCTACCCCATCTTAACAGCACTCACAGGATTCCAAGTCACCAACTTGGTGCTTTACCTAGATAGAATACTCCCTCATTTTATGGGGCTTTACATCAGCAAGTAGATACCATCTTGCGCTATCACAGAGACCTGGGCCATACAAAGAGCCGTAATCTATATGAGTTACTAAAACATAAGGCCTGGTGGCCAACCTTATATTGAGATGTTCAAGAAGTCCTGGACCAGTGCAAAGTATGTGAAAAATTTGCAATGAGCAAGGCCCTGCCTATGTCAGTATTACCCATCCGCACGCAACTACCATTTAAAGTGTGGGCCCTGGATATTGTTGGGGCCTATGCCTGGAAAACATAATGACAAAAAGTACATTATTACCGCCATCAACTTTTCCATGTGGTGACCAGTAGCCCAAGCAGTTAAAACACATACCGGCAATGATGTATGACACTTCATAGGAAAAGAAATTATCAGCAAGTTCAGAAAGCCAGAGCTCCTGATAACCAACAGAAGCAAAGAATTGACCTCTGAAGATACCAATGTATACCTCACCAAGAATGGGGTCCAGCACACAGTAAAAACACCTTACCATCCTTAGACTAATGGACATGTGGAGCGGCTGAATGGCAGCCTTGTGCAAGCCTTGGCCAAGCTCACCGCTGGGAGACCTGAGGACTGGTACAAGCAGCTATCAACTGCATTACTTGTATGCCGGACCTGTGTGAACAGATCCACCGGCAAAAGCACCTTTGAGCTAGTTTATGGAACACAACCCAATATCATCCAGGCGCTATCAGGACCTAATCTGAAGATGCCAGAAAATTTCTTCCCTGCTCAGACCCCCAGGTCATACAGGCCAATAGCAACCAACCAGAAAAAGAAGAAAAGCGTCTACAAAAGACCTTTGCCCCCATCAAAGACAGACACAAGGTTGGCGACAAATTCTGGGTCATGAACACCAACAATAGTAAACTATAACCAGAAAAAGTTGGCCCTGCTATCATCCTAAAGGTAAAAAAAAACAACACTTACCTTGTGCAGGGGCTTAGAAAATGTAAACAGGACAAAGTCCTTCACTATGATTGCCTCAGACCCTGCAAGGCAAGACAAAAACAACAAGAGACTGTGTTACCCGCCACCAAACAACAGTTAGTCCAGTATGGCACCCTGGCTCCTGACAACTTCCCTGACAACCTACCCCCAGAGGAGGCCAACCCTCAGCCGAGGGGGGGGTGTTGAAACAGCAGGCTTTGACCCGCCAACAAGGTTCCGAGTAAGCGGGTTTGTGACCCACAACCCAATTATCCATTCACCCAAAGCCAAGTTAGGAAGGCAACTTGAATTACCAAATACAATAACATGAACAAAAGCTTATCCTTTCCCGGTGGGTAACTTGTTTTGGCGCTTGACTCATTACAAGGATCAAGCCACCCCCCTTCACCATCCAGCCGTATGATCAGCACAATCATGTTCCTGTTATCCTTGATTCACAATGACTATATAATCACTATCTCTCAATAAAGATTATTATCTAGTTCTAAATATTTTTCCCCTTGTAACTCTGCTAAAACAACACATTTACAACAATATTCTTGATGAGGGCCTGCCTAAAAAGGAAGAAGCAGACCTGTACTTCTCTATTGAAGGTGGCCTCAAAGGCTCTGAACTGAGCAAGCTCAAAGTCCATTATAATAACCTTGGGTCCAAGTGAGCGCTCATAAGCTAGCTGCTCAGTGGCTAGAGCAGACTCATCCTTCTCAGCGGAGAAAGGGTTTTCTCTAGTGGTGTGGGTGGGATGGGGGAGCTTGTTGACAGGAAGGGAGCTCAAAGCATCCTGGACAATTTTGAAGGCTCTGGTGTAGACTTTATTCTTAGCACCAGGCAGGAGGAAGAACACAAGGGGATGAACTGGGTGTCAAATTGCCCATGCAGTACCCAAAGCTGCTTGAAGAGGGAGGGACAGGTTGCAAAAGCGCTGTTGCACAGCCAGGAGGTAGCAGTGTTGAGCTGCTCCAGTTTTTGGGTTGTGTTGTAGGCTATAATCATATCCTCCACTTCCTGCACATTTTCATGGAGCAGGAATATCTCACCAATCTCAGTTTTTTTGAGGGAATCTGTGAGGACCAGGTCTTCAATGATAGTGGGGCTCTTGGCCAGGAGATTAGAGGCTTTACACCTATTGCTTGCAAACTTCATTAACTGGCTGTGGGTTGGCACCCTCTTGAGGTTGATGGGGAGATGTACTTGCAAGCAAGCATAGCCAGCTGGGTGGGGGAGAGGTCCTTTGAGGTAGGCATAATCTTCTCAAGGTACCATTTAAGAAGGCAGGAGATGGTAGTGTTGGGAATGACACAAGTGTATTTTCCCTTGATAGGGTGGACCTTGTCCCAGTGCTCAGTTTTGAGCTGCACTGGGCAAGAGCGGTCCTTGCAGGTGTAATGGCAGCTTTTGAAGCCCAACTTGACATTGTTACATGAGAAAATGTAAACATTGGTCACCATGGCTGGCCTATCTTTGACACTCATGATGGAGAAAAACTCTAGCAGGGAGGAAGGAACCTTGAACTTCCAATCAACATTACAAATGTTGTGGGCCAACAGAGGGTCCCAGGGGCCAGCAGGAGCATGGCGGAAGCCAGGGAAGTAGTCAGGCTGGGGCTTAGAATCATCCCCTGATAAACTGGAATTGGGAGATCTTGGTGAGGGTAGAAGAAGGAGGCTTGTTGTGGTGATCCTTGTGTGAAGGAGACTTATCCTTAGGTGGGGACTTTTGGGCCTGGCACCGCTTCTTGGTAGGCTATTCATCTAATGCAGAGTTACAAAATCTGGGATCTTTAATAAACCCATCTGACTCCTCACCCCCAGTGGAGTAAGCTGAGTTCTTCTTGGGGAAAGAGCTTGGGAAGGTCTTCTTTCTGGGAGGATTCTTAGGGAAAGGCTTCTTTGAGGACTAAGCCTTCTGCTTTTGGGCTTTGTAGGACTTTGAAAGACACTTGGTGCCCTTTTATTACTTGGAACTATTTTTGTCCTATAAACAACAAGTAAAAAGTTCTAAAATAAAGTAATGGATTTACAAGCCACTAGCAAAACAGTTGTAAAAATCATCAGAAAGAAATTTTATACCTAAGAGACTTTTATTGGGCATGTAAAAATAGAAGACTTGGTAAGGATGTATGTTTTATTATTGATTTAAAAATAAGTAAAAGGTTAAAAGACACAAGAAAAAGATTGAAATTAGAGATAAATTTATTCTTAAATTTCAAATAAGATGAAAGAGAAAGGTTAAAATACCTCATACAGTAATTTTCAAATCTGTTGAGATAAACAAAAAAATCTCAGTCTAAAATCAAAATCAAAGTGGGTCCAAATCTATTGGCAATCAATATAAATACACTGTTTTTATTTTTAAATCTGATTTAATTTTGCTTGGCACAACAACTCTGAAAACTGCTGTAATATTATTTAAACTAAATTAGTATTAAGTAACCCCAAACTATAAATCCAATAAAATTTATTGGATTGATATATTATATTCAATTTCACATCTGTCTTTGGTCAGGGCAACCCCTAGCATATTAATAAAAGTGGCTTTTATGAATGACTTTAATAAAAAGTGATAGTGCTATCAAGCTGACATTTTATTTGGGTGGATTGGTTAGTGGTGTCTCAAACTAATACCATACTTTATTCCCATATAATAAAGGAACAGCTCAGATATACTTCCAAAAGTTGTTTAATAATGGGTTCTGAAATTCTGTATTTTTAGATAGTGACCTTATGATGTTGTTTTTAAAGCATTTTATAAGTAATTTAGTACTTTCAAAAATCCATGGACTGAGGTATTTATTATCCATCAAGATGATATCATAATTATTCTAACATTATGAAAGTAAAGAGAAACCTGTGGCTTTGGTGTAACCTATGAACTAGGATAATTTTTGTAGTCATCAGAAGTAAGGATTCTGACAGGGCCCACAGCCCAGAGGCAATGAGACATTTTTACTACTTCTGGATTAAGGTTCATAGTTCCAACTCTATATGTTGCTATAGGGATTTTTAATTTATGGTGACAGCGTTATATTTTGCTCTAAATAATATAGTTTTAATAAAAGTAAGGGAATTAGAGGAATGGACCAAAATTCATTGTTAATTCCAAAGGGGAACATGATAAGAAATATAAGTCTTTATTCACATAAACTGCCATTGAAACTGGCCCAGCTACCAGTGTCATTTATGCACGTGACAAGGGGTCTAACATTGAAAGGTGATTTTTGAAAGAAATTTTGTTTGGCAACTTTCCCAGCATCTGTGCTATTCTTGACAGACTGTACAACTGAGTCTCTTAATCAAGAAAAGTCAGTTGTCTACTTGGGCTGCTAGTCAGGGCTAGCTAGCCAATGGGTACCTATAGTTGGTAGAAGAAATTGTTTCACTTAATGAGAGCTACTCTAATACAATAGGCTTTTAGGCCTTTTATCTTAGTGTGGTTGGTCTGGTGATCAAATACAGTAGTTTTATAAACCTGTTGAGATAAACAAAAAATCTCAGTCTAAAAAAATTGAAAATCAAGGGATTTATATTGAATTAAAGTAGATTTGGATCCACTTTTATTTTGTTTTAGACTGATATTTTTTGTTTATCTCAACAGGTTTGAAATTTAATTTATATATTAGACTCTTTTGGATGTAAATCAGAAAATGGTTCATATGACAGCCTTCCTGTTCTAGACTATAATTAAAGTTTATAATAGTAATTATTATAAGATGTATATTTGAGTGCTTGTTAAAGTAGACTAATTGATTTCATAATATCTTCATGTTTCATTTATTAATTAGAAACAGGGATTTTATTGATGAAAAGATGTGATTGGATCATTGATCTATTAATCTTGATGCCTGGTTATCTGCATTTTTGAAGATGGTGTAATATACATCATTATTGAGAAATATTTGATGGGTTTTCAAGCTCTTTTAATTTCAATTATTCATATCTCAATCTTATTTAAAAAACATTCAATATGCCATCTTTTAAGATGGTGTTTTTGAGATGATGTGTTTCACTATAGAGTATATGGAAAAATATACTTTTGTATATATATGTGTGTAATCTGTATCTGATACATATTCATAAGGAATAAAGCAAAGTCATTATGAAATTAATCTTTAAGTCTTTCTCATTTATTGTGAAATACAATAATAGCTATGCCAATGAATTTAATTACAATTGTTGCAACTGAACAAATTAGAATTCAGTATTTAATTGGGGAAGACAACAGTCTAATAGAAAGGACAAGAATGAATAGAATAAGGGGTGGGGGGGGGGTGGGATGTTCCATGTAGGGTTCAAAGCCAAGGAATAACTTGTGCGGGAATCAGCAGGTCAAATTGGTAGTAATCCTAATTAGGAGAAAGTGCCTGTAGTTTGACATTGCCATCAGATTGGTTCATGTTGTTAGATACATCAAGGGGCAACTCATTGAGTGCCCCCTGTGTATTGTAAGATACACTGGCAGGCAAGTCTGGAAACTTGGTTGCAACACAATTTATTTGATTTTCCTTTAAATTATATATCATTTTTGATAAACCTTGTGCCTTATTTTTAATAATTAAACATTTTTTGGGGACTAGATACTTTTATTCATGTTTGAGCTACTATTGTTTTTCTCTCCTGGTTTAACTTTTGACAACCCCAATTATAGAATCTTCCTCTAGAGCTCATAATAAGCATAGTGGACTGTGAAAATAGCTGATATTGTTTCTTTTGGGAATTTTACTATTATAACTCAAGCCAAGTACTTTCCTTTTGGTGTGTATTGATTCTATACCAATTTTGGATTTTGCTTCTCTTATAAGATTTAAAATTATTTTAGCTCATTTTATAGAAGAACTTAATTTTAAAAAGGTTATTTCCAACCTTTAACAAGGAAGTCAATTATGTTTTTATGACAAAAATATTTTATTAATAAAAAACGCTCATGGCTGGGATCAAACCAGCAGCCTCAAGATTAACAGTCCTACGTGCTAGCCAATTTTTTTAAAAAAGTCAAACTTTATTATTGGGCTCAACGAAGGGGAATGGGGGACGCCACAAGGGCATCATCTTACGCGCTAGCCAATTGCGCCACACGAGCTTTTTTTAAAATAGAACTTTTATTAAAGCTCTGAAGAGTGGCGGTATTAAGGGCCGCAGCCTTAGGGAATTTGGGGATAGGGATTCAATACAAAGTTGTCACGTCACTTAGTGGATTGTTCGGCCAGTCCTGGTTGGAAACCCAACTACAGGTAGGGTCCACTGAGTCACCATTACATCATACTGGGGGAAAATTTAACATTTCAGTCATTAAGGATTGTTTGGTCGTTCTTTGCTGGAAAATCCAACTAAGGGTAGGGTCCTTAGATAACAAAAATATAGAGGCAGGGCAGGCAAAATCTACAGGATTTGAACCTGGGACCTCTGGGGCCAAGTTGAGTGCCTAATTGCGCCACACGAGTTATTTTCATGTTTCACGCGTTTTATTCTGCATATATATTACAAAAGAAGTTACTTTTGTGACATTGTAAAACAATTCTTAGTTGCTGAATAGCTCCTTATTATTTAAATATCCATGAATTATTATGTGAAATAAAACAATATTAACTAGATGAGTATTCCAATAGATGCTTACACAGTTGATTGTTGCTCCTGTCAAGATAAATTACTGAAGCCAATCAATTTTATCTACTTAATTCAGCACTAGGATTTTGAGCAATTTTTTTAAGCCATTTAACATAAGCAAGTTGTTTAATTAGTATAAATTTTTATAAAAAATTATAATACTTATACCAAAATTATAATCATTCATTTTAATAAAATAAAATCTTTTATAGCTTGCAATTATTTTTTTTGACCCAGTCTAACCTGTTTTAGACTTGTTATGTCTGTTAATGATGAGACTAAATCTGAATTTTAAAGTAAAAATGTTTTATGTAGAAGAATTTGTGTAAATCCAGATAGATTACATAACAAGACAATATTTTAATTCATATAAAAGTCATCATTAATTTAAAGGGTGCTGATATAATAGTTTTCAACCTTTGCGAGGATAAACAAAATCATGTCAGCCTAAATGAAATCCACTCAACTTCCAAAAAAATCAGTGTCAAGTATATACTTCTGGGAAGTATAGTAAACAAGATAAAGGGGAAAATTAAGAAGATAATGATACTTGATTAGATATGAGTTTAGAGTATTATACAGTAGTTTTAAAAGCTATGGTGACAAGCAAAAATTCTTTAGATTTAAACAAAATGATTTCAGATTTAAACAAAATCCAAGTCACGCAAGATTCAGGATTCAATTAATTTAAAATCTTCAGTTAATAAATGAACTGTCAAACCAAAAACAAAATTTCATTAACCCATCATACAAAATTATATCAAACATCAAGCGGTGTAGTTCAAACCATAAACAAAATGAACTGACACAACAAGTGAAATGGATGGATGCTGTTCTGGAGTATATTATAATCCATCAGGATTCATATGAGGCACCAACAGAAAGACTAAAGTGAAACAAAACTTGAGCAATCTAGAAGCAAGATTACACAAGCACAAAACAAAATGAACTCACACAAGATGTGTAGTATGAGCAGCCTAAAATGGAAAACTATCAATTTAACAGCCAATCAACAGCTATCCAATTTAGTACCAGAGGCATTTTATCCATTTTCATGGCTCCAGATTTGTATGAAAAGATTTTGAGAACCTTCTAAATATGGACTTGAGATTACAATAAAAATAATTCTTTAAATTTTAAAATTTCTACTTTTAGTGATTTTATCCTAGGTTTTTTTACAATGGTTTTTACAAGCAATATCTTTGACGGCGCCAGCAGCCAAGCCAGCTGCAATGGAGGCAAGGCTCAGAACGTGGAAGCACCTGTTTACACCCAAGCCTTTGAGGCAGGTAACAAGAAAGCTGACCTGTTACTGTCCCCTGACCCATATGGCTTTGACTTTTTTGAGAGTCACTTAGTGTCTAGCTCTGCCCTTGCTCCCACACCCACCCCTGCACAAGCTGCCTGTCAACCAACCAATCAGGATGTCAACCTCAATCCAGAACAACTTCCTGCCACCAGTCAACCTGCCCCCTACAGCCAATCAGGCTTCAGCTCCCACCACCCAGCGCCCCAAGCGCAGAATAATCACTGCCCAAATTCTTCAGGAAATTGTGGCACTAAACCTACAAGGTCTGTCATGGGACCAGATTGCCGCCCAGTTGCAATTTACCCAAGCCACCATAATGCGGGAGTTCAACAACCTAATGAATAAGGGAAATCTGATTGGGACAGCCAAGAAGCCAAAGAAGGCCACAGAGTCCCAGATAACTGAGGCCTACCCAATAATGCTTGACCTCCTCCAGAGGGACCCCAAGCTTCCCTTGACCCAGGTCTGGAAGCAACTTGCACACCATGGCATTTGGGTGTCTGAGCGCATGGTGCAGCTCTGGATGCACGGAAAGGGGGCTTCAATTAGGGTTCTTACAAATTTTGCTGGCAACCAATGGGATGGCGCTGAGGATTCCCCATATGACACCACAATTGAATCAACCCTGGTCAGATGCTTGACAAGTCTAACAGATGACATAATGTTTGTCTTGCACTACAAGTTATCAATTGCATTTGATGATTTTGGTGAGCAAGGAAAAGCCGCCACCAAGAATGAAAGGAAGAAGGTCAAGAAGGGGACTTTCATTGGTGCATTTCTGGCTGTTTCAGCCAAGGATTTTGTCTACTATTGGACAAACCCTGATTTCGTCAATGGGTACTCATACAGCCACATCCTCAGTGGATTGCTTGACTCCTGGGATGGCTCAAATTCAAAGCATTGGGTTTTCTTGAGCCACCAGATGGAGGGTAGCTCCACTGCCCTTGAGGCCATCCAGGGACGCAGGCACCAAGCCTCTGTGTACCCAGCTGGCCACACTGACGTCCATCTGGGTGATGTTGTCTTCTTTAAAATTAGAGATACACTACAGGAGCGCCGCCCTCAAGCTTTCAACGACCTCTATCTCGGGGTCCTTGACCACAATTTTCTCTTTGGTCACCAAATGATGGCTGACTTGTTTGCACAAATGGTTTTCCATGTGAACATGGGCAACCAATCACGCAAGGATAAGCGCCTCCCACCCCGTACCACAGCCACCTACCAGCCCATCCAGCCAATGACTAATGAGGAGTACAATAAGCAGTATATGGCGGCCATCACGTGCAATCCTCCTGCCTCCACCCCCGCCTGCAAACCCAACCCATCCAATCCCAGACCCCCCAGGCTAGCACTGCCTCTACGTCCTCCTTCCTGCGCCATTCTGCCTACTAGGCATCACTCTTCCCCACCTCAATAAACCCCTGGTCCCATAAAATTTCTATTTATATTATCTTTTTTTGAATTTCAATTGTTCATGTTCACTTTTTTATAGTTAGTTTTATTCTTTATGTTCTGATTATTTCTATAAAATCATATATTCACTATGTCATGTATCTAGATCCTAAACACAGTTATTTTTAGCACCCAACCATAGCCCCTTGTGAAAACATTAACAACAATTTGGTGATCAGCTAAATTTGAATTAGAAAATTATAGTGTTGACTGTTTTTAGATAAAGTT
Source organism: Entomophthora muscae (assembly GCA_014839935.2). Lineage (NCBI taxonomy): Eukaryota > Fungi > Entomophthoromycota > Entomophthoromycetes > Entomophthorales > Entomophthoraceae > Entomophthora > Entomophthora muscae. The sequence continues at coordinate 292,230 of QTSX02002136.1, forward strand.
GTTACTGATCTTAATTCAAACCTTAATGATAAACTTTAAGCCAGTCAGGAGCCAAGTGATAAAGTAATTGTTGTGACATAAAGGGTCATTCAATAATTCCTTGATGCATGTGCGCTAATTAATATGATTGGCTGGATGTTTTGCCATTGTACGCCATTGCTGCTGTGGCAAGTTGTTGGTGAACTAGTGCCCAATCAGCTGCTGGCTTAGCACTAGTCCACCAACAACTTGCCACAGCGGTAATGGCATACAATGGCAAAACATCCAGCCAATCATATTAATTAGCGCACATGCATCAAAGAATTATTTAATGACCCTTTATGTCACAACAATCACTTTATCACTTGGCTCCTGATTGGCTTAAAGTTTATCATTAAGGTTTGAATTAAGATCAGTAACAACTTTATCTAAAAACAGTCAACACTATAATTTTCTAATTCAAATTTAGCTGATCACCAAATTGTTGTTAATATTTTCACAGGGGGCTATGTCAAGCGTCAAAAAGAATATGATAATCAAGGAAACAGTGCCAACACAAAGCAAACAACACACATATTGAGATAAGCGTAAAACATATACAAAATGGGTAAAAAGATGGGATAATGTAGTAGATGGGAAAACAAAAAGGAATAAACAAAGAGGCAACAGTATCAAAATAATATAGAATTTATTGGGGCAAAAGCTATAAAAACATATGGAAAGGTTAGTAAAAAAATCAAATGAGAGAACTTGAAAAGCTTCTAAAGGACCTCAACTTGGCAATTGCCAAAATCAAAGACATTGACTGCAAGGTCAAAGCAAAGGTGAAGTCTGCCGTTCTTGAAGGCAAGAAACTTGACAGGGTGACATCCAAGGCATTAATAGTTGCAACTGAACCAATGAGGATTCAGTATTTGGAATTGGGGAAGACAACAGTCCAATAGAAAGGACAGAATAATAAGAATAAGGTATTGTTTATTGTAGAATATTGTGGTTAATATACTATATGGGAAAAGCCACAAGGCCACAAGGGGGTGGCATAGTGGGGAGTTCCATGTAGGGTTTGGAGCCAAGGAATAACTTGTGCGGGAATCAGCAGGTTGAATTGGCAACGCTCCTAATTAGGATGAAGTGCCCGCCATTTGACATCACCATCAGACTCATTCATAACGTTAGATACGTTAGCAGGCGAGGTTTGAACCTCAGTTGCAATATTAACACACTTTATTCTTTTTGCCGGACATATCAGTGCATTTATCATTTTCTTGGTGGCTTGGGACACTTTTAGATATTTATCAATGTAGTGATAACTCAATTCTTCTAAATGAAGTGATGTATATTATAGATAACAACGATATACTGTGCTCAAAGCATATAGGTTATTTTTAAATCCATAAAAGATTATATCTTATCCTCATCCCTGGTCAATAATTCTAGCAGGCCTATTTGAGTCCTATTCAATGTTTCTTGTCATTTAAGCTTGTGTGAAGAAATGTCCTGGCTTTTTATTTGGCCATTTTAAAATTCCTATCTCCTCCTGTTTTGGATTAGATGTTTCAATTTTTCATCATTGGATTAACTGATTTTGATTTGCATGAGTTTAGATCCTTGGATGCTCCACTAATATACTTAGATATTAGTACATAGACACACTAATGTAACTTTAAGCATGACTTACTATCCCATCTTCAGATTTGACCTGAGGCTTAGCTCCTACCGACTATTTTCCAGCACGTGGTTCTCAGCTTAAAACCCTACTTGGAGAACAACCCACCAACTCTTTCCCAAGGAAATGAAACCCAGGCTCTTGGAGCACACTTCTATAAACACTTAAATTCCTTTCTAATTAACACCCAATTTAGTTCGTTTGTTTTTAATCCACATTATTGTTCCTTTGAAGCACAGTTTTGTACCATCACAAAAGGTATTCAACCAATCAAGCGTAATACATATCTAAGAGCAGATTGAGATGTTTGATACAAGCTTAAAGTATTTCATATTGGGGTATGTAGAGCATGCATTAAGTATTTATAGATTGGATTTCAAGCTCATAGTCCTATCAGAAGGTTTATTACTTTTTGGGCTTTGAACCTGACTTCTTGCCATTAGAAGCAGGCTTTTTGCCTTTGGGTGCAGGCTTTTTCTTAATCCCCATCTTTTTGTTCTTCTTGGCATCAATGCGCTGCTGTAAATTCTGTGTTCTCTTGGCTTGCTTTTCAGCCTCATCTTCTCTGACCTTGGTTTTACGATCCACCCTATCAGATTAGCATAACGATTAATCAAATAAGTACCATTCTCCACTACTCTTAGTCTTCTTCTTCTCAAGACGTTTGATAGTCTTTTTAAGAAGCTTAGGATCGTCTTTAACTTTTTCGCCACTTGACTGCTGCAGTGCCTTCGTCCAGGCCTTCTTCTCCATAAAGGCTTTGGCCTAGAGTGTTATTGCATGTTAAAGTATATTGTACCTTTTCAGCATCAGTGGCTTTAAGCTCAGCAATCTTCTTTCTTTCTGCCTCAACCTAAACACATTTAATATCAAATGAATAGCGTTCAAACCTTTTGAAGCAGGCTATGGGCATTGGATGGTCCCTTTTTCTTTTTTTGAACCCCTGAGAATTCAAATTTGGCAAAAGTCAAAGCGCCACTATCGTTAATGGTAGCCGCTGTCTTAGCCTTGGGAGCTTTCTAATAAAATGAGAAAGAGAAACAAAAACCTGTACCTTTTCATGAAGGAAGTCTTCTTCGATTACAACCTATCGTTTTTAGCTAAAGAGAAAGGCATATAATACCTTTTCAGGGACTGCCTGAGAAGTTCCCTTGTTAGCAGCAATAGTCTTAGCCTTGATTTTCTTGTTTTTTCTGTTTTCACGTCTATTTTTGAATTCCTGCTTTTTCTTGGGATCATCGGCCTTGCGAATCTTTCTTTGGGCAGCAATGCGTTCCGAGAGCTTCTGCTTAAGTTCGATCTGACTGGTCTCGCTAAAAGCTCTAACCTTGACTAGTCAAATGTTATGTTATGTCAATAAATGATGTAGTACCTGGTTGTTTGACTCTAGTAGAAGGAGTAAATTCCTCATCCTCCAATATTCCAGTCAACCCTTCAGTTTCGGGCTCAGGATCTTCATCATCCGCTTCAACCTCGGAGTCATCATCGGACTCTACTTCAGAGTCTAATGATTCATCGTCAGAGCTCCCTTCTTGGAGTTTTGCTTTGTTTCTACTTTCGAGCAATTCAACTGTTTTTGGAGCCGAAGGATCAAACTAAAGCGAGCTTACTTAATAAATATTGAAACATTATTTGGGAAAAAGCAGTTTAACAAATTATCTGATTTTGTTTCAATTTAAATTTAAAGGACCAGAATGAAAAATATGGACTTTTGGGCTGAAGGTTTGATTTCTATAGATCCGAGAAAAGCTTAAGTTACCTTGATCTTCTTGTGCATAAGAGCCTTCTTTTTTGCTTCATCAACAGTATTTTTACGCTTGCCATACGTATACTTTGTGACCTGTTAATGAATGAGATGAGAAAGAATAAAGAGCATATCAGTACTGGCTCTGCTTCCTGTGTGAATTCAGAAATGTAATATTTGGCAGGGATCGTGTTGATTAGCTGATCAAAAGCCTGGGAATCAGCCAAAACCCTATCCTAAGGTAGAAATTAACATCGTAGTAAAAGAATATCCGCACCCTTAGGTTTTCAGTTGAGTACATGGCAAACATTTAAATGCAAGGTCTGCAGATATACTATCTGTTTCCGGGCTCTATAGTCTATAGTTGGAGAAAGCTTGTTTGGTGATAAAATGGGGTTTGGTTGGCACTTGATTTATTTTTTGCTTTTGGTTCCCCAAGCTTCTGGATTATTTAATGGCCAATCTGAAGAGCAACTATTTCCTTGCTGGATTTCGGATTACTTTGTATCTTAAAGACATTTTACATAATTCTTTACTTTAAATCCAGCAGGCAAGCCGATTGCTTGAATGAGCTCCTTTCTGATATGGCTCAATTTGCAAGGCGTGGATCTTGGCTGGGGCTCCATGATTTTAATCCCATTGATCCAAAAAGTGAGCTTTATTTAGTATTTATATCTTTTAGTGAAAAATGGGGGTCCTAATCTTAGTGTATATGGGTCATTATTTTTCTTGTTATGCCTAGGTGCCAGATTGATTATTTTATAACTTAATCATATTATTCATATTCAAATTATTCAGAAAGCTTAAAATACAATCAATCCCAAATCTTTAATTGATCTTGGGCTTGGATGATTTTTTTTAAAATAATACATCAATTTTAGAATTGAAAATTGCAACATATAGTATTACTGATGTCAAGTATATACTTCTGAGAAGTATAATAAACAAGATAAAGGGGAAAATAAGAAGAGAATGATACTTTATTAGATATGAGTTTAGAGTATTATATAGTATCATAAGAAGCCACATGTCATCCATGTATGTCTTGGCAGTCATAGGGCTTGTCCAAGCAGTGTTCCTTTTAGAACTCAAAATGGTTGATCCCTGTAATAGATGGGAAAATGTAAGAGTGCCACCAACTTAATGATTAGTTGGGGAATCATTCAGGAAGTCACTTGGGGAATTGCTTTCCTGAGAGGGAGTAGTCAAAGATGTTGCAACTTCTCCCCCTGGGTGCTGGAAAGTGAAATCTCAGGAATTTTCTTAATAGTGTTGGTAATTTGGGCTTGGTACTGATCCAGTTTGGCATTGGGCACAGGGAGTCAGGAGTTACATTGTGCTGTTCTTGCTTTGCACAGGCGGAGTCAATCATGATGCATACACTTGAGTTCTGTAAACGTGTCTATTCCTTTGATGAGGTAGGTGTTGTTTGGTTTGACTTCTATGACAATTCCTGGTCCTTGTAACTCTGGGTCCAATTTGTGTATGTTGTGATTAACGACCCATATTTTATCCCCAACTTGGAAGCATTCCTGTTGTAATGGGATGGCTTCCCTCTCAACCCTTTCTTTTTTCCTTGTCCTCTTGGTCCTTCCTGGCGCGCTATACATCAGGGTCACTCTTGTCTAGCACTTCCTTAGGAAGAGGTAACTGTGGTCCTGATATAGTGCTAACAATGGTGGGTTTATAACCATAGGCGAGCTCATATGGGCTTTTGCATGTATTGCAATTTACTTGTGTTCTGCACACCATAAGTGCTGTTGGTAGCATGTCAACCCAGGCTTCTGGATTGTGGGCAGATAACTTACTGAGGGCCTCTACGTGAGAACCTTTTAGTCTTTCAACTCTTCAGTTGGCTTGTGGGTGATATGGGCTGGCTATGGTATAATTTATTCCGCTTTTGGCAAGGTGAGACATTGGTGTCAATGGCTTAAAGTCTGGTTCCTCTGTCTGTGATCAGGAGTTCATGTTTTTTGAGCTTAGCTATGATTTCTTTGCCAATAAATTGTCTCACATAATTGCCTTTGTGTTCTTTTGTAGCTTGTGCTACAGGCCACCTGGTTGCATATTTGATAGCTTTTATAATGTACTTTTTGCCTTTGTTATTACCAGTAATTGATCCCACAATACAGTAGTTTTAAAAGCTACGTCAACAACCAAAAATACCTCAGATTTAAATGAAATGATTTCAGATTTAAACAAAGTCCAACTATCAGGTTAAAATATACACTCTGTTAACAGGTTTTTTTTGGCGTTAATGGGCAAAATGGGTCAACACAGCAACAAAGGGCTCACATTCAAAGCAAAACCATTCAAAATACAATCCAAAATACATTGATTCAAAAACAAAATGGTGTGAGTTGAATTTTGGTGTACATATGTTTACTATGTGAATTGGTGACAAAATACACCCACAGCGTGGTGTGCCAAAACTCAATCCAAAAACAAAACACAATAGCAACTCACTATGTAAACAAAATCACTCAATCAGTTTGTGCAATGGGCTGTAATCAAGAATGATACCAAGGTATCTAAAATAAGACACAAGATCTGAAACATAAATTTTAAAAATATTGTGTTGGGAGCTTAATTTGGCATAAAATCTGGGAAAATGGGTAAAAATATTTTGGGCATTCTAAAATGGGCATTGTAAAACCAGAAACAACTAATTAAGAAATAAAGAATCTATAATTGGGATATGGGGGGCAATAATATTAATTAAATATCCATATTCAGATAAAAGCAAAAATTAAAATTATGGAATCTTAATTAAAATTTATTTAATATTTTATTAAATTCTCAAAATGGAAGAAACAGAACAACAGAGTACCAATGGACCCATTGTGCGCCGTGGTTGTGGTTGCCCCTGCGGGTCAAATAATAGAGTTAGTGCAACCCAAGTGCCTACTCAAGAAGGAGATGAGAGAGGAGAGTTCAATAGTGATGCTGCACTGACACAGCCGGTTCAAGGAGCACAAGCTGCTAGGGTGCAGAGCATCAACCCTTGGGTCCCCAAGCTGACCCAGAAGCCCATCAAGGTTACCACAACAAAAACAGTTAGAAACAAGGAGGTAGAACTTACTTTGTATGTGTTCAACGTTGTGTACCGCCAAGAGTCGGTCCTGTCAGCCATGCTGGAGAAGGTGAAGCCTGTACTTGATACTAGCTATAAGCCCTACATCAGTGATGGCAATCAGGAGGATGACAAGGAGCCCTAGTTCTACCAAACCAATGAGGAACAGCTGGTGTTAAAGAAAGTTGCTGCGTTTTACACCAAGGTGCCCATGCCCTGTGTTGTTCCTGTCCTGAATGCCGCCATTCACCATGTTTTGATTTTGCCTTTGGTGAGCCATATTGAGGACAAATCTCTCTCTTTTGCTTTTGCCTCTCAAAACAAGTCTATAGCTGAATTGGGAAATACAATTGTTCAGTTTCTTGACTCTGCAGCAACTCACTTGCCCCACTCATGCTTGTGGCAAGTGATCCTACTGTCTTGGTATTGTTTTGTGGTATTGCAAACCACTATATATTACATTTCTTATTCACCAATAAAAATTAAGCTCTATTCACATTTTTGTCTTTGTGTCTTCCAGTACTTCAGCGCCTCTCTCTAGCCACAACTAGTAGAGATTATTCATCCAGGGCCACAAGGTAATTGCATAGCCTTCCCTGCCATCTAACCAAGACTTAGTATAAATCCAATCCTAAATTTAGGATTCCCTGTTGTGTGTCTGTGCCACGCCTCAGAACACAACAAAAATGGTGCTCACTACAGGGGCTGCAAGCCCCTTGGTTATCCCTTTTCCGTCCACGTTTTCAGGTCCTTTGTCTCCGCCTATACAAGAGCCAACTTCACCTGAAAGTCCCAGCCCTTCTATTGAGGAATACATTACAGACATGCCTATTGTCCCTACTGTAATGAACCTCAGAAATGATCCCTGCCTAGTTGCTTACCCCATGGGTACCCCTGACTTGGAACAAGTCATGGCGGTAGCCTTTGGGATAGCCTGTGAAGGAGCCATCCCTTGCCTCCAGTTGCAGTTCAGTTGGGCTGAATACTACAAATTGATTGTGGCTCCTCAATTCTCACATTATCTCCTCTCAGCGGCTGGCTCTGCTGAGCACCTACTGTCATCCTTTGTGCAGCCTGCCTTAGCCCACCATCAAATGGTTTTAGGGCTCCATGTTCAAGAAATCTTGTCTCTACAAGCAGCTGTTACTCATCATTGAGATCAGTTTGCTTCCTACCAACAGTGGATCCACTCCCTGTTTTCTTTGGTATCAGACAACCAGCGCAACTCTGTCACCTCTCAGACATTTTGGTTAACTCCATTGAACAAATGCGTCAATCCATCCCTGAATATATCAGAGTGTGTTTACATGAGTTCCACCAGTTGGAACAGCCCTGACGCACCCAAGTCAATTCCACCCTGAATGCCTATCTCACCAACTTTGAACGTCTTGTACAAAAGCTCAATGCATTAAGCACTTATTCCTTTGAGCAACTGCAGCAGGTAGAGGACCTTGCTGCTAAAGGCTGTAATGAGCTCAGTGCGGAATTTGATCAAGAAAGAGCTGTCACTGCCGCTGCTATTGCCAAGCTCCAGAATCAAGTGAATGAATTGTCTATGCCCAAGCCAGATGCTCTGCCTTCTCCCCCATCTGATTATTTGGTGGATAGAGAGCAGAGACTGTGGGATGCCATTAAAGAGCTACATGCGTCTACCTGCAGTCAGGGACGTCCCACTGAAGCTCCTCAGCCTGATCCTCAGGTGCTTGCTTTGACAACTCAAGTTGCTGAGCTACAGCAAGAACTTACTGCCCTACACAAAATGGTGGCAACTGCTGCAGGTCCATTTGAGTTCATCAACAGAGATGGCTACTGCCCTGAACTGCCCAGGAGCCCCCTAATCCAATGTGCTAGAGAGCTGATTGCCCTAGCTAATGAGGTGGATCATTTGAAAGGGGACCATGCTGAACTTGACAGAGACATACAAGAGATGAGTGAATTGATTGACTCAGTAAACAACAGGTTTGTCCCTTGCCTCTCAGTGGGGCCATCCCTCACTTCTCAACTGGCTGAGCTCTCCACAGTGATAACATCCCAAGGCCAACGCCTAGATGTTATTGAGCAACAGACCACTCTGGCTAATGATAAGGGAGCCCGTGCTGCTGAGACCCTGACTACTCTTGAGGAAAGTGTTTGGCAGCTGTGGGCTAGAAAACCCCCCTCTGAATCTGAAGCAAAATTCTCCCTGCACATAAATGTACTCAATAGCAACAATGGTGGCCCAACTCCTGAAGCACATTTCAAGCCTACCTTTAAGCAGGTCTTTGATCCCAAAACCTTGACTATTGCAGCTTTCCTAATTATCTATGAAACTATCATGAGACAAGCATCAGATGAGGTTAAGAAGAAACACATTTTAACCTATCTACACCTGACCTGCCAAGAGGTGGTGGTGCCTGAGCTGCCCACCATTGAGACTTGGGAAGATAAGAAGCAACTCCTGATTGAAAAATTTGGTGGTGACCTTAGCTTGGAAGTGAAGAAGGACGCTTTCATGCACATTGCTTTCAAACCTAAGGAGACTCTAGCTGAATTTGCAGACAGATTCTACATGGAAGGACAATAACTGATAACAAGCAGACAATTGACGGCTCACAAAGCTTACATTTCTTGCGCTCAATCCCTTAAGGTTAACCAGCTTATGTGCCTCCATTTCAAAGCCCATAAAGCTATGCTTTACTCCATGAAGAGCATAAAGATGTTGTTTCAGGATATGTACCTTACCCACTCTGGAGCAGTTGTTTGGGAGAATTTTGCCGCCTCTAACTCTGGTTTGTCTTCCTGTGGCCCTCACATCCTTACAATGAACTCGCAAAATCCTCCTTGACGTCAAGGTTGCCACAACTGTGGCCAGATAGGTCACTATTCTTGAGTCTGCACCAATCCTTGGGTTGAAGGAGCTGATCCCAAGGAACAATCGGTAAAAGAACAGTCAACCTAGAGGCAGAGATGCTCTTGCTTGACAATTCTTCCCAGTCTCTTTCAATCCCTCCCTCTATATCTGACTCCAAGCCTGCTGATTCCAAGGCTCCTCCTATCCTCCTATTGCTTCACAACATCTCTGACAACTCTGATTTAACTAATTCTGATGTTGATGACCCTAAAACATATGGATACTCAGTTTTTGCCGTCCCTGAAACCATAGCAGTCCCCTATAAGTTACAATCAGGGAAGACTACGGCAACTACTAAGCCTTTGTCTGAGGCCAAAAAAGTTGTCTCTTGCCCATACCTCACTCAAGCAAAGAGGTCCCCTGTGCTAGTAGAGTCTTCAGAAGAAGCCGCTGAAGTTGCTGACACTGTATTCAAGAATGTGTCAGTTTTGCTTCCTCTTCAAACTGTCTATAAGGAGTTCCCAGGATTACAATGCATGATTGAGAAGTGGGACAAAGAACTAGCAGAGGCTCCAGACATCCTGGCTGTCTTCCCACCCTTTGGTTGTACTAACACTTGCGTAGAAATATCTATTCAAAAGGTGAAGATCAAGGTCATCTTAGATACTGGATCTCCTGTTAATGTTGTCTTCTCAAAGCTTGTCAAGAAGCTCAAGCTTGCCCCAACCTTAATTATCATCAGTTGTATGGCACAGCTGGGCTAATTATGACTCACGCCATAGGAGCATAATTTGCTCTCCCCATGCAGTTCAGCAAGCTTCTCTTAGCTTTGCCTGCAGTTGTCTTGGAGAATGAGAGCTACAATCTCCTAGTTGGTATCCAGTTCCTTAGGGAATACAATGGGATCATCAACTTGAAAGATGGCTACCTCTCTATTCTGGGATACAAAGTCCCTCTGATATTTGAAGAGCCAGTTAAAGTCCTCTGGAAGTGCCTCAAGACGTGTGCTTTGGAATACCCCACTGGTGTTTTCACTCTAAAATACCATACCCACTCCTCCAACATGAAGTGTCCACCCATGACTTGTCCTGCGTCTGAGGGAATCCCTCTCCTGACCACGTCCACTGTAACCATCTCCCTGGCTCTCAGGCCATCCTGGACTCCCAAATATTGTAAGAGCTACTTGAACAAACTTTCTTGGAGTTGTACTCTCCTTCCTCACTAGTTTACAACAAACCTTACCTCTGTCCTGGAATCCTAGACGTCTCCCATAAGGACCCTGTTCAATTTCTGGTAGCCAACCTAACTGCTCTCCCCATAAACGTATCTAGAGGGCAGGGTGTTGGTTATGGCAATTTACTGAATGCTCCTGATGTCTTGTCCCTTCATCCCTTTGGTACATTTCAGGACTTTAATCTACCGGACAACGAGCCCCAAGTTCTATCTTTGTTTACTGCACAAGACTTCCTGCAACTATCCCCAGTTCAGAAAAAGGAGGTGCTCAATTTTCTAGATCAATTTTCAGACATGTTTTCCAAAGACAGTACCAACTATGGCCTAGCCAAAGGCGTTATCCATCAGATTGATACTGGAGACGCTCCCCCCTTCTGTGCTAAACCATATTGCTGCAGTTGTGTGGAGGACGCTCAGGTGTCTAAAGAGCTCAAACAACTGTTAGACGCTGGGCTACTGGCCCCTTCCCAAAGTCTTGGGCTATACCCTTACTCATCCTAAAGAAGAAGGATTGGGGATATCATATTGTGATGGACTATTGACAATTGAACTCCTTAACCAAGAAGGACTCTTACCCTTTGCAGCATATTGATGATGCTCTCCGCTGTCTTGGAGGCTCTAAGTTCTTCTCTGCTATGGATCTGGCTTTGGGATACTGGCAAGTTGACCTTTTGCCCAAGGATCACCAAAAGGCTGCACTCATTACATCTGAAGGACTGTTTGAGCCTACATGTATGCCACAGGGACTCTGCAATGCCCTGGATACCTTCCAAAGAGCCATGGACTCCATTCTCTGCAACTTGAAACTATCATGTGTCCTAGTATACTTAGATGATATAACAGTTTTAGTGCTACTTTTAATGATCACCTGGCTCATCTCAAAGAGGTGTTCATAAAGATTCAAGAAGCTGGCCTCAAGCTAAAACCATCTAAGTGTGCTTTCTTCAAAGAGCGTCTTGAATTCTTGGGCCATGAAGTAACCCAGACAGGGATTTGCCCAATGACCAAGAAGATTGAAGCCATCAACAAAATGCTTCTGCCTACCAACCTGAAAGAGGTACAAGTCTTTCTGGGTATGATGGGCTACTACAGGAAGTTCATCCCCAACTTTGCCAATACTAGTGAACCTCTAGTTCAGTTGTTACATAATGTCCCTTTTGAATAGACTGCTAGCCAGCAGCAAGCCTTTGAGACCCTTAAACAGAAACTCAAAGAGGCTCCCATCTTAGTATATCCTGACTATGATAAGGAATTCATCCTATACACTGATGCTAGCAACCTTGCTATTGGGGTCATCTTGGCCCAACTAGACAACAAAGGTGTGGATCATCCTGTAGCTTACACTTCTTGTGTCCTAAACAAGCATGAGAAGAACTACAGTGTCACAGAGAAAGAATGTCTTGCTGTGTTGCATGCAGTCAAACAGTTTTGCCACTACATGTACAGTACCCATTTCACTGTTGTTACTGACCACGCTTTGCTTGAGTGATTACAACAGCTTAAGGAGCCAGAAGAACAACTATCTAGATGGGCCCTCTGCCTGCAAGGTTATGACTTCACTGTTCTTCATTGTCCTGGGATTCAACATCAGAACGCTGATGGCTTATCTAGAATGCCCATCCTTGCTCTACATCCTGCTGAGGCTGACCAATTGTATGAGCTAATTGGATACCCTTCCTCCTGGGAAAACAAGACAGAATAAGTCTGATTAGCCTTGTCCAAACTATCTGAAGACACACTCATTCATGATAATCAGCTCTTCAAGAAAGTACAGGATTAATATCTGCCTTATGTGCAGCCTAGTCTTTGCCTTTCTTTGGTGCTACAAGCTCATAAGGAGACCGGGCATGGAGGCATTGCCAAGACTTTTGACTGGCTCCAGAAGAAACACTTCTGGGAAAACCTTTGCCTGCTGATTCCAGACGTCATAGCTAGTTGCCACAACTGCCAGCTCCAGAGACCACAATCTGCCTCTCACAAGTTCAAATTAGTTCCCCCTCAACATGCCTTTCACACTGTCAGCATTGACGCTGTAGGACCTCTCCCCCGCTCTTGCTCTGATTACCGCTTCATCCTAATTGCTGTTGATCACTTCAGCAAGTGGGTAGAAGCTTACCCTACTAAGGACATCACCACTAAGACAACTGCTGCCTTCCTGTTACAATATGTTTTCTACCGCCATGGCTGCCCTCAAGTGTTGCTATCTGACAATGGGATTAATTTCAATGCTAAGTTGGTAACCTCTGTTGTTGAGGCCTTGGGGTTTCACCAGTCATTCTCTTCCCCCCACAACCCCTCTACAAATGGGGCAGTCAAGCGTGCAAATTTAACACTGGTTTTTATCATGAGGAAGATCACCTACTCTGATGCTGCAAATTGGGATCTATACTTACCTGCTGCTCTCTTTGCATATTGCCTTAGCAAACATTGTGTCACCAGGTATTCCCCTTTTGCTATGCTGTATTGGCATGAGGCTACCAACAACTGTGGTAAGTTCAGCTCCCTGGCAATCAACTCCCTTAAAATCAACTCCCTGGTAGTTGGTACTATAGTAAAGTGAGAATTCAGCTTTTGCCCTGATCAACAACTGGAAATCAACACTTTTTTAATTAACAGATCTTGATGTACTGAAAACTTTTAATATAAAAAATTAAGCCTTACAGCTATGTTATACTAAAGTGACCCCAGAAAACTCAAAAATGCAATAAAAACAGTACTTTTATTAATAGAAATAAGGAGAAATAAGAAATTATTTCTCATTTTACTATGTAATTTACACTCTTCATTATAAAAATATTTTATATTACCATAAAAATTAAAATTACAATGAACCAAAAAACAAAAACACAACAAATAAAGTTATGCAAAAAATGAAGAAATATTAATATTTATTTGATATAGTTCATATAGGCACAACTGCAAATATCATATGTTTTATTTGGAAATTAACAAAAATTAAGATATTTCAATCACTTTCAACTATAGCTATTCATCTCAAACTTACCATGCATACATAGAAAAATCACTGCTATCTAATTAAATTAAAAAAACTTAAAAATTGAAACTAAAAACTAAATGATCAAAGCTAATAAGTAAAAATTAAAGTTAAAAAGTTAAAAGTTAAAAGTAAAAATCATATAACTGAGCAAGCAAGCAAGTTTATTCCTCATCATTCTTTCCCTGTTTCATGTTGGCCCCTTCCAGGAGAGTAGTGGCAATAAGCTCAAGCTGCTGCTTAAGCTCAGAGGCCTTGTATTTGTGCTTAGCTGCACCCCAGACGGCCTTGGTGAAGAGGGTACAGCGGGTGGTTGGCTTGGTGGGGGGACGCGGTTGGAGAGATCTCGGAGCTTGGAGATTGTTTCCTCTTGCTCATGCTGTGGGAGAGAGAAGAACTTATTAAACTTTGGATGAAGCCCAAAGTTGGCTTTAAGATGCTTGTGATAAGCCTCTAATGCCAAAGTGGTCTTCAGCTCCCTGTTGACAGCCGCCCAGTACACGTTCCAGCTGGCCTTGGCGCAGGCCTTGCCTTGCCTCTGCATGACAACCTTCCCAATCCACTGGGGCTCAAAGTACTCAAGGAAAGTCTTGAACTCCTGGTGCTTTACTATGTAGGGATCCTTTGAGAGCACCTCAAACCCCTGCGCATTGTGCTCTGGCTTTAAAAAAGCCAAGGCACTGAATTGTGCCAGCACAAATCTGCAGGTGTCTAAAGTATCCCTCCGGCTCAACCTACTAAGCTTGGCGTGGGCCTGCACATTATAAGCAACTGCTTGGCAGAAGTGAAAGTGGCACCCCTGCACCTCCCTGCTTAACAGCTACTCAAATGCATTGAACTGAGCAGGCTCAAAGTCCATAATTCACACGCAAGGCCCAAGAGCTCTTAGCCTTGCCTTTTCCTCCAAGTCCAGGGTAGCCTGATCCTTGTCAGAGGCAGGTGGGTTGGCGCAGGTGTGGGGGGGAGTCTTCTTGGATCCGTCATTGTTGGCAGGAGGAATGAGGGCAATTGCTTGGCAGAGGATGGAGAACGCGCAGGTATAGATGGCCTCAGTGGCCCCAAGAAGAGGAAAGAACGCAAATGGAATCACCTGGATGTCAATCTGGGCATGGATCATCCAGAGCTGCTTGAACATCTGGGGGCAAGTGGCAAAGGTACCATCAACTAGCCAGGTTGACGCCCTTTTCAACTCCATCAGGTTCTGCTGAGTTGAGTAGCAGATTATGCGGTCCTTGGCATCAGGCCTGTTGTCATGTAGCAGGAAGTGCTCCCCACTTAGAAGCTGCTTGAGCTCGTGGGTGAGCGTAAGCTCCAAGAGGACGTCCAAAGCCTTGGGGGAAGGAGGATTGGCAGCAATACGCTTATTGCTGATGAACTTAACCAACTGCTCTTGAGTTGGCACCAACTTAAGATTGTTGGGTTTGAGATGTTGCAAAGCCTTTATGGCCAGATCAGAAACCTGGAGATGAGAGGATGTGGGTATTACTTGAACAAGGTACCATTTTAACATCCAAGTGATTAGATGATTGGGGGGCTCACAAGTGTGCTTCCCCTTCTCTGCTGTTACTTGCTCCCAGCCCTTGGTGTTTAGCCGGGCCCCACAAGTCTTATCCTCACAGACAAAGTGCTTGCACTTGGTCTGCTGCTTTTGGTTGTTGCAATTGAAGATGTAGTTGTCAGCAACATAACCAGGGACGCCCTTTTTGGAAATGATTGGCAAGTAACAGGGGAAGCGCTTGGGAACTTTAAACTCTTCTTCCACATTACAGATATTGTGGATGGCCAGTGGATCCCAAGACACATGATCAGAAGCTTTGAATTTCTTGGAGTACTTCTCCGGCTCATCTTGGGGGTCAGATGAGGGAGAGGGGGAAGAGCCATCAGGAGGGGAAGGGTTCTTTGAGGCCTGCTTGGATGCCTCCTTTTTCTTACCAGAAGAAGAGGTGGGCTCCTTAGCAGCCTTTACTTTCTTGGTATGCCGCTCCTTGGTGGGCTCAGAGTTGGCCTCTGAGTGGTAAAAGAAGTGGTTGGTAAGATTACCATCAGATTTATTGGGGGAGGAATTTTTGGGGGAAGGTGAAGGGGATGTGGAAGATGAGGGTGGAGGGGGGGAGAAGTAGGAGGAGATGGGGTTAGAGACTTTGCCTTTGCAGGCTTCTTGGCACGCTTGGGAGTGAAAGCAGTTTCTTTGGAGCCCTTGGAGCCCTTGGAGGCTTGGTGCTTGGGCTGTTGGCTGTTCTTGTTTGATTTTGTCTAAAGAAGAGTTTAGAATTGTAAATAATAGAAGTATGAAAGATATGAAACACAGAGGTAAAACAAAGTAAAAGTTAAATGAAAAGTATGCAAATAAAGTTTTATTTATCAAGAAAAAAAACATAAAAAAGTAAATAGAAGAAAAATAGAAACTCAAAGTATAGATATAAAGGTTAAAACATAGAAAATAAGTGAATTTATGATGAAGCATCAAAGATGTTAGGTTCAGCATAACATCTTAGTGTTAAATCAATGTAAAAGTTTAATTGAAAATCAAAAAAATATATGAAAATTATATGGAGAGCAGCAGAAAAAGTAGTAGATTATAATAGCAAAAAAAATAAAAAAAATATTATGTGGAATTTTTTTATTGAGAGTTGAAAATTTAAAACATAGTAAAGTGTCAAAGTTTAGCACTGTAGATCAGCCGGGAAAAGCTGAATTCTCAGTCGAGTATGCCAGAGTTGAGCAGAAACATCAAATTTACTATGTTTTTTACATATAAAACTTGCTTAAATTTAAAACAGGTTTGAAAGTTAACCCAAAAGCAAGGCAGTATCATATGCTCAAAAATTAAAAAAATACAACATAAGTTAAAAAAGTAAATGAGTGGAACTGTGTTTATTAGTGATTAAGGTATGCTGGGAGGAGCTGGGAGTGAATTATTTACCATAGTGTTGGTTAAAACGTTAAGAAGCTCTCTGTAATAATCCCCAAGTTAAAGTGTTGAGTGGGTGAGTGTTGAGTGGCGCTCTTAGTGCGTCACATATTAATTTAGCCTTAATTCCAAGCCTTTGATTAGTTAAATCCAAAACCAATTGGGTGTCAAGTGGATAGAGTCAAACAAAGAAGGTGTCAAGTTTCAGTTTTTTATAAATTACATATGAAATCTCTTAATAAATTGGGCTTAATTTATGTGGTACCACTTAATTTAAAAACCTGGGAATGACATAATGTAAAACAAGTGGGGTATTTGATTAATGTCTATACCACTAAATCCAGTATAGTGGTGCTTGGGAGCTTAATCAACAACTATGGACAATAATAATAAAAATACAATAGTAAATAATAAATTTATATAAGTGCATATGTATTTTATTAATAGAATTAAAATTTGGCTTAAAAAGTGTCAAACTGGTCACTTTTTGGTTTAGAGTGTCAAACACAGGTTTTTTCATTTCTATTAGTAAATTTACTTATAAATTGCCCCTTAAGTTGGTATTTTAGCTAACCAATTTATTAAACAGAGTTGATTTTGAGTAAATTTAACCTTGGTTTTTGGTTTCAAACCCCTAAATTACTAGTAAAAATTAGCTTAAAATTGGTTAAGCCAAAAATACTAATAGATTCACATATGTGGCACTCGCCTCCCTGGTACTTGACAAAGTGTTGAGTACCAGGGGGTCAATCACCAGGGAGTTGAACTTACCACAGTTGCCAGGCTACCACTCTGTTGCTCTTGGGGGCCCCCTACTCTCCTCTGATAAGGCCATGAATCCTGACAACCATATCAAAGACCTAGTCAAACGCATAATTGATATACAGGCCACTGCCTACACCTCTGCATATAAGACTAAGATGCTTGAGCTATCCCCCAATAATGCTGGACGCTCCCCCTTGCCTGAGTTTGATGTTGGTGACCATGTCTTTTACTACCAGCATAGAGTGGGAGGACGTGCGCATAAGCTGGACACACTGTGGGTTGGCCCTATGGAAGTAACATTCAAACAAGGGTCCAAGTACACCGTAAAACTCCTCTCTAGTGGCCGTCCATTTGCCTTAGTACATGCAAAGTTCCTCCGCAAGTATCACCCCCTAAGGCCAATCTAGAGGGGGGCAATGTCGTGAATGCTGACATTCAATATGTTTTGATTTTGCCTTTGGTGGGCCATTTTGAGGACAAATATCTCTCTTTTGCTTTTGCCTCTTGAAATGAGTCTATAGCTGAATTGGGAAATACAATTGTTCAGTTTCTTGACTCTGCGCAACTCACTTGCCCCACTAATGCTTGTGGCAAGTGATCCTACCATCCTGGTATTTTTTTGTGGTATCGCAAACCACTATATATTACATTTCTTATTCACCAATAAAAATTAAGTTCTATTCACACTTTTGTCTTTCTGTCTTCCAGTACTTTAGAGCTTCTCTCTAGCCACAATGAGTAGAGATTATTCATCCAGGACCACAAGGTAATCACATAGCCTTCCCTGCCATCTAACCAAGACTTAGTACAAATCTAAATCTAAGGTTAAGATTTCCCGTTGTGTGTCTGTGCCGCACCTCAGAACACAACAGTGCCCAATGCCAATGAGTCAATCCCCACCGCTAAAAACCCCACCCAGAAGGGCATCCCCAACATCAAACACATCATCCTATTTAAGCTAATGCATGAATCTGGTGATTACAAGGTGGCCACAGCCCTTGTTGGAGTGGATTCCAAGTGCGCCAGCAAGACCTTCAACAAGTTCATTGATACTGGCTGAGTCCTTGCCACGGAGAAATCCTTGCGCGTGTCAACCATGCTCACCAAGGAGCACAAATGGGCAATCTGTCAGTGGATAACCCAAGATTGCCATCTTAAACTGGTAAATATACAGGCCATGATCAAATCTACTTTTGGGGTTGAGGCCTCAATTTTCTTTTACTACCATCTGCTCAAGGGAATGCGCTTTTACTGGAAAAAGCTTGGGGTATCCCCCTACAATTGTAATAGCCCAGCCAACATTGACGTCTGGAAAAAATACACAGAGGAGTACACTGCCCTCAAAGCCAAGGGGACGGTCAAATTCTACTACATTGACAAATCAGCATTTGCCTTGTCAATGTACAATGGGTATGGGTATATCCCCAAAGGCTCAAATGACAGGATGGCTTGGCGTGCTGCAGTCTGCACCACAGCCTATTCAATGGTGGCTCTCCTTGGTCCAAAGGGGGTCAAGCTGTACCAAATAATATTGGGATCTCATAATAGCCAGAACTTCCTATCATTTCTCCAATTGGTCCAGGAGCACCTGAGGTGCACAAGCCTGGGCTTCACCAATGTAATTTGCTGGACAACATTGGTCTCCATAAGGTGGCTGATATTCTCAAGGAATTCCCAATGATTGACACCAGCATTGCTGTGCCCCCCCAGCAATTGGCCACGGCAAATTTGCGCCTTCTCTTCCTCCCTGCCTATTTTCCCTTCCTAAATCCCATCAAGGAAGTGTTTGGGTGGCTCAAGCAAGTTGTCAAGCAAGGGACCCCAACTGGGACCAAGGACCTGTTTGATTTGCTCCAGGCTGGAATCCACACCCTTCTAGCTGAGACTGTGGCCAAATTCTATGGCCACACTGATTCATTTCTCCTCATGTACCTTGCCAAACAGCCAATAAATTAAAGGCTTAGCTTGTCCAACTTTTTTATATTCTCTAATTTACTATTCAAGATTTATTAATTATCATTTTATATTTAGAAGCTTCTAAGCCCACAATCACATTCAGCAGGACCATCAATGAAGGTAGTAATTTATTTATTTATAATCATTTTTTATTATGTCATATAAGGGTATCCCAAACACTTGATACTAGATTACGCAAATATATTTATATCACTTTTGTCAAATAAATATAAAAATCAAATTAAAAAAGGTTAAATGTAAAGTGTACAAATTAGAAGTATATTTTATTAACATATATTATTATGCTTTTATTAAGACCTTCTCTGGGATATATTTTGCAAATCTTGTTTTCTAAAATAAACATTAAAAAATTAATTATAATAAGAATAATCTAGAGTATAAAGATATTTATTGATATAGAGAAAAAATTAGGAGTGCCTATAATGGGTTTGGCAGTATGTACCCACCCTGCAATGGAGGTGATGCACAACCTCCACTGCCACACTGTGGACGGTGAATACACCCTTATTGAAGTATTTCCACCTGGTGGTAAAAGGGAGGATGGTGAGGTGGGAATTGAGGAGCTGCTTTTCTACCGGGGCTGCAAACCTGAAGATGCCAGCCAGGACCAGGGCATCCTGGATAATGTGGTCCATCAAGTCGTATCTGGGGGGGACTTTCTTCCCATCCAGGGAGAGCCTGGCCTTGTTGATCCCAAGAAGGACCCTGTCCAGGTCCTCTACAGACGTGTTCATCCCAAAGTAGAAGAGGAACCCCAGGTAAACAACAAGGTGAAGCCTTTGCCCAGCAAAGGATTCTGTAAACTTGCACAGTTTGTTGTATACTGCGCTTATTTTTTCCTCGTGTTTAGTTTTGCTGAAGGAAAGATCCATTGCTTGAAGGACCCCTGTCTTCTTGGCATTCCAGGCCAGCCCAAAGTCTACCAGGAGGACTTTTGTCTTATTTGCGGCTGTTGTGTCTGCAACGGCCAGTTTTGACACTGTGCACCCAAAGTTGTCCAAGAGGTAAGAGATGGTATGCTCTACTGGGAAGCAGAATCAAGCAGCTGCATGGGCCTGGCCCATCTCCAGTACATTCTTGAATGGGAGCGTTGCCAGGACGTCCCAAACAAGCTCAATGGAGTTTACACAGTAAACTCCAATGAGAACCACCAGGTCCAGGCGGACCAGTTGGTCATCCTTGTAGGCAGTAACTGCTCACTCAGATGCCCCCTTGGCATGCGTCAGGCCAGCTAGTGTGTCCCTTGTCATCAGAAAGGTACCATAGATCCTGTCTTTGAGCTCCTGCAAGACAGGGGGGACAGATACAGCTGTTTGGTCATGTGAGTGACATAATTTGCATAGAAAGTGGAGGGGACAAAAGGAACTAGGACCCAGTGGAGTTCACCTTCAATGTTTTTTAACAAAAAAAGATAAGTATTTTGAAATTTTTATTAATTATAATTTTTAGGTTACCTTCTACAGTTGCCTCCTTGCCTGCAGCCTCGGCCAGCTTGGCCATTCTTGGCGCAAGCAGTTGTGCAGGTAATTCTTTATCTTCTGTCCTTGCCTGCTTGGTAGGTTTCAGGTGGGCATACATTTCAGGGTTGTCTGTCCAGACAGAGGGCGCAGAGAGGGCAAAGGACTTGAATTGCAAGCCCTCAACCACCGTTTTTTGAATGTTGAGCAGGCACTAAATGGTCTTCTCTGATGTGTCAGGCATTTTGGTCATTAATGTCTTGGATGTCACCCTGTCAAGTTTCTTGCCTTTGAGGACAGCGGCCTTCACCTTTGCTTTGACCTTGCGGTCAATTTCTTTGATCTCTGCAACTGCAGAGTCAAGGCTTTTTCTAAGTTTCTCCAATTCTCTCATTGATTTTTTACTAACCTTTCATATATGTTTTTATAGCTTTCACCATAATGAAATTTGTATTATTCTGATACTATTGCCTCTTTGTTTATTCCTGTTTATTTTCCCATCTACTACATTATCCCATCTTTTTACCCATTGTGTATATGTTTTACACTCATCTCAATATGTGTTGTTTGCTTTGTGTTGGCATTGTTTCCTTAATTGCCATATTATTTTTAGCGCTTTGCACTGCCCCTTGTGAAAATATTAACAACAATTTGGTGAGCAGCTAAATTGAATCAAAAAATCATAGGTTAATTGTTTTTAGATAAAGTTGTTACTGATCCAAATTCAAAACCTTAATGATAAACTTTAAGCCAATCAGGAGCCAAGTGATAAAGTGGTTGTTGTCACATAAAGGGTCATTCAATAATTCTTTGATGCATATGCACTAATTAATATGATTGGCTGGATCTTCTGATATTGTGTGCCTTTGCTGCTGTGGCAAGTTGTTGGTGGACTAGTGCTAACCCAGCAGCTTATTGGGCACTAGTCCACCAACAACTTGCCACAACGGCAATGGCGCACAATGGCAAAAGATCCAGCCAATCATTTTAATTAGTGCACATGCATCAAAGAATTATTGAATGACCCTTTATGTGACAACAACCACTTTATCACTTGGCTCCTGATTGGCTTAAAGTTTATCATTAAGGTTTTGAATTTGGATCAGTAATAACTTTATCTAAAAACAATTAACCTATGATTTTCTAATTCATTTTAGCTGATCACCAAATTGTTGTTAATATTTTCACAAGGGGCTGTGTTTGGGTACTAAAAATAACTGCGTTCTGGATCTAGATACATGGCATAGTAAATATATGATTTTATAGAAATAAGCTGAACATAAAGAATAAAACCAACTATAAACAAAGAGAACATGAATAATTGAAATTCAAAATAAAGATAATATAAGTAGAAAATGTTTGGTGACAGGGGGTTTATTGGGGCGGGGAAGAGTGATGCCTAGTAGGCAGAATAGCCCAGGAAGGAAGAAGTAGAGGCAGTGCTGGCCTGGGGGGTCTGGGATTGGGTGGGTGGGGCTGGAAGGTGAGGGGTGGTGGTGGCAGGGGTAGGGGCAGGAGGATTGACTGTGATGGCCGCCAGGTACTGCTCATTGTACTCCTTGTCCATCATTGGCTGGATGGGCTGGTAGGTGGCAGTGACACAAGGTGGGAGGCACTTATCCTTACATGATTGGTTGCCCATGTTCACGTGGAAGACAATTTGGGCAAACAAGTTGGCCACCATTTGGTGATCAAAGAGAGAACTGTGGTCAAGGACCCCAAGATAGAGGTTGTTGAAAGCCTGAGGGTGGTGCTCCCATAGTGTGGATCTGATGTTGAAGAAGACAACATCAGCAAGATGGATGTCTGCATGACCAGCGGGGTAGACTGAGGCCTGATACCCGCGTCCCTGGATGGCCTCAAGGGCAATGGAGCCACCCTCCATCTGATAGCTCAAGAAAACCCGGTGCTTGGAATTTGTTCTATCCTAGGAGTCCAGCAATCTGCTGAGGATGTGACTGTATGAGTAGCCATTGGTGAAATCAGGGTTTGTTCAATAGTAGACAAAACCCTTGGCTGAAACAGCCAGAAATGCACCAATGAATGTCCCCTTCATGACCTTCTTCCTCCCTTTTTAGGTTGCGGCTCTTCCTTGTGCGCCAAAATTGTCAAAAGCTATTGATAGCTTATAATACAAGACAAACATGACGTCATCTGATAGCATTGTCAAGAATTGGACCAGGGTTGATTTGATGTCCAGATCGTACGGGGAATCCTTAGCACCATCCCATTGATTGCAAGCAAAATTGGTAAGAACCTGTATCAAAGCCATCTTTCCATGTACCCAGAGCTGCACCTGCGCTCAGAAACCCATATGTTATGGTGTGCAAGTTGTTTGCGGACCTGGGTTAGGGGAAGCTTGGGATCCTGCTGCAGGAGTTCCAGCATAATTAAGTATGCCTCATTAATTTGGGACTTGGGGGCCTTCTTGGGCTTCTTGGCCGTCCCAATCAGATTCCCCTTATTCATCAGATTGTTGAATTCCTGCATGAAAGTAGCCTGGGTAAATTGCAATTGGGCTGCAATCTGTTCCCAGGACAGACCCTGTAGGTTTAGTGCCACAATTTCTTTGGGAATTTGGGTGGTGATGATTCGTTGCTTGAGGTGCTGGGCCACGGGAGCTGAAGCCTTATTGGCTGAGGGGGGGCAAGTTGGGCAGTGGCAGGAAGTTGTTCCAAATCAAGGTTGCCATCCTGATTGGTTGGTTGGCAGGAAGCTTGTGCGGGGGTGGGTACAGGAGCAGGGGCAAAGCTAAACACTAGGTGACTATTGAACAAGTCAAAGCCATATGGGTTGGGGGTCAGGTACAGGTCAGCTTCCTTGTTACCCGCCTCAAAGGCTTGGGTGTAAATGGGTGCCTCCACGTTCTGAGCCTCAACTCCATTGAAGCCAGCTTGGCTGCTGCTGACTTGGCTGCTGGTGCCATTAATTTTGTTCCTATTGTTGTAACTGTGCTGTTTTAGTAGAGTTACAAAGGGGAAAAGTGTTTGGAAACTATATAATAATATTTATTGAGAGATAGTGATTATATAGTCATTGTGAATCAAGGATAAAAGGAACATGATTGTGTTGATCACATGGCTGGATAGTGAAGGGGGGTGACTTGATCCCTATAATGAGTCAAGTGCCAAAACAAGTCACCCACCGGGAAAGTGATCAGCTTTTGTTCATGTTATTGTATTTGGCAATTTGAGTTGTCTTCCTAACTTGGCTTTAGGTGAATGGATAATTGGGTTGCAGGTCACAAACCCGCTTACTCAGAACCTTTGCTGGCAGAACAAGTCTACTGTTTTGACACCCCCTGGCTGAGAGTTGGCCTCCTCTGGAGCTAGGTTGTCAGGGCAGTTGTTGGGAGCCTGGGCGCCATACTGGACTAACTGCTGTTTGGTGGCAAGTAACATGGTCTTGTGTTGCTTTTGTCTTGCCTTGCAAGGCCTGAGGCAATCATGGTGGAGGACTTTGTCCTGCTTGCTCTTCCCAAGTCCTTGCACAAGATAAGTGTTGTTGTTGTTTACCTTTAGGATTATTGTGGGGCCAACTTTCTCTGGTTGCAGTTTTCTCTTGTTGGTATTCATGACCCAGACCTCATTGCCAACTTCATGTCTGTCTTTGAGGGGGACAAAGGTCTGCTGAATACATCTTTCTTCTTTTTCTGTTTGGTCGCTATTGGCCTGCACAACTTGTGGATCTGAACAAGGAGGAACCTTTTTTGGCATCTCTAATTTGGGTCCGGATAGCGCCTGTATGATGTTGGGTTGTGTTCCATAAACAAGCTCAAAGGGGCTTTTGCCGGTGGATCTTTTCACACGAGTCCAGCATACAAGTAATGCAGCTAATAGCTGTTTGTACCATTCATCAGGTCTCCCAGAAGTGAGCTTGGCCAAGGCTTGCACAAGGCTGCCATTTAGCCGCTCCACGCGTCCATTGGCCTGAGGACAGTAAGGTGTTTTCACCGTGTGTTGAACCCTGTTCTTTGCAAGGTATATGTTGGTATTTTCAGAGGTCAGTTCTTTGCCTCTGTTGGTTATCAGGAGTTCTGGTTTTCCAAACTTGCTGATGATTTTCTTTCCTATGAAGCACCGTACGTTGTTGCTAGTATTAGTTTTAACTGCTTGGGCTACTGGCCAGCTTATAGCAAAGTTGATGGCGGTGATGATGTACTTTTTGTCATTGTGTTTCCCGGGCATAGGTCCTAAAATATCCAGGGCCCACACTTTAAATGGTAATTGTGTACAGATGGGTAGTGCTGACTTAGGTAGGGTCTCACTCTTTGCAAACTTCTCACACACCTCACACTGTTCCAGGACTTCTTGAACGTCACAGTATAAGGTTGGCCACCAGGCCTTGTGTTTCAGTAACTCGTAAAGATTTTGACTCTTTGTGTGGCCAAGATCTCTGTGATATTGCAAGATGATATCAACTCTCTGGTGGGTGGGGATGTACAGTATGGTTGTCCCATCAGACATTTTTTGATGTAGGGTTCCATAGACGTCAGCAAATAGGTGTTTGTTTTTAATAACAGTTTCCTTCGTGATATCAGTAGTGCCAGGAGGGAAACCTTTGTCTTTGGTATGTAGCACCAAGAGAGGCCAGTTGGGTTCAAGCCCATTTTCTCCTCTTGTGGCTCAGACGTATAATTGGGATAATGCATCAGCCATGGCCAGCTCTGGGCCCGGTTTGTACTGTATAAGCATGTTGAACCTTTCTAAAAGTTCCATCCATCTGGCTTGTCTGCGTGATAAATTTGCTTGGGTCTTGAAGTAGATGAGTGATTTGTGGTTTGTCAGAGCTGTGAATTCTTCTTATTGTTCTAAGTAGCAACACCATTTAACTAGGCAATGTACAATTGCCAACAACTCTTTGTTGTATATGGGGTATCAACACTTGCCGTCTGTCAACTTGTGTGATTCATAGGCCACAGGCAGGAAATTACCATCATTGTTTTTGATCTGCAGTACTCCCCCAATGGATGCATCAGATGATTCTGTCTCCATTTGGTATTCCCCATCACGTTTTGGATATTAGAGGATGGGTGCTGTTGTGAGTTTTTCTTTGAGGCGTCTGAAGCAAAGGTCACATTGGGGGGGTCCATACAAATTTGGATTTGGTGCCAGTTATGGCGGATAAGGGGGCAGTCAGGACCCCACAGTCAGGGATAAAGCGGTGTATGTAGGCCACCATCCCCAAGAAAGTGAAGAGTTCTGACTTGTCTTTGGGTGGCGGCATTTTGCAGATGGCCTGGATTTTCTGACTGTTGGGTTTAATGCTGTCTTTTGAAACTATGTGTCCCAATAAGGGTAGTTGCTTGCGGAAGAACTGGCACTTGGAAGGTTTGGCCAACAGCTTGTGCTGTGCAAGGGTGGCAAAGACTGCTTCCAGATCCTTGTGGTGCTGTTCCACCAAGGGGCTGTAAACAATAACTTTGTCTAGGTATACCAGGGCATGCTTGCCAATATGGGGTGCAAACACCTTATTCATGAAAGTCACAAAGGTTGAAGGGGCGTTTGTCATACCAAAGTTGAGTACCACACACTCATACAAGCTGTACTTAGTGCAAAAGGTTGTCTTGGGGATGTCTTCCTCTTTGATGTGTATTTGGTTGTAGCCTGCAGTCAGGTCAATTTTTGAGAAGACCGTAGCGCCGCCTAAGGCATCAAAGAGGTTGTCAATGAGTGGCAGAGGGTAAAAATTCTTTATGGTAACTTCATTTAGGGCTCTGTAGTCTGTGACTAGTTGTAGGGTACCGTCCTTCTTGGCTACAAAGAACACAGCCACACCAAACAGGGATTGTGAGGGGTGGATACGTCCTTTCTCCAACGCCTCCTTGAGGTAGGCACACAGGGCATTGTCCTTGTTTGGTATGAGGTGGTAGATAGGGTGTGCTTTAGGTACCGCTCCCTTAAGTTGAATGGAGTGTTGGATGTGCTTTTCTGGCGGCAACCTGGGTAACGCTTCCTTGAAGATTTCTGGGTGTCAGGCCACAATTTTGCAATCCTGTGGTGTGGTGGTGTCTTGGTGATCCTTGAAAAGGATAATTTCTTACTGACAAGAGTCCCAGTCAATTGTTTTGAGGTTTTCCTGCTTGTCTAGGGTCTCTGTGATGCGTACAAAAACATGGTTGCACAGGAGTTGATCCACGGAGTTGGGATAGATTTGGTGGTTGACGCCTTTATGTTTGATGGTCAGTACTGAGGTTGCCCAGTCTACATGGGGGTTGTTCTTTTGCAACCAGTTGAGGCCCAGTACAATGTCAAATTTAGGAAAGTCAATGACAGGGCCTTGCGTAATGGAATGCAGGTTCTCTAGCATGATGGAGAAGGGGGCAGTTTCCTGTGTCACGGCAATGTGATGTTCATCAGCTAAAACCACGTTTCTAATCCGCAAAGGATTAGTGGTTAGCTTGAACTTATCTACAAAGCTTCTGTTGACTAGGGTTTGGTCTGCGCCCAAGTCCAGGAGTGCTGAGCCTGTGTAACTGCAAAAGCGGAAAGGATAAGACATCAATTTATTTGGGTGTCTGGCAATGGTGTATAGTACAGGGTCCCCTGAGGGTACTTGAATAATTGGACACTTATCCAAGTCCTCTGGTTGGTACTCATTGTTGGGCAAGTTGGGAATAGTCTGGGGAGAGCTTGGCTTGCTTGTTGCTCTCCCCGGGCTTTTCCCTTGTCTTGGTTATTCTGAGTGGTGGTGTTACAGAAATGGGTTTGGTTCAACTGTCCATTGTTTCTGTTTCCATGTCCATTTGAACCTGCAGGTTTATGACTCCCACTACCGTTGTTGTTCCCAGGGGGAGGTCTGTTGGTGCGCCCAGCAGTATGAGAGTCCTTGGTTCTCTCTCTCTTCCCTGTTTGTGCCTTGTGGAGAGTGTTGGAAGTTTTTTCTGCTTTCTTGGCTTCACGGTACAGGCTTTACAAATTGGTCACTTGGTCCAGGTTCATGTGTCTCATTACATGCAACTTGAGAGCGTCGTAGTACATGAGGTGGGTGGCTGGAGTGTTGAAGGCCATATTGGAGGGTGCGCGTAGGCAAAGTTCCTCATAGGCGCGGATGAGTTCCTTCATAGTACCAGTTTGCGTCAAGTTCTTTACTTGTTGGATGATCATGAGTGCAGTGTCCTTCAGCACAAACCTTGCCAAGAATGTTATGGTTAAAAATCAAATGGAAGTAATAGTGTTCCCTTGCAAAACCTGAAATCAGCAAAGAACTGCAGCCAAACCCCTAAAAGAAATTGACAACTTAAATGCTATCATAGACAAAAAAATGGGTCAAAACTGGGGTCGCCCAAATAGCCCTCAAAAATCTGGACCTGCCTTATTTTCCCTCAAATAATTACAACAAGAAAACTACACGTTAGACACTATTTGGGGATGACAGCACTTGAACTGCTGGTTGCTGGAATTTTTCAAATTATGGCGTCATTGACTCAAATTCTAATGCAGGACCTCCAACTGCTGAAAATATTCTCATCAACCAATCAGATGCCATAAAATCCTCTCCTGCCCCATCCTGAACTCCCTTAAGACTTTCCCATTTCCCCTCTAGAAACTTATTTCTAGATAGCTTAATTTCCCTCAAAATAAAAGAAAGTTTATCCCAAATTATGGCATATCTGGGGCTGTTTGCCCCTGTCCTTGAAAGACTGGCCGTTGTGGTGTTCAAGGTTGCGGTTGACTCCATGGCCGCAACTTGGCCCGCCCTTTACATGTCAATGCCTTCAGATTCTTTCTCTAATTTTCCCTTACAAGTCATTTGCTTGTTGACAATTTCAACCTCCATCTTCTGCTACACCACTATTGTATCCAAGATTTTGAACCTTTCCTCCCAATTTGGTCTCCTGCTTGTCAAGCAACTCACAATCTGCTTATTATATCCTCATTGTATTTCCTTGAATCACGCGGCATGCCACTTCACTCTAACAAAGAAGTCCTGCTTGAAAGTGTCCCAATTCTTCTTGGTGTGTTCTTCATGCCATTTGTTGCACCAGGTGCCAGCGTCATGTGTCAATTGAATGGAGATTTCCGCAATCCAAGATCTCTGAGGGCATTCCATCTGAGCTAGTTTGCTTTGCGCTGATTGGATCCAGGCCGCAACATTGTTGCCGTTGGCTCCTGCAAAAGGCTCCAAGGTGGCGCTTCAAAGTCTCTGTGCTACGTAGGCTGGCATGACGCTCTCATCAGTTGGACAGGGCATGGCGGGAGTGGCCTGGAAGAATCTTTGTGCAGACATGGCGTTGAAGGCAGAGAGCAGGATCACCGTGTTTTGGTAAAGGACAAAACCATCAGGTATTGCTGTACCAGGCGTATAGGGAGTCCAGTCCAGCGGGAGGCCAGACATGATTCTATCAAGTATTTGTTGACCGCGGCGGGTACAGGCAACAGGCAGAATTTGGGAGAAATAGTAGGATGGGTAACCTACCTGTGCTAAAATGTTGTAACTGTGCTGTTTTAGAAGAGTTACAAAGGGGAAAAGTGTTTGGAAATTAGATAATAATCTTTATTGAGAGATAGTGATTATATAGTCATTGTGAATCAAGGATAAAAGGAACATGATTGTGTTGATCACACGGCTGGATGGTGAAGGGGGGTGGCTTGATCCTTATAATGAGTCAAGCACCAAAACAAGTCATCCACCGGGAGTGATCAGCTTTTGTTCATGTTATTGTATTTGGCAATTTGAGTTGTCTTCCTAACTTGGCTTCAGGTGAATGGATAATTGGGTTGCGGGTCACAAACCTGCTTACTTGGAACCTTGCTGGCGGGTCAAGTCTGCTGTTTCAACACTATTGAAAACCATTTTAAAAAACCTAGGATAAAATCACTAAAAGTAGAAATTTTAAAATTTTATGATTTATTTTTATTATAATCACCATTCCATAATTGGAAGGTTCTCAAACCCATTTTACACAAATCAGGAGCCATGAAAATGAATAAACTGCCTCTTTTCTTAAATTGGATAGCTGTTGATTGGCTGTAAAGCTGTTATTTTTCTATTTTATGCTGCTCATACTACACATCTTGTGGAATTTTGCTTCTATATTGCTCAAATTTTGTTTCATTTTAGTCCTTCTGTTGGTGCCTCATATGAATCCTGATTGGATTATAATATACGCTGAAACAGCATCCATCTATCTCACTTGTTGCGTCAGTTCATTTTGTTTGCGGTTTGAACTACATTGCTTGATGTTTGATATAATATCATATAATGGGCTAGTAAAATTTTGTTTTTTGTTTGACAGTTTGCATTTATTAACTGAATTTTTTTAAATTAATTGAATCCTGAATCTTGCGCAACTTGGATTTTGTTTAAATCTGAAATCATTTTGTTTAAATCTGAGCTATTTTTGGTTGTTGCCATAGCTTTTAAAACTACTGTATCCAGTGACCACATTTTGAAAGGTTTTGTGATTGACAATGGTAAAACTGATTTGGGTGGTGCCTTGGATCAGGCGTAATTTTCACATACTTTGCATTAGTCTAGTACTTCCTTGATGTTGTCCAGCATGTTAGGCCACCAGTAGTGCGTCTTGAGGTATTCATATAAGTTCCTGCTACAGGTGTGTCCCAGATCTGTGGTATCAGAGGATTGTGTCAATATTTTGTGTTGACAGGACGTAGGGTACAGTATTGCCATTTGGTAATATGCAGTGTAGAGTACCATATACTTTTTTGAACAGATGTTTGTTCTTGAGGACTTTCTCTTGGATGTCCATTGGTTTACCAGGTGGGAACCCCTCTTGAATATTTCCCATTATTATCATGGGCCAATTGGGGTCTTCATCAGTACATAGGAGATGTTTACAGTATAGCCTTAATAGGGCATCTACAGTAAGCATTTCTTTGCCTGGTTTGTATTCAATTATCATGAGGTACCTTTGTATGAGGCTCATCCATTCAGCTTGTTGCCTAGATAAGTGTTGAGTATTAAAGAATACCAATAATTTGTGGTTGATTAGCACTTTGAATATCTGTGCACCTTCCAGATAGCATTGCCACTTCATTAGACAGTGGATAATAGCTATCAGTTCCTTTGTATGTATTGGGTATCTTTGCTCACCGCCACAAATCTTTCTTGATTAATATGCTAAAGAGAGGAAGTCCTTTTCTGCAGTTTGAATCTAGAGTACACCTCATATTGCATATCTGAAGGTGTCAGTTTCCAGTTTGTATACTCCTTCATGATTTGGATATTGTAAGATAGGGATAGCAATCATACGTTTTTTAACTGTCAAAATTGTTTATCTCTTAGCAGTCTCCATACAATTTTTTGTCTTTCCTGTGATTGCAGATGTCAGGTTTTTGGAATAATATGGTAGACTTGACCATCATTCTCCTGAATGATTGGCTACAGACAACCAATTGCCATAGATCTGTTAATCTTCAAGAATTTTCAGCTGATCTTGTTCATAGCTTTGGGTAATCAGTACACTAATAATTAACCCAAAGATTGATCATGTTTCACTACTGGAATTCTCATTGTGTTGAAGTTAAACAATTAAGCTTGATGTTTCCTGACTATAATTACAGAACACACCTCTGCTAATAATATTGATGTTCCTGACTATGATTACAGAACACGCCTCTTCCAGTAAGATGGATGGTTCCTGAATAATGATGCAAGGTGTTCTGCTGCCAAACATTTGCGCTGTGAGACGCATTGGAACCTATGATCAATATGGAAGGTTGATTAGAATAAAAATGCATAATGCAAAAACCCATTGACAGAGTAACTAAACCTCACATATGCATGAATTGCAGACAGGATGCCGCCAAGACACTGTTACAATAGGCTGAGGTCCGTTAATCCATTGAAGTACCATGCCAGACCGTCATGGCTGCCTAACTCTGGAGGCTGAAACTAGAAGTCTGGGGAACAGATAGACTGACTAGTAAGAGTTGGAAGCGTCAGACAACATGCTGGCAAGAGGGCTTATCCACCCTATAAAAGGTACTCTCCTAATTAGAGATTGAGCAGAATATTCACTCTTGAAGATAGAGATTACAGATCTCTGTCAGCATATCACTACTAGCCAACACCTAGTAGTCAGAAGTATCCAAGTAGAGCGCGCCACTGTCTACTTGCAGACCCTGTGTATTTTCTCCTATGGCCCAAAAAGACACTGATAGGCTGTAGCTGTATCCAAAGACCCAATTGATAGCTATAGATTGTTGCCATACAATCTCCATCAACAAAACCCCATACCATGACCAATAATAAAGATATTTTTCAAGACCCCAAAATCTTGACAGTGGTGCTCACTACAAGAACAAGCTACCATTGGAGTTGAGTCAAGGCGCTGTCTTGCCCCTTTCCTGCCCCAGATTTGTTGATAAGTATGGGGGTTACATGGACACTAGTGACACCAAAAGGGATACTAGTCTCCGCCAGGCTATTACGCCCCACCAAGCCATTGAGCTCTAAGATGACTGTCTCCACTTGGATCCTGCCAATATACCAGGACCATACTAACCCCAAAAGTATGCCTTAGACAAGATCTGCACTATGCTAGGTGCATTCCTCCACAGCTGACAACACAAGGGGCCCAGCAGGAGACAGAATTTACCCTGTTCAGCTACAATCTCAATGCTGCTGACCTCTGAACAGCATATCACCAGTACCAGGAGGTAAACAGCATGCATATTAGTCAGCTGCTGAGCAAATAGAAGGGACAAGTCAAAGACTTCCTTTCTTACTTTGTTCACCCAATCATCAAGCACCTGGAACAACTTGTTGCCAGACAAATCTTGGAAATCAATGAGCTGGGGGATAGCCACAACAAATTGCAGGAATCACACTTGGCTACAATCAACAAGCTGAACACCAGCTTTGATTCCTTAAAGAGTATCCTAAAGAATCTGTTTGACACCACCAACCATTCCCACTTAAGAGTGGATGAAATTGTACAGCAGTTCAATTCTCAGGTTGGACATATTGTTGCCAATTGCTTCAAGAGCACTGGCATAATCCCGCAGTGGATCACCAATGTGACTACTCACTGTATAAGCCTGACTTGTTGGGTTGACAAGTTAGCTCACACACAGAACTAGGGTGGAAGTACTTCAGACAGAATACTTGCGCCATATGCTGGACAACACCAACAATAGAAACACCGCCCACTACAATGAACTAGTGGCTTACGTGAACAAGCTGGTAAGTAAAATTAACAGCATAAAAGGAGAAGAGAAGTTTGCAGTACCTCTGGGCAACATCAATCAAGAGCCCTCCCCCAACTCCCATGACTGCTGCCTGTACCACAACGTCTATGTGGACAACAAGAACAATCTTTGGGAGACAATTGAAAGCGTATGAGACCTTGCCAGCTCGCTTTATGAGAATCTAGAAGCCACTTGCAAGCAAGTTGCCCACCTGGAG
Source organism: Entomophthora muscae (assembly GCA_014839935.2). Classification (NCBI taxonomy): domain Eukaryota; kingdom Fungi; phylum Entomophthoromycota; class Entomophthoromycetes; order Entomophthorales; family Entomophthoraceae; genus Entomophthora; species Entomophthora muscae. The sequence continues at coordinate 325,232 of QTSX02002136.1, forward strand.
GAAGGCTGCAAGAAGGACAAACAATACCATGATTTGCTTACTTCTACTGTTCTGATTATAGAATAAAATCACAGCAACTTATTGGAGCAGCTAGTACAGGAGTGCGCAGCCAGGAAGGAAATGGAAATCAAGTTTGCCACTAGACTTAGCAAGCTGGAGGCCCAGGCAAGCAGAGCAGGAAGCAGCAGTTCAGGCAGAGGTTGTCTCCTCTTCCTGCTTCTTCTTTGAAAATACAGAAGACCTCCTCCCCAGATTTTTTTCCACAAAATTGGGTCTGAGCGCAAGAGTAGCGGCTCTTAGAGCACTAGAAATGTGCCCATGGGAATTACTGGACTGCCTCCTCTCACACCCATGTTGTCTAATAGACTGTCTCCTGTCCCCTCCAGAAGACCCATTGCCACTCCCATAGAAGAAGCCTTGGTACCTGATCATAATTTCAAGCCTTTTAACTTTCCTAAGTTTGATTGCAATGAAAACATTAGGACGTTTGTATGACTATTTGAGATGTCAATGAGAGGATCTTCTGATCATATGAAGGCTATGGCACTCATCAATGCCTTGGATCCTGCCAGTATGGATGTCATTATGCCACGCCTACTACAAGAAGAGTGGACATATGCAGACGCCAAGAAGGCAGTCATCAACAAATTTGGCAATGAGACTAAGCTCCAGGCCAGAAAGGCAGAGTTCAGCAATATCTCATTCAAGAAAAATGAAACTGTTTCTGACTTTGCCAAACAGTTCTACCACAAGGCACAGATTCTTCTTGGATCTGGGGTACTGTCTGATATAGATTGTTGCATCACCATGAGCAGAGCATTACAGCCCTATTGTGAACTTGCCAATGTGATGTTCCCAGTACTCAATCAGTCCAATGACACGCAGAAGATCATGAGCTATCTTAGCAGATTTGGTTCATAGTTCAAGGTCTCAAACAAAGGACAGTCAGGTAAAATTCTTAACAGTTTTAAGGAGCACTCCCAAACTCCAAAGCCTGCTAATTCCATACCTGACTAAGATAAGGCAAAATGGGAGAATAAACCCTACAGAAACTCTGGAAACTGCAACAAGTGTGGGAAACAAGGCCATTTTGCGGCAGAATGTAGAGGCAGAAAACCAAATACTCCTTCTGTAAATGTGATTACAGTAGCAAAGCCTATAGACCAGGGGAAAAGGGAAGGAGGGCTAGTAACGGAATGTACTGGTTCCGCCAATCCCCCTCCCATTTCAAAGGATCCTGATAAAGAGGCAGCCAAGCAGCCACCCAAGGTCAGCAAAACCGCTCCCACGCCAGCCAGTAAGGAGCCTACACCTACTATTGCAGCACCCTCAGACACATCCACAGCCATCAACCAGCCCTTTCCTTAATTGTTTATACCAGAGAAAGACGTTGAAAGGGACTCTATCTATAAGCTAGTAGAAGACAACCTGATTGCAATCCACCAGATGGAGAGGCTTCCCCAGGAAAATTGATTCCAATGCAATAGAGACTGTCTCAAAGCCTTACACTGCTCAATTTCAGGCGGTATGTACTGGTTCTAACCCCAACATGTCCAACAACCTGCCGCCACTGAAAGGTGTACAGTTCTCCATGCCACTGGAAACTATAGAAGCCAACTTTCCTGAGATTGGCCAAAGCCTCCGCCAATACTTTAATACTCCAGGACCACTGGATATCCATTTATTAAATCTTCAATCCAAATCTTACACAAAATGTATTTATGCTGATATTTCTGTAAATAAGGTAAAAGTGCGGGTCATTATAGATAATGGGGCCCCAATCAATATAGTTTAACCTGCCTGGTGAAAAGACTGGGTCTGGCTCCAGACGTGGCCCATTCCAAAGTCTATGGTACCGCCAGGATACACACCACCACTTCAGTTGGAGCATACAGTTCATTGCCAATGAGATTTGGTTTGATTGCGGTTTCCTTGTGATAAGGAGCACCTTTTGGGGAAGCTTCAAATATGGAATTAAGAAGAGAAGTGTATTTTATTGGATAATACTTTAGACTTATGTAGCTTGCGCTGTGGCAGGGATCTAAGTTGGATCAAAGATAAGGATGGTCATGTGTGGAATGGGTTCAAGTCACTGGATACTTGGACAAGTAATGTGATATTGGTTTGTTGTCTTTCTTGGTATATAGAACGGTATATTGAATTGGCACCAAACCAGGCAATGACTGGGTGTTAAGTGTGTCAACAATAACCATAATACCCATACATCCAGCTCCTTGACATCCCCCTTGAAGGGGTTACTCGGGTACATCAGGAGGGGGCTTTGTCTTGACAGCTGCCGCCTGATGTTCCTGGAGTTGTTTGCTAGTGGGTACTAGCCAAGTCAAGTATTCTTCTTTGCTAAGGCAAAGACAGGATCTGTGGTATTTATTGATGACAGGATCTTTGGCGCCTTGGAAATTAACTAGATAGGTGTTTCTGTCTGGTCTGTATCTGATGACTCTTCCTGGTCCTCTGTGTACTGAATCAAACTTCTTCCTGTTCCCAGCCAGGACCCAGACAGGGGAGTTGATGGGAAGTGGTTCCTCTGCAGAGGTCACCTTTTGTGCTTTGAGCATTTTGGTTTCTGCTATTTTAGCTTTGAGGTGTATATATTGTAGAGCTGGTGCTTGCTCTACTGTGGGAGGTTTTCCCGGGGGTATTTTCACACACAGTTGGTTATTGCGGGTGACTATCTCTGGTTTGTATCCATATGTTAGTTCAAACAGTGATTAGACTGTCCCTTGGTTGGTGTGTACCCAAGATACTAATAATGCATGTTTTACGTATTGTAGCCATGTGTCTTTAGCTTTGCCATCCATTATTTTCTCAAGGGTTCTGATGAGGCTGCTGTTTAGGTGTTCTACTCTGCTGTTGGCCTGCGGCCTGTAGGGCAAGGTTTTAGAGTGTTTGATGTTTTTGGATTTTAAATTGTTGTTTACTACAAGACCTGATAGCTTTGTGGCTCCATCTGTTATGATGTAGTCAGGAGTTCTGCGGTTGGCTAGTATTGCCTTGTTGATGAAGCAATTTATTGTTTCTGCTTTGTGGTTCTGTGTTGCCCAGCAGATGTGCCAGCGTGTAGCAAAGTCAATGGCCACAATTAGAAAGTGTTGTTTAGTTTTTGCTTCTGTGAAGGGTCCCACCACATCCAGCCCCCAAACCTTGAATGATTCAGGGTCTGGTACTGGATTAACTGTTGCTTGTGGAGCCTTGGTGCTGGCGTATTTTTCAAACACTGCACACTTTTTTAGAGCATCAAAAATGTCCTGTTTAAGATTGGGCCACCATACTATCTCTTTTAGAGTGAGGTATAGGTTGTTAGCCTTTTTATGTCCTAGTAGGCAGTGATGTCTTAGTATTGTGTCAACTCTTTTTGCAAGTGGGATGTAGGGAACAAGTTTGTCTTTAATGATGCGGTAAACTGTGCCATTTGATATGTGAAAATTCTTTTTATTCCTAAATAATGTATCATGGGTTAGTTGGTGTGTGGAGGGCTCTTTCCCTTTTGTCTTGTACTCAGTGTTATATAGATTGGGCCAGTCAGGGTCCAGGTGGTCAGGATGATCCTCTCTTGGCTGACATAGCCTAGAGAGAGCATCAGCCGTGACCAGCTCTGTCCCCTTTTGTACTGGATGTCTAAATTGAGCTGTTCCAGCAGGGACATCCATTTGGCTTGTTGCTGTTCAAGTGTGTTCTGAGTTTTGAAATAGATTAAGGATTTATGGTCAGTTAGCACTTGGACGTTCAAATGTCTTTCTAGATAACATCTCCATTTCTTGTATGCTGATATATTGCTAGCAATTCCTTATTGTGTATTGGGTATCTATGCTCAGTGTTGGTTAGTTTTCTACTTTCATAGCATACTGGCAGGAAGTCTTGCTACCCTGACTGGCAGATGCGTAGGACTGCACCAATGGCAGTGTCACTGGCATCCAACTTGAGCTTGTAGCACCCATTGTTTTTAGGGTATTGCAGGATTGGCGCTTTGATCAGAGCTTGTTTTAATAGTTGGAAATTCTTATTGCATTCTGGTGTCCAGATGAATTTTTTTGGTATTACCCTTGGTTAAGTTATTGATTGGTGTGGTGAGCTTTCCTTAGTCTTTGATATATTTCCTTAGGTAAGCTACCATTCCGAGAAAGCATCTAACTTGTTTAACAGAGGTGGGGCATTGCATGTTATTTATGGCTTTTATTTTGTCTAGATCTGCTTTGATGCCACTTTCAGAGACAATGTGGCCCAAGAACAAGAGTTCCTTTTCCATAAATTGGCACTTGCTAGGCTTTTCATAGAGTTTGTGCTTTGCAAGTCAATTGAGTGTCTTGCAGACATGTGTGAGGTGTTCCTCTTTAGTTTTTGAGAATATGATGATATTGTCAAGATAGCATAATGTATTTGAGAGACCATTTAATGCTTGGTTCATCATGGCAACAAACGTTGCGGGGGTGTTGGTCATCCCAAAGTTCATTTATTCAAGTTGCCCAGACATTCTTACTGGTACAAAAAGCCCATAGGGCCAAAAAAAGGAATGATCAAAAGTCTCGTATACAATAAAAAAAGAAAAAGAAAGAGGGGGCAAGGAAACCTGCAGGGCAGGGGGAAAACCTTGGGTGAAGGAGGAAGGTGTGAAAGGAGGAGTGCCTTGAGCTATATATCCCACGCTGGGGGTAATATAACTTTTATGAATATTAGATAGTGGATGCCATCAGTCCAGATTTAATTGTATTGATCCCAGAAAAAACCGGGCCAGGAAAAATTTGGGCCTTTGGCCAGCGTTTTTTTGTTGCTTGATTCCATTCTGTAAGTGTGGCCATTGGTGTGCAGCCATAGTTTTAGGGACAATTCCTAGGGTAGCGCCCCCAAAATGGTGGGATGTAATCTCTAGGGTCTGGTGAGTTGTGGAGTGATAGATCAAAGGGCTAGTAACTGATCCAAATGAATCCAGACCATTAGCCCTTGGGCCTTTTGCCCGGATTTTTTGTTAGAGGGCTGAGCCTGTTACGGAATGTTTCATTATTTTTGTGGCTGAGTTAGAGTGCAGAAATGCAAGGCTGTGCCCTCAGTGCAACTGGTAGATCACATGTGAGTACCAATCTGCAGAAAATGTGGCTTTCACATTTTGTGTTAATTTCTGGGCCACGTTTTAAAATTGCTGACCTGCCTTGGATTGTGTGGTGTTATGTGGTAAAGATATAAAAGGTCTGATGTTGGAATGTGTTATTCAATGGGAGCAATAAGGTGCATTTTTACAGGCCGTGTTTATCCAAAAACTGTGGTCCTTTGGCCTGATTTTTTTGTTACCCAATACTTCCATGCTTGACTGTTGCTATGGTGAGCTCTATTAATCCAGATCCAGCTTCTTATGGTCTGTTATTATCTGGGATAGTCAAGGCCATAAATTAGCCTTGCTCAAAGCAGTTATTAGCACGCCTGGGCCAATTGGAACTGCTTTGAGGTTGCAGGAAATCCTATTCATGCCTGGGACTAGGGCCAGAAATCCTGCGGAAGAGTTTGTCCCATTGATGAGGTCCATCAGCCACTATACATTAGTGACCCCACCAGAAGTAGGGCCACTGCTGTCATTAGCTGCTGCATCTTTGGCTTTTTTGGATGCCTTGGACTGTTTGGGATCCCCCATTGTGTAAGGGGAAGGCTTTGTTACTGCTGCAAGTTTGGTCTGGACCTTGTGTCTTGGTCTTCCATTATCCTGTGCAGAAGGTGCCTGCTCCTGATTGGGTGTATCCTGGGTTTGGGCCTGCCGCAAATTCTCTTGGGCCACTGCATGGTGGTGACTATCCAATAAAACTTGGGCCAGGTTGGCCATTAATTCCTGGGGTTGAGCCTGCTACAAATTCTCTTGGGCCATCACATTGTGGTGACTATCCAATAAAATTTGGGCCAGGTTGGCCATTGATTCCTGCACTGCCAGTTCTGTAATTTCTATTGGTTCATCAACCACATTGTCATGAACTGCCTGGGTCTCATGTGCAGGCGTTTGCATGAGTTGAGGTGCCTCTTCTTGGTTACATCCTGTCTCCTTGATTGGTTGAGGCTGAGACAAATTTTGAGCCTTTGCATGAGCCTTTTTCTGATGGGGTGTGATTGGTTTTACAACTGCATACTCTGCCATAGTGCCCCAGGCCAAGGCTACAAGAGCATTGGATTGGGACCCAGTTGGCTCACAGTTCTGGTGCTCCTTGGGGGTGTCTCGTTCTGCGGTCCGGACTCCTGCTATGGTTGTAGGGCAAAGGGCCTCTCTGTGGCCAAGGGCTGAACACCGCACACAGATGGGCGGAGTTTGCTCAGGGAATACCTTGAACTTGCTACTAAGGGTGCCATCCTTCTTGAGAATGGTTGCACAACAGAGAATGTATGACAAGCTGTCATCTGCAAAGGGTTTGATCATGGCCATGGCTTTTGGTGTGGTCAGGTGGCCCATGTAAGGATTCTTGAGCAGTTCAAACTGCACTATTTCTCCATACCTGGCCAGCCCTTCCTTGAGCTGGGTTTCAAACTCCTCTCTGGGCATGTCTAATGATAAGGCCTCAAAAGACATAAAGAGGGTGGTATCTTGATTGAACCGGGTGTGGGTGGTTGGTAGGACTTTCTGGGTTTTCTTACCCTTGGGGTCAGTGATCTCAAGAGTGAAGGTTTACTCAGCTGCCTGATCAGCATCTGCTTTACAGAGCAAGCCAAGATCAAAGAAATCCTTCATTGGGCTTTGGTGAAGTGACACAGCCTTAGGGTATGCTGTGGCAACTGCTTTTGCTGCCTCCTGGAACTAAGTGAGGTTGCCTCCAAAGTTGACTCTGATCCCATGGGGCACAGGAGACTTGAGGAGGGCTCTGGTAATATCTTGGAACCAGCGTTCAGAGGTCACAAACTTCATCCATCCTTCAGATGGAAAAAATGGCCTCTTCTTGGTGGTTCTTGTAGGGCTCACCAGTTGGGCCTTGTCAGGGCATTTCTGGCCCTGGACCACCTTGGCCCAGGATCTGGAGTTGTTGGTTGGCATACCTTTCTTACCTTTAATAAAATCCTATAGTAAACTTAGAATCTTATGCGCTTTAATTGCTTTATTAATGCTTAGATTCCAAAAAGTGGAGCTAAGCTGTGAAAGAAAAGTCATCCCAAAGTTCATTACCCTACATTCAAAAGATCCAAATTGTGTATGAAACACAGTTTTTGGTATGTCTTTTTATTTTACTTCAACTTGGTTGTAACCTGAGGTGAGGTCAATTTTGGAGAAAAGTTTGGCTCTGGAAAGTCTTGCAAACAGATCCTCTATAAGTGGAAAGGGATATTTATTTTTTACTGTGCTTGCATTTAGCACTCTGTAGTCAGTTACTAGGCAAAGAGAGCCTTCCTTTTTCTTTACAAAGAACACTGCTGCTCCCCACGGGGATTCAGATGAGCAAATAAATCCTTTAGCTAGGTTGTCCTCAATATAGGTCTTGAGGGTTTGGGTCTCCATGGGGAGAGTCTGTATAGGGGTGCCAGTTTAGGCATGGTTTTGCATAGGTCAATGCTGTGTTTGATCTCCTGTTCAGGGGGTAACTATGTGAGTTCTTCCTTAAATACATGAGTGTATTTGTTTTGGAGTGCTGCAAGTTCTGGGAATTAGACTTTGTTTGTTTACATGTATTTGAATTCAGTGTACTTCATTATGTGGAGGGTATTGTCTTTGGTTAGACATTCTGAGTTGTCTTGATTTATGACTTGGACAAATAATGTGTCTCTTAGGATGAGATTGTTAGGTTCTTTGATGATGTTGAAGTTGACTCCATTGTGTTGACGGTCATGTTATTTTTTTCCAACATACACTGGGATTCACTCAGGTGAACCAGCCCATGCCTGCTACAATGTTGTAGTTTATTTTGATCATGACAAGTCCTTTGATGGACGTTTGGATGCCTTAGAGGTCAACTCTGAAGGAATTTGTTTTGCCTTCAAGTAAAACCTTTGATTTGTCTACCATTCTGGTATATTTGAAATTGGATTTGACAACTGGTATTTTTTACTTGGTTACAAATGGTTTGCTAACCATGATGTGTTGTGTACCAGAGTTGAATAAAATTTTATATGTATTAGATTTGTAAGTGCATGGGTAGACAAGAAGTTGTGAGCCATCTTTAATTTTTATGTTCATAAAAAGGGGGATTGTGGGACACGTGGGATGCAAGTAGCAAGGTTTGTGCCTTGGTACAATTTCTTGTTGGTTTGGGGGAAGACGGGGGCACTTAAACCTGTTTAACCTCCTTTTTTCATGTTCCTCTGTTTTGAGACCTTTGAGGTCAGAAAATGTGGGGTCAGATTCATAGCAGGTTGCTATTTCAGCATTGTTCACTTTGGTGGTGTCCTCTTTCCTGGGACGGGAGCGGTTTGCACTCTGGCTGCAATTGCTATTATTTTGAGTGGAGTTGTTTTTGCTATGGTTGGCGTTTTGGCGCTTGTTGCCATTAGAATTATCTCTGCCATTGCTGTTTGAGGAGTGGTTGTCATTGAGTGCAGCATATTCCATGTTCTTGCGTTTTTCTGTGTGCTTGGCTTCTGCAATGAGCTCAGGCATGGAGGGTTGGCCTCTGGGCAGATAAGGGCAGCAAATGAGGTTTTCATTCTGTTGATGAATGATGCTCTAGTGTGCACGTTGTCAGCTTGTGCTGGATTTTGGATCTTGCAGTGTATCTCTTCAAATTCATTGGCGTAAGCTGTGATAATGGTCTTCTGAGGAAGATTGCTGAGCTGTATTGCAATGTCTTGGAGGGATTAAGTGACGCAGAAATTGTTGGTGATATTGGCTTTGAACTTTTCCCAGTTGTCAAGCTGTTTGTCTGTTTGTGAGCCAACCCAAGTGGCAAACCAGTTAACTGTGGCCTTGTACAGGCGCTTGCTGGCTTCCTGGACCCATTTTTTGTGGGGGATGCAGCTGGCGTGGAGTTTTGCGGCTGAGTGGTCTAGCCAGTTGATGACAATTTCTTTGTTTTTACCAAAGAACTTGTTGATACCAATGTACTTGGTGTTGATAACTTTGCCTGCAATAGGCGGTTGTGTGTTTGTTTGTGGTTGTAGAGAGCGACTGTATTGAATTATCTTGGTGCATGCTTTGGGCATAACCAGTCCTTCAAATACAGTGCATCCACTAGGTATATATTTGTCAATATTGTGGGCGCAGAAGTACGTCTTCCAGGTATCCTGAGATGTGGCCTGGTTGAGTACGTGAGCAAAGGTGGGCAAGTTCTGTTCAGTCATTTTCTCTTTCATTGGCGTGGCCAAAAACCGTAGTGCTACCAGTGATAAGGAGCGCCTTTTTGGGGAAGCTTTGAATATAGGATTAGGAAGGGAAGAAGTATATTTTATTGGATAATACTTTAGACTTATATAGCTTTAGCTGTGGCAGGGATTTTAGTTGGATCAAACCCAGGGGCTGGTCATGTGCTGGATGGGTTCAAGTCGCTGGATACCTGGGCAGTCATGTGATATTGGTTTGTTGCCATTTCTGGTATGTCAAATGGTATATTGGAAAGGCACCAAATCAGGCAATGACTGGATGTTAAGTGTGATGGCGGTAACCGGAATACTTGTACATCCAGACCCTTGACAATACTACACTTATTTAGGTTTAGTTTTTATTTATACTTGGAATATACAATTTTAAATTTAAATTTAAATAAATATAATTAAAACTATATTTTAATAAAGCAATTAAATAAAATTTTAATTAAATATGTGATAAGTAATCCAAGCCTAAAAATGCAATAAAATATATTTAATTGATTTATTAAATTTAACTTTTAAGTCTGTCCTTGGACGGGGCAACCACCGAGTACTATATAATCTCACACATTCCAATAAAGACATTATCTAGTTTCAAATCATTTCCCTATATAACTCTGCCAATACAGCACAATTACAACACAACCTTTTGTTTTCTTTACCTTTAATGGTTTTTGTTTGATATAATTCTAACAAATTGCCATAGGTTTGAAAAGAAAGCTCTTGTAAAAATTAAATTAAATTGTTCTGCTTATAAACATATAATGCTTCTTTAAATTATTCAGACTTGTGATCTCCTTTTTATAATATCTCATTTCACATTTGTTTACTCAGAAAATTAAAAATTCCATGTTGACTGAAAACTTAGATGATTCAAAAATGAGAAAAGTCAGGGTGTTTTTATTGGTATACTGAAAATTGGTTGTGGAAAAAAGATGAAAATCTTCTTACTCAAATGTGTAAAGTAGCAAAGTAAACAGATTTGTGACTTGGTTGGATAAAATTTAACACTTCCCATTTTACCGCATTAGATATGGATACTAAGCTAAACCTCGCTTTTTAGATGCTGAGCTGAAATCATAGTCCTGATTTGAGTCCAATTCATTGTTTAAAAACAGTTGGAACCTCGCTTTTGTGCTTTAAACAACCCCATCATTTTTTCACCAATTCGAATTAAAGATATATTTATTTAAAACAAGATTTTTAACAGTGTTCAATAGAATATGTGTCCTTTACTTTATATCATGCCTTTGCTCTGCAAAAGCTCTAATCGAATCCACGAAAGCTCTAATAACAAATATTCGAAACCCCACAAGTAGAAGTTGAAAACTGAAACTGGGTGTCACCAGAATCGAATCATTATCTTAATTTTAGCTTAGGGGCTGAGCTAGATTCAATCCCTAGTCACATTCTTGAAACCAATTGGAGATCAGAGAAATTTAGCAAGGTGAACTCTTGTGCTCGATGGATCAAAATCTTCCAGGGGTTGAGAGAAGGTTAAAAGGTTCTGAGAGAAGGATCAGCTGAAGACGGCCTCAAGATAGCAGCTAAGGGAACTGAAGGAAGGTTGGTGATTAGGGTGTTCTTTTTTTTAAAATATAAAAACTAATTTTTATTTTTGCTTAATACTATTTATGAAAAGGACTTTTGAATAGCTAAGTAATATATAAAAGCGAGATTGTCTGTCTGTAATCTCACCTCTAGGGCCTCAAGCCATAGTGATTTGATTGAATTAATATCTCCATAGAAAAATTTAAAGTCAATTACCAAGCTAAAGGTTTGATTTTCGCCCATTCTTATATGTTATCTCCTACAGGCATCTTTGAAAGATTTAAGGTTTTGTTCAGTGTACTGTGGCCTAAATTATATATAAATGAGAATATAGGCCACAAGGACTTTTAAAAAATTATACTTAGCTGCTTGACTTTTAAATTGGTGGTTCAACCATGAAAACTGCAGCAAAGAAGCTTATCTGTATAGATTTTCAACTCCAGAATGTGTAGATAAACTTGAAGGTGGAGAAACACATTGCTTAATAATGAAATTAGTTTGCTGTACTTTTATATGATTGTATTTTTAAACTTTATGAAAAAATAGACTTGACTGGAGAAAGTGAGTTTGATTAATTTAAAGAGATAGTTTAAATTATACATACAGTAGTTTTAAAAGCTATGGCAACAACCAAAAAATACCTCAGATTTAAACAAAATGATTTCAGATTTAAGCAAATTCCAACTATCAGGTTAAAATATACACTCTGTTAACAGGGATTTTTGGTGTTAATGGACAAAATGGGTCAACACAGCAACAAATTGCTCACACACCAAACAAAACTATTCAAAATACAATCCAAAAAACATTGATTCACAAACGAAATGGTATGAGCTGACCTTTGGTGTACATATATTTACTATATTAATTGGTGATAAAATAAACCCAAGCACGATGAGTCAAAACTAAAACCAAAAACAAAACACAATTTTAACTCAACATGTAAACAAAACCACTCAATTGTTGTGTCCAATGGATTGTAATCAAGAATGATACCAAGGTATCTAAAATACGTCACACAATCTGAAACACAAATTTTAAAAATATTATTTTGAGTGCTCTTATTTGGTCTAAAATCTGGGGAAAAGGGTGGAAATTATTTTGGGTATTCTAAAATGGGCGTTGTAAACCAAAAACAACTAATTAAGAAATAAAAAATCTATAATTGGGATATTGGGTGGGAAAACCTCTAATTAAATATCCATATTCAGATAAAAGTAAAAATTAAAATTGGGGAGTAACTTAATTGGAATTTATTTAGCATTTTATTAAATTTTTAAATTGGAAGGAACACAACAACAGAGTAACAATGTGCCCGTTGTGTGCTGCATTTGCAGTAGTCCCTGCAGGTCAAAAAATTGAGTCAGTGCAACGCAAGTGCCTACTCAGGAAGGAGACAGGAGAGAATAGTTCAATAGTGAGGTTGCACTGACACAACCAGTTCAAGGAGCACAACATGAAAGGGTGAGCATCATCAACCCTTAGGTCCCCAAGCTGACCCAGAAGCCTACCAAGGTTACCATAACCAAAACAGTTAAAAACAAGGAGATTGAACTTACCTCTTTTGTATTTGACCCTGTGTACCACCAGGAAGCAGTCTCAGAGGCCATCACAGAGAAGGTGAAGCCTGTGCTCACACTAGCTACAAGCCCTACATCAGTGACAGCAATCAAGAAGACATCAAGAAGCTTGAGTACTTCCAAACTGCAGATGGGCAGTAGGTGCTCAAGAAGGTTGCTGCATTCTATACCAAGGTGCCCATGCCTTATGTACCTGTCCCAGAGCAGGATCCTAGTTCATCCAAACCCACCAAGGCTGTCCAGAAGCGCATTCCTTATATCAAGCACATAATCCTGTTCAGGCTTATGTGGGAATCTGGTGACTACAAGGCAGCCGCGGCTCTTGTTGGGGGTGGATCTTAAATACACCAGTAAAACCTTCAACACATATATCAATACTGGCTGAGTTCTTGCCACAGAGAAATCCTTGCGTTTTTCCACTATGCTCACCAAGGAGCACAAATGGATAATCCGCCAGTGGATAACCCAAGACTGCCATCTTGAACTGGCAAATATACAGCAATGGTCAAGTCCACTTTTTGGATTGAGGCTTCCATTTCCTTTTACTACCATCTGGTGAAGGATATGTAATTTTTGTGGAAAAAACTCAGGGTATCTCCATATAATCAAACAGCCCTTCCAATATTGAGACCTGGAAAAACACACAGAGGCATACACTGCCCTCAAAGCCAAGGGGATCATCAAATTCTATTATATTGACAAATCAGCATTCACCTTTCCGCAACATCTTTGATTACTCCCTCTTGGGGAATTAACGCTCCAAGTAGTTCACCTTTGAGTCACCAAATGGCTCACCAACTAATCATTAAGTTGGTGACACTACTATCATTTGACCATCTATTACCGGGATCAAACATTCAGATCCTAAAAGGAACACAACTTGAATAAGCCCTGTGACTTAAGAGGACATTACTCAGATAAGCCCTATGAACTCCATGATGTACATGGACAGTATGTGGCTTTTCATGATACTATATAATACTGTATATTCATACCAAGTAAAGTATCTTTCTCTTCTTAATTTTCCCCTTTATCTTGTTTATTATACTTCTCAGAAGTATATACTTGACAGTGGTAGCACATGTAGGTTATTCACACCTAACAACCATAAGGAAAAATTCCTCCCAAGAAAAAGAACCAGAAAATGGCCCTTCCTGCAGGTTGGAGAGACTACAAAGAGGGACAAGACATCCCACAGGATACACCATCTGCAACAATGTCCTTGTCCCTACCAAACAATACAACCTTCTCCACGCTCGTAAACTCCTGAACCTGCCTACAACTTCTGCAAGCCCGCAGGTGCCTGAGATACCCAGTATTGTCTTTCAACACCTACATACCGCAGAAATTAGGGCTTTTGCAGGGTTACACCAGGAAAATGCCTCCCTCTGGATCAACAGTACAGAAAGTGTGACGGAAATTGTGGGATAATAGGAAGCTGTCTCCAAGTGGTGGGGAATTACCACCCAAATCTACATAGAGTTAATGATTAACCACCAACACAGCTTAAGATACTGTTTTGTAAAATTTCCAAATGAGATACTAGGATTAAGTAAAATCATTAATCCCAACCAGAATAGCCCAAGATAAATAGCCTGAGAAAGTATTAGAGAGTCTTCAGAATAAAATTCAGGACATTGAGATACAACAAGATTTTCAGCTTTGAAGACGGGTGGAACAACTCCAAGATTGGTAGGCATTGAATTAACATTGGGCGGTGTCAACAACAAAGTACCAATTGCCAGGCCTCATCTGCCAGTAATGATTCTGCTGAGGATCAGATTGTAGGGGATGTAATGCAACAACCTAACTACTGGATGCATTGCTTAAATAAAATTAGACCAAGGGATAAGTGATTTTTATTGAGTAAATTTTGGGAGGACTCAACTCTTAGAGTTGAAACAGTAAAAATTATTCAATATATATCAAAAATTGATTAAGCAATACCACCTGGATCCCGGGCTCCTATTCCTTCCACATTGTCAAGTAATTATCTGGTCCAGGTTGCAAAGAACCCTTGGGTGACCAATTTCTGACCACCATGCTGATTAACAAGCTCATATTGGGTAATCCTTAAATTACGTCAATTTATCAACATCAATTTTCAAGGAGGAATTGGTTTCAGTTAGCAGACTGGAGCTGCTGTAACCCATTTTTGATTGACTGTTTGATTTAAATCTGTTAATTTGGCCAATTTTGGTAAAGGTTTCCTGGCTTTCCAAGCCTTTCTACTTGGCTGGATAATTCCTGGCATGATGGAACCTATCATGACAGAAAGCAAGTTCAAACAAGTAGAATATCCTCACAGACTCTGGGTCAGTGAGATTGCCCTTTGTGTCACGGGAACCACATCACGTTTTGTAAGTGGGTGGCTAGCACAGCACCCCAACCAGAAAGAAAACTGGGAAATTTTCAAAACTGCCTTCCTCAAAAAAGCTCTCCATAAAGGATTCCAATGTTGTGATCATGACTAAACTCAGAAAATTTAAAAATGACAGGAACAATCAAGGAGTACATTGCTGCTTACAAAGACCTACGTGACCGTGCGCCCAGCACCATCAATTTTGATGAACCCAGACCACGTTTGGACTTCTACAATGGCCTCCCCACACACACTAGACGTCAGTTTGACATGAGCCTCTTCCAGAACCTCAAATATGTATTCCTAGAGGAAAAACATGCAGCTCAAAAGTCTGATAATCTGCACACAACTAATAAGAGAAAGGAGAGCCCTACAGCAAAGAAGGACCCTCAACCTAATAAGCAAAACAACCAAGCCAACACTACCCATCCTTGAAGCAGGAATCATACTGCCCAAGCCAACCAGGCAAGCACCAAAGATATCAACAAGGAGGGAAAATCTCAGGGGAGTGCTTAGGCAAGCCACCCTCCCCCAACTTACAAGACTTGTACAGGGACCAGGACGTGGATCCAATCACCATGATCCAAGTACCCTCCAGCAATCCTCTACTGTTTGCCGTCCAAACTGGAAATAAACTCCTCACTTATCCTTTCTGTTTTTGCAGATATCAGGGCGCTGCACTATTTGACACTGGAGAAGACCAATCTCTTGTCAACAAGAAATTTGCTGACCTCATGAAACTACCTACAGGTCAAAGCAATATCAAGAGGGTCATCATGGCGGACAACAGAAGCACACCAGTCACCCAAGAGGCAAAGCCTTTCCGCACCCAAATTGGAGATGTACAAACAACAATTAGCGGCCCTATCATACCAATCCCCAAGTATGATGTTATCTTGGCCTTGACTGGATGAGAAAGACCAAACCTCACATTGACTGGTATAGTGCTATCCTCACCATACAACAAGGCAAGGTGCACCATAATGTTTACCCAACCCATCTTGACACACTTATGAGAGACCACATTTTTGTGAAAATCATGGAAACAGAAGAGGAAACTGACCCTAGCAAAATCAATTGGAACACCTGTACAACCAAGGTCATCTATTTCAAAAATACGGAAACCAGACATAAGAACAATTACATCCGAGACCAGCTAGTTAGTGAGTTTCCCTCTGTCTTCCAGGAAGCCCTCCCAGGCTTATCACCAGATTGCGGCATAAAACATAAGATTGACCTAAAAGAAAGTGTACCTAAAGGACGCCCTATCTACCGCCTCACACCACAAGAAGATAACACACTAAAAGCTTACCTTGACAAGGCCCTTGAGAAAGAGCTCATACAACCATCAAAGTCACCTTTTGGTGCTGCTGTCTTCTTTGTAGAAAAGAAAGACACAGGACTCTGCCTTGTCACAGATTACAGAGCACTCAAGAAGGTCACAATTAAGAACAGGTATCTCCTGCCCCTGATTGTCAACCTTTTTGATGCCCTGGGGGGGTCCCAAATCTTTACAAAGATTGACTTAACAGCAGATTACTGCTAAATTTACGTGAAACATGAAGATTTCCCAAAGACTGCATTCAGAGCCAAATACATTTCCTTTGAGTGTGTTGTTGTCAATTTTGGAATGACCAATGCCCCCAGTACCTTTGTGACCTTCATGAACAAAGTCTTCAAGAAACACATTGAAAAACACACAATTATCTACCTGGACAATACATCATCTACAGCCCAGACTTGAAGCAACACCGGGAAGATGTCTGCCTGGTCCTCTGCACCCTTGAAGAAAACCAACTAATTGCAAAACCATCAAAGTGTGAATTTTTCTTGGCTAAACTCCCATTCCTTGGTCACATTATCAGCAAGGACAGAATCAAACCAGCACCAGAAAAAATACGTGCCATAACTGAGATGCCAGATCCAAGAAATAAGAGTGAACTTTGCACCTTCCTTGGAACAGTGGCCTATGTAAGAAGGCTCATCCCTGACTGGGGTGCCCTAACAGCCCCTATCTGCCACTACGGGTAAAATAACCAAGTTTGTCTGGACCCCATTACAAGACCAACACTTCTGCCAACTAAAAGAACAAATGATTACCACCCCCATTCTCCAATACCTAAATTGTGAGGGAATCTATGAACTAGAAACCAACACATCTGACTACGCCATAGGAGAGGTACTCCATATCTAAACGGCAGAAAAATACTTCCTCCCTGTGGCATACAATTCAAGTAAACTATCCAACAGCAAACAAAAATATCCCATACACAATAAAGAGTTGGTGGCCATTGTACATTGCCTCATGAAATGGTAATGTTACCTAGAAGGGGCCCAAACGTTCAAAGTACTCACCAACCACAAATTGTTAATATTCTTCAAAACACAAAAACACTTGTCAAGAAGGCAAGCCAAGTGGATGATTCTCATCCAGAGGTACCCAATAAAATACAATGCAATGTAAATCAAATACAAGTCAGGCAAGGAAATGCTCACTGCAGATGCCTTATCAAGGCTATACAGCAAACATGTCCTATGTGCTGATGGTGACCCAGATTGGCCCATGTTAATTGTAGGGAATCTCCAAGAAGGGTTCCCACCTGGCATCCCAATAGACATCCAAGAGAAAGCCATTAAGAACAAACATCTGTTCAAAAATGTATATGGTACATTGCACCAAATTCTTCCAAATGGTGACACTGTACCTTACGTCCCGTCAACACAAAAGATTGACACATTCCTCTGATATCACAGAGACTTGGGCCACACATGCAGCAGGAACTTGCATGAATATCTCAAGACATGCTACTGGTGGCCCAACATGCTATATGATATCCAAGAAGTATTAGAACAGTGAAATTCTGTGGAAAGTACACCCAAACCAAAGCACCACCCAAGTCAGTGGTACCAGTATCCATCACACAACCTTTCAAAGTGTGGTCACTGGACATTGTGGGACCAAAAACTGGGGAGAAAAAAGGCAAAAAGTACATCATAACAGATATTGACTATGCCACCAAATGGCCTGTAGCACAAGCTACAAAGGAACACAAAGGCAATGATATAAGACAATTTATTGGAAAAGAAATCATAGCCAAGTTTTTAAAAACCCAACCTCCTGATCACAGACAGAGGCACCAAACTTAAGGCCATTGTCACCAATATTTACCTTGCCAAAAATGGAATAAAACATATCATTACCAGCCTGTACCACCCACAAGCAAATGGACAAGTAGAACAACTAAACAGCTCACTAGTGGAAGCCCTCAGTAAGTTATCTGCTAACAATCCAAAGGCCTGGGTTAACATGCTGCCAACAGCACTCATGATATGCAGAACTTGAGTCAATTGCAATACAGGCAAAAGTTTGTACAAACTTGTCTATGGGCAGAAGCCCGCCCTTGTTAGTACTACCACAGGACCACAGTTACCTATACCAAAAAAGGTGCCAGACAACAGTAATCCCACTTTACAACATGCCAGAAAAGATCAAAAATATATGGAGCGGAAAAGGATCAAAAGAGAGACAGTATCTTTGCAACAGGAAAGATTCCAAGTTAGGGACAAAATCTGGGTTGTCAATCATGACCAGCATAAGTTGGATCCAGGGTTGCGCAGACCAGGCATTGTCATGGAAGTCAAACCTAACAACACCTAACTCATCAAAGGGATTGGTACAAGAACCAAACTCAAACATATGTACCATGACTGACTCCGCCTATTAAAGGTAAGAACAGCCCAACGCAACTCCAGACTCCCTGTCCCCAACACCAAACTGGATCAGTATCAAGCACATATCCCCAACTCTCTCAAGAAAATTTTCAAGGCTCTGCCTTCCAGCACCCCAGGGGGAGATATTACAACATCTTTGATTAATCCCTCTTGGGGAATTAACACCCTGAGTAGTTCACCAAATGAGTCACTGAATGGCTCACCAACTAATCATTAAGTTGGTGGCACTACTATCATTTGACCATCTATTACAGGGATCAAACATCCAGATCCATAAAGGAACACAACTCAAATAAGCCTAGTGACTTAAGAGGAACATTACTCAGATAAGCCCCATGATCTTCATGACATACATGGACAGTATGTGACTTTCCATGAAACTATATAATACCATATATTCATATCAAATAAAGTATCATTCTCTTCTTAATTTTCCCCTTTATCTTGTTTATTATTGCCGGGACTGTGCTGTTTTAGCAGAGTTACAAGGGAAAAATGTTTATAAACTAGATAATAATCTTTATTGAGAGATAATGATTATATAGTCATTGTGAATCAAGGATAAAATAAACATGATTGTGTTGATCACACGGCTGGATGGTAAAGGGGGGTGGCTTGATCCTTATAATGAGTCAAGCGCCAAAACAAGTCACCCACCAAGAGTGATCAGCTTTTGTTCATGTTATTGTATTTGGTAATTAGAGTTGCCTTCCTAACTTGGCTTCAGGTGAATGGATAATCAGATTGCAGGTCACAAACCCGCTTACTTGGAACCTTGCTGGCGGGTTGAGCCTGCTGTTTCAACATGATACTTCCCAGAAGTATATAATCAACTAACCTCAACTATGCAGAATGCATATGGCTATGTCCCCTGTTGTGCAATTGGGTCTTTGAGTCCTTGTAGTTGAGTCAAAAGGACAGTTCTTTGGAGTATAGTAGGCTTGCTTAAGCACTAGAGTATGTTGAAGACCTAATACACAATTAGTTACTGATAAAAAGCAGTAAGTCTTTACCTTCTCTCTGGAGGTAACAACTAAGGTAGCTAATAATCAAATAATATAAATCTGTGTGTCTTTATTGTTGGATAAGGGAAGAGTTATATAAATGAGAGGAAGCAAGGTGAGAATTGTTGTGCAGGCAGCACAGGTACTTTGGATGCAGATCATGAGAATTAGGCTGCCAGTGCAAGCACAAGTATGCATATTCACTGTACATTTGTGTCATTATTTTTTTGTTATGCCTAGGTGCCAGATTAAATATTTTATGGCTTAATTACATTTTTTATCTTCAATTTATTAAAAATATGTCAAATATGATCAAATTTTTAAGCTCCAAATAATCTTTGAATCATTTGAAACATTTTAAGAAAGTTTATTAACCCATAGGGTTAAAATTGGCACCTCTGATATACTGAGAATATCTTAAGTAATTATACAAACTAAAAATAACTATAATGAGTTGCATAGAAGAGTAATAACTGCCCAAAGCTAAAAATGCAATTATTCTATCTTTGGCTCATCATAACTATTCTTAGTTTTTTTTAGAAAAAAGGTCAACATTTTGAAAGATTGAAAACTCTATTTAAAATACACCCTATTGTGAATTGTGTTGTTAATAACATTGTGATATGGCCTTCAAATCTTGAAACTTGTAATGACTTGGTTGTATTTGAGTTTGAATTTGTTGATTTCTAAGGCGCGGCACAGACACACAACAGGAACCCCCAACCTTAGGATTTGGTTTGTACTAAGTCTTGGTTAGTTGACATGGAAGGAGAAGCAATTACCATGTGGCCCTAATATAGTAAATCTCTACTAGTTGTAGCTAGAGAGAGGCGCCAAAGACTTGAAAACACAAAACAGAAATGTGAATAGAACTTAATTTTTATTGAAGATAAATAATTGGATTACATATTGTTTGTTGTTACCACAAAACAATACAAGGACGGTAGGATCACTCACCACAAGCATGAGTGGGAAAAGTGAGTTGCACAGACCAAGGAAGACAAACGGCTGAATTTTCATCTTTGGAAATAGACCCATTTTGAGGAGCAAAAGCAAAAGCAAGAGATTTTTCCTCAAAATAACCTAACAAAGGCAAAATTGAAAGAGCGTGGATATTGGCATTCACAACATTGCCCCCTTATAGATTAGCTTTAGGGGGTGGCACTTGAGCAAACAGGCAACCACTAGAAAATAGTTTCACAGTGTATTTGAAGCCATGTTTGAAAGTAACTTCTAGTAGAACAATCCTTAATGATCTAACTTATGAGAACGTCCTCCCACTCATGTTGGTAGTACAAGAAGTGGTCTCTAACCTTAAACTCTGGCAAGGGAAAAATCTGGGATTATCAGGAGAGAGCTCTAGAATCTTGGTCTTATAAGCAGAGGTATAGACAGAGGCTTAGATGTCAATTATGTGGTTAACCAAGTTATTTATGTTGGCATCAGAATCCAGGGCTTCATCAGAGGAGAGTAGTGGGCCCCCAAAAAGCAACAGAGTGGTGGCCTTGCTCCCATATAACCTAGCAAAAGGGGATTAATCAGTGACACAATGCTTACTGAGGCAATAGGAAAAGAGATTAGCGGGTAAGTATAGATCCTAATTTGCAGAATCAGAGTAGGTTAGTTTCCACATTATGGAAACTAAGGTTGAGTTAGCACGGTCTACAGCCCCATTAGTGCATGGGTTGTAAGGGGCTGAGAAAATTGATGAGATCCTAAAGCCTCTACAACAGAAGTCACTAGCTTTGCATTAAAGTTAGATTCATTATCTGACAGTAGCACTTGAGGGAAGCCATGAAAATAAAACACATCCTGCAGCAAGAAGGCAGCAGTGGTTTTAGCAGAGATGTTCTTGGTAGGGAGAGCTTCCACTCATTTAATGAAATAGTCAACAGCAATCAAGATAGAGCAACAGACTGATTATGAACAAGGAAGAGGCCCTGTGAAGGTCCACATAACGGGTTTGCAGGCAAGGGTTGATTTGGTTTCAAATAAAAACGCTATGCTAAAGATTGACAATGTGTTGTTGGTTGATTGCAGGTAGATGCCTAGTAGGGAATAATGGCTACTAGGGAAGGTAAGGCATAGCTAGTTGGTGTAAAGACTACTAGAGGCAGATGTTGTCTCCACCCAGCAGAAGATATTGGCTGCTGTGGGCTAGAGGTCTTCACCCAGCAGGGAACTGTTGCTGCTTGGAGTGAGGAATAAGATAGCTCAGCAGGGAACTTTTTATGCTTGGGGTGGGGAGTGATCCAGCCTTATGGGTAGCGTTTGCTGTTCAGGCTGGAGAATGTTTAGACCCCGGCGGGTAAAACAGGCTACCAGGATAGAAGTATGTGCCATTATGGTAGGGGACGCCTACCAGGGCTGTGAGTTTTGGACCCCTGGAAGGTAGTGCAGGCTGCCAGGGAGGGGAAGGGCTCTGAGGGCTCTATGTACCCAGATACGCTTAAAGGAAGTCAGTGAGAAAGCATCCTACCTAACAGACTGGTAGGGTGTCCTTGTTTATGCCCCTATGAGAGCTTTGGGAGAACCCAAAGTGAGCATTGTAGGGCATAGATTTGCTCAGAGATGTCACCAAGGCGGTTTGCTTGGCAAAGAGGATGCAGAACTTGGTGTGATCAGGCCTCTGGGAAGTAAAACTGATTACTTTGTGACTGAAAGCCCAGACTTAATCACCTGGGTGAGTAAAAACAATGGCATATATTTTGACAATCTATGGTTGGATGACCTAAGTGGATTGCCACTTGCAAGGGCCTAATCAAACGCCAGTTCAATGTAGACTCATGCCTGGGTCTACAGGTTCTAGTAACAGGGACTGAGATAAAGAACAAAGGTGATTCATGTTAAGGGATCAGAAGAGAAGACTAGTAAGAAGGACTGTAAGATCACAGTGAATACTAGTTGAGGGACTGTTGGTTCATATTGAAGTTTGGAACCAGAATGGTTCATTGTGCAGGTGGAACCAAGGTGGTTCCTAGTAAGGATAAGTTGAAGGGCTCAAAGATCATGATGCAGGAGTGGCTGGTCATAATAAAGGAGTAGTCAAAGGATTGATAAGATATTTGAAGACTGGAATGAACTTTTTAGAGACTTAGATAAGCTGTTTTGAGAACCGAAACAAACTGATTACGTGTTAAGCTGATGCGCTGAGAGATGTGGTTGAAGAACTGGCAGAAGGACCAAAAGATGTGAGTTAAAGATTAGAAAATGACTTGGAAGGACTAGCCAGACTGGAAATAGAAGCTGAAAGGCTGATTTTGGTGTCTTAGAAGAGGAGATGTTAAGAAAAGAAGCAGTTAAAAAGGATTTAATGCTGCCAAAATTATAGTATAAGAAAAGAATTAATTATCATCTTAAATTACAAGAGAAAAGAAAGAGAAAGAAAATTAGATTACAGTGTTTAAACTTTAAATTTATTGGGTTTGAATTGAGCCAGAAAGGAGCCAGAAAGAGGCCAGAAACAGGACAGAGAAACTGTGAAGGCAAATAAGCAAATTTTGCCAAGAACAACTAGGAGAGGCAAAAGGGCGAGCAACAAACAAGTTTGAAGTAAAAAAACGTTAAAAAAAGAACAGAGAAACATGGAGAAACGTTGTAAAATTGAGGGTTCAAAATTTTCTTAAGTAAAATATATACAGAAGCGCTCAAGATTTGCCAGGGAAACATGACAGGATTCATGGTGAAACCGTTCAAAACATGAAGCAGTTGTTTACCTAAAGCAAGACAGCTTTGGATTAGAACCTTAGTCAAGAGAAAGTCATTTGGGGAAACTGTTTGGCAAAACAGTTGAATCAAGGCGTATGATTGGCTGCAATCCAGAGTCTATTTGATAAGTGTTTTGAGGGCTTTAACTTGAGAGTTAAAGCCTAAAAAATGAGGAGCAGATGCAGAAAATTCAGGGCTTTCATTGGCTGAAGTAAGTTTTAAAGTTTAAAATATTGTAAAGAGAAAAAAGCTGAATAGTTTAAGCTTTTGAAAGCCAGAGTTCTGAGAGAGATATTGGTCTGAAACAAGGAGCTATAAAAGGGGGAGCTATTTGAGGCTCTTCAGGGACTGGATCAAGTGGATTACAAAGGCCACAAGGACTACAGAAAGAGATAAGGACCAAGCTAAAGGTGCAGAAGCCCAATATAAAGAATCAAGAGCTAGAGAGAAGGGGCCAGAGCTGGAGCATACCAAAGGAGCCCAAGATAAAGGTGCAAAAGCCCAAGACCAAGTAGAAGGAGTCCAAGAGATTATTGAAGGACTCCCAGTATTGGCAAACCCATATTGTTTCTCTTACCCAGGCATTATATCAGAAGGTTTCTAAGGGGATCTTCCTTCTGACCGTGAATAAAGGTCCATTTTGATCCCTGCCCAAATTTCCAGTAATTAGAGTACAAGCCCAATGAGTGAGCTACCCCATATCTTTTATCCTAGTCAAAGGGAAGAGGATACCTATTGTCAAAGTTGTAGAAGGTTTGTCACTAGTAAGTCTTCCCAGGAGGAGTGTGAGGGATTGACTAGGCATCTTGAAATGACATATAGGGGAAGAGAGTTTATAAGGAATGATTTTACCAGATTGTTACAGGAATGGTACAAACCCACAGAGGGGTTAACACCCGCTGAAGTACAGGTGCATGGTGGAGATGCCCGCCTAGTGATTGAAACAGTGCCAGAAGAGTTTGCAGTTATGCAGGCCAGGTACAAGCTTCTGATCAACCACTCACCACTATTAGGAAATGACAGCTCCTCCAAGCCGGTCCCTGGCTATGACCCAGGACACACTTTAGGGACTGGTGACCAGGAACCTCACAGGTTCTACAGCGCCAATGCTGACTGTATGAAAGGTTTGCTGTGGGGGACTAGTTTGAATTGACAAGATGCAGCACAGGGGTGTTGTAGCTGGCATTCATGGCAACTAGCAATGATATCAGGTATCAGCACACAGAGGTTCTCCCAATTTAGTTCTCCTGGAGCAAGTCATGGGTCATGAAAATTCCCCATACCCAGTCTCTTTGTGGGCTTGGAGTACTAACAAAAGGCAAAGACTGGGGCGTACATATGGTAGGTACTGGTCACACATTTCTTAAATGGCTGATTGCCATGGATGAGAGTGTTCTTGGATAGCTTATTCAGGGCTGATTGAATCTCCTCAGTATTGTTTTCCTAAGAGGAAGGATGCTCAATTAATTCATACAATCAGTCTGCCTCTGCAGGATACAGAGCAAAGATAGGCATTTGTGATAACCTGTCTGTGTTCTGATGCTGGATTACAGGGCAATGTAATACAGTGAAGTCATAAACTTGTAGACAAAGAGCTCATCTAGCTAAACACCCTTCAAGCTTTTTGAGTTGTTGTAACCAGTTAAGCAAGGCGTGGTCAGTAATCTCAGTGAAATAAGTACTGTAAACATAATGGTGGAATTTTTTAACTGCATGCAGTATGGCAAGATACTCTTTTTTGGTGAGGCTATAGTTTTTCATGCTTATTGAGGACAAAATATGTATAAGCTACTGGGTGATTTACTCCTTCATTGTCTAGTTGGGAAAGTATGACCCCAATAGATAGATTGGTTTCATCTGGCTATATTATAGACTCCTTATCATAGTTGGGATACACCAGGATGGGAGCCTCTTTGAGCTTTTGCTTAAGAGTCTCAAAGGTTTGATGTTGAGTGGCGGTCCATATAAAGGGATATTGCGTAGAAACTAAACTAAAGGCTTACTAGTGTCAGCAAAGTCAGAGATAAAATACCTATAGTGGCCCATAATGCCCAAAAAAGACCTTCACCTGATAAAGGTTGATAGGTGGAAGAATTCTATCAATATCCTCAACTTTCTTGGTAATGGGTTGAATCCAAGTCTGGGTGACTTCATGGCCCAAGAATTCAAATCAGTTCTTTGAAAAGAGCACATTTAGAGGATTTAGCTTGAGAACAGCTCCTCAAATCTTAAGGAAGCCTTCCTTTAGGTGAGCCAGTGATTAATAAAGGTTGCACTGAAGATAAAAATCATCTAAGTATACCAGGACAGAAGAGAGAATTAAGTCACGGAGTATTGAGTCTATAGTATGTTGGAAAGTGGCAGGGGCATTACACAGCCCTTGGGGCATGTGTGTAGGCTCAAACAATCCCTCAGAAATGATATGCACTGCTTTTTGTTGTGAATGCCAATATTCACCCTCTATCAATTTTGCCTTTGTTGGGTTTTTTGAAGACAAATCTCTTGCTTTTGCCTTTTCTCCTCAAAATGGGTCTATTTATAAAGATGGAAATTCATCTGTCTGTTTTCCTTGGTCTGCACAACTCACTCACTCCACTTATGCTTGTGGTGAGTGATACTACCATCCTTGTATTGTTTGTGGTAACCACAAACAGCATATAATTCATTTCTATATCAACAATAAAAATTAAGTTCTATTTGCATTTCTGTTTTCTGTTTTCAAGTCTTTGGTGCCTCTTTCTAGCCACAATTAGTAGAAATTTACTATTCAGGGCAACAAGATAATTGCTTCCCCTTCCCTGACACCTAACCAAGACTTAGTAAAAAACCAATCCTAAGGTGTCAAGGAACCAACCCTGATCTGCCAGTTTGCCAGTGTTTGGGGACTGGCAGGTTTTGGACTGGGTGGGCAGAGCCCATAAAAGGATTGGCGCTAACTCAATGAGGTAGGACATTGACTTGCCCACCCACAACCACAGAACAGCAGCAGGACAATAGTATCTATTACTCCCATGAGAGTAATGTATACAATTCCAAAAAGCTTATTGTTATGGTCCAGCAGGAGCTCAGCGGTGGAGGCAGGCATTGGTTTTGGGGTGACAGATGGTTCCATGTCTAATTGATAGGCAGGAAGGAAGTTGTATTTATCTCTGAACAGGCGGGGTTTGTTAACGTATCAAGGGCCTTTTTGGTTGTATCTGGTTAACTCTGTAGTTCTGGACAAGGGATCTTAGGCTAGTATGTTGTCGGCGGTGTATTCCTTGTATTCAGGCTTTAAGGGGTACTCTGTAAAATGGACAGGACCAAAGGGAACACCTGGTGGGGCGGTGCAAAGCTAGAGGGCTGGCAGGAGGGTCAGATGATCTTTGAGTTAACTGGCAGATGGCAAGAATAAAATATGGCAATAATTGGGGAACCCAATATATCATAACCTTTATTTAAAAATGACAATGGGGGTTGATCTTGGCCTGGCAGGTATTTATACTCACTGCCAGGCTTCATTTCCTGGTCAGGGTTTCTGAGCTCAGGTGGTTTGACATTAGGGGTCTTAGAAGGCAGTGTGGCACTTGACACTGGAGGT
The DNA here is from genome assembly GCA_014839935.2 of Entomophthora muscae. Lineage (NCBI taxonomy): Eukaryota > Fungi > Entomophthoromycota > Entomophthoromycetes > Entomophthorales > Entomophthoraceae > Entomophthora > Entomophthora muscae. Next base: position 352,022 of record QTSX02002136.1, read on the forward strand.
TTGCCACTGACTGCTTTGGGATGAGAAGACTTCAAATCCTTCTGTTTGTTGAGTTAGATATTGGGTGCCTCTTCAGGTTCAGTGCCTCTTCCTGGGCTTTGGGAGAGCTCAGAATAACTTTCATTAGGAAACCCGCACATTTCACCAAGCAAACCGCCAGTGTCAGGTATTGGCACCTCAGGAAATTCCCAGCATCTTGCACTGGCAGTTTGCTTGCAGAATCCTGTGTGACAGTTGTAGGTTTGGTCCTGGCGGATTGGTGACAGCTTTATTAATCAGTAGTGGGTTATCGGGTCCCAGCCTATGGGTCTGGCAGTCTGCAAAGGGTTTTGTCCCAGGTTTGACTCTGGTTCCGTATTTTGGGATTCAGGAACATCCAAATTGTCATTCCTGACATCATCCCTTTATTCCCCCAAAATCCCCCTTTCAGGGCTTTCCTGCTTGAGTATTGTTGGATGGCCTGTTTGGCGTTGGTTAGGTTGCTCAGGGGCTCCCAGGTGCTTTCTTCAAGGGGGTACCCCAACCATTTAACATAGTACTGGGGGGGTCTTGTAGTGGACTCAGTTGCCATAGATGTACTAAAATTTGTACTTGCTTGAGTGGTCCTTCCACATTGGCGGGGGGCTAGACTTGATCTTCTGGTGAGGAAGGGAGTTCCCATCTTTTTTGAACAGCAAGGCACAGTGCAACACGTTGAGGATCTTCCACATGGGGTGTGACAGATCCAGGCCTAACCAGTCCATCCTACCATTATCTTGCCCTTGACTCCTATTGCCATTACCTTCCTGTGACAAAGCTTCAAGGAGCTTTGCCTCCAGGGAGGCAATTTTATGGGATAACTCTTTGTTTTCATCCCGCCAACAAGCCATGATTTCAACGCTTTTTTCCTCTCTTGACCTTAACGGCTCAATTTCACATTTTGTAACTGCTTTCACTTGTTGTAAGATTTCATCCCATCCTACTAACAGGTTCCAAGCATCCCATGCATAGATTTGATTTCCTTGGGCGGGAGTCCCCTCTTTTGCAAAGTAATTGGAATATAACTCTTTGAACACAGCTTTTACTTCCACCAAAAAATCCTCGGGTACTGTCTTGGTGACCTCCAAGCTTGCCCAAGCTTCTTTCAACGAGCTTGTAGGAACCTCTTTCCTTGCAGCAGCGGTTTCCACGCAAAGTACTCCAAATTTGGCTCTTTCAAATTTTAACAAAGAAGACATAATAATTGAAAAATAGGTGAGGGGAAAGCGTCAAAATTGACAATGTGAATGTTTATTAATTTTTAACTGTTTTTGCTTATATACTATTTGGGGTACATTCAGCTGAAAACCCTTTTGGTTCTGGAATCAACCTATGATTTGCATCATGTGGTCTAAGACATTTGAGTCATCCAACATAGATATTTACCTAAAAGATCACCAACCATTCCCAATCTATGAGAATTAACCTACAATGAGAAGAAGTCACCTGACGCCATTTGTCTCAATGTACCAATTTGGCATGGAGCTTCCCCAGCTCCCAGAGCCAAAACCCTATGGATTACACATCCCAAAACTCAGCTATCAGTGTTCTAACTGGGAACCAGCTGATCAAACCTGAATTCCTAGGCATCCTTGCCTTTATTTAGTTATCTTTGCATTTAATGGTTTTTTTGCCTTAAAACCCATCAAAATGCTTCAAAATTTGAACCAGGCGCTACTGCAGCACCTAGCAATTTTCCCAGGTGGCGTACAAGAGCCTGAAAATTCACTAGGCGGTGCCTTGGCGCTTCTCAAATCCATTAGGTGGCGCGGCGGCGCTTCTAACCCAATGAATTTGCTAAAGCAGAGCTTTTAACACAAAATTTGGGGGTTTTCCTATGGTTAACCTTAACCAAACTTCTTGACTTAGTCAAAGCAATAACTACTATAATTACATCCTCATTAATTCTATTACCACATATTTATTAATTAATCTTCCTGATTAATTATACTGTTTTTGAGACGCCTAGTCTCCAAGATTGATTTGACCAATCTTGCCTCAATTTTTCTAGTTAGCCTAACCTAACTTGCCACCCATATTCTGTTCTTTTATTAAACATAGATATTCAGTTTCTAGGAACCTTTACCTTAAGAATTCCAATCAAACCTATCTATATGCAATAAACAGCAAAAACAGAATATCTTTATATTTTGGAGCATTTATTTAGCTAAATACTCAACAGTGACTGTTGTACAGTCACACGGCCCCTTCCTTCTCTTCAAGGGAATCAGCCTCATCTTCCTGGACCTTTATAAGCTCCAATTCCCCATGGAATAGCTTAAGGAATTGAAGATGGACACAGGATCATTATTCTCCTAAGGCAGCTCCAACCCCTTGAATTAGGTAGTTTGGTCCTGGACTAACCAAGATAATCTTCATAGGCCCTACCCATTGCTGAAAACCTCTTCTTGGGTGTTTTTCTTGGCGCCTTTGATCAAACCATACTAGATCTCCAACCTGGAAATGATCACAGGGAAGTACTCAGGCTTTGAGTTCCACTTGGCGGCATGTTTCCCCCTAACCCACTCTCCTTTACTCCTTGCCTTGGAAAATAACTTCTGCATCTTGGCTGCATGTTTCTCTACGGCGTCCTCATAGGAATTATTTTCCACAAACTCCCATTGGCCCACCTCAGTACTGGTTGTAGTCTACCAGCCATACAACATCCAAAATAAAGAAAACCCAGTAGAATCATTTGGCATTGTTTGGTATGCCATGACACTCATTGCTAGGTGATCCTTCCAATGGGTTGTAGCTCCATCAGCCAACTTCTCCATGATTTGCTTTAAGGTTACAATGGTCCTCTTGGCTAACCCATTGGTCTTGGGGTGGTATGGAACTGAGGTCAACTTTAAAATGCCCCATTTTAAGCATTCCATAGTCAAAGCTGGCCCTACGTAAGGTGGTCCATTATTGGTGAGAACCTTCTCAGGACAACCATGTCTTGCTATGATTTCTTCTCGGAGAAACTTAGCAATTGCAATGCTTGTTTCTTTGGTCAGTGTCTGAACCTCTAACCATTTTGTGAAAGAATCAACGGCAACCACAAAATATTCTTTCCAACCACTTGGTAATGTGATATGACCCATATCCATTGAGACTAACTCAAACAGATAATGTAACATCACTGACTTGAGCTGCACCTTGGATTTTGCTGCTGAGAACTTAGAACAAATTTCACATTCTCTCAAAATCTGTAGGACCATATCTCTCATTCCTGACCACCAAGACCGGGATTTTACTGCTTGCTAGAGCTTTATATATCTGAGGTGACCTCCCTATTGAACATGAAGATCTCTAACCACTTGAAGGCGTTTGGATTTTTCTACATAAATCTTATTCCTTGATAAAGCTTCCTGGGCTTCCGGCGTCTCAACTTCTCCACAGGCCAACAATGCTCGGGATAACAAGTCAGGAATCTGATTTTCCAATCCTGGATGGTAAATGATATCATAATTATATCCATAGAGCTTTTCCGCATACAATTGCATTTGGCCTTGTAAGTCTTCCTTGGTTTGAATTGCTCTCAATGCTGCATGATCAGTGACAATGATGAACAGCATTCTCAGGATATACATCCTAAAATGCTCCACTGCCCATACTATTGTCAATCCTTCATGTTCAGTAGCAGAGTATTTCCTTTGAGTGGTCCCTAATGTTTTAGAACCATACACAATGGGATGTCAAGACAACTTCAATTCTCCTTCCTGAGTTAAAACGGCACCCAAACCAGTTGAACTTGCATCTGTTTTGATATAGAACAGCTTTGACTAATCAGGGAATCTTAGGATGGGGGCTTTGGAGAGTCTCCTCTTCAGCTCTAAGAAACTTGGCTCCTGCTCCTGTCCCCAAAAAAATCTGGAGTTCTTCCTTGTTAAAGCAAACAATGGCTCTCCAAGCACAGAACAATTAGGAATGAATCTCCAATAGAAATTCACCAATCCCATAAATCCCTGCACCTCTTAAACTGACTGTAGTGACCTCATGTTTAACAACAAAATAACTCTCTCAGGACTTGGCTTAATCCCTTGAGAATTCACAATATGTCCTAACACCTTGACTTCTTGACAGGCAAGCTTAGTCTTAGATACACTAGTCTTCAACTTTGCTTTCTCAATTTGACGGAATACTTCATCAAGATCCTCTAGATGTTGTTCCCAGGAAGGGCTATATACAGTAATATTACTATATATACCACAACATATCTAGGCTGCAATCCTGTCATAATCTGGTCCATTAAACGCTGAAACACAGCACCTGCTGTATTCATCCCCAATGGCAAAACCTTCCATTGATACAGACTGTTGGGTGTAGAGGACACTGTGGCCTCCTTAGACTTCTCATCAATCAACAGTTGATGATAGTCCTTAGTCAGATCCAGAGTAGTGAACCAGGAAGTTCCAGCCATGGCATCCAGCTGATCCTCAATTTGGTGCATTGGGTAGGCATCATTTACAATATCCTTATTTACCATTTGGAAATTAATACAAACACATATGTTCCCACCTGGCTTTGGGACACAAACCATCAGAGCAGAATAAGGACTGATGCTCTCCTCAATCAGGTCAGCCCTTCACATTTTCTCCACCTCTTCTCTAATTGCAGCAACCACAGCAGGACTACAATGGGGTACATACCCTTTGTATTTCTTCCCAGTAAGCATTTTTATGATATATGGTGGACCAGTTCTTCCCACATCATATTTGTCCAATGAGAAACAACTACTCTATTTACACACCAGAATAAACAACAGGGTACCTGGTGCTTCATTTGGACATAGTATATAGGTTAAATTGTTGAAGGGCACACAAAAATAAGAGACAATAGGTTTTTTCATTGTGACTTCTCCAACTACAGGCATCCAAACTCTAATACGCTGACCTTGCTGAATGTCCACAGGAACTGCAAAAGTGTTAAACAACTTCCAGGACTTGAGGAGTTTGCCATTTGATCCATTCTCAAATATTGCCACATTTGAGGATATCTGATGGGGCAATTCTGGGATAACTTGTCCTCCCTGCGTTCCACAATTAAAAGCTACTGGTTTCAATCAAGCAACTCCCTTCAGTGGAATGGAGCAATATTCCTTGGCGTAGATGACTAATGACTGAACATCTTCTGGTACTGGCGGAATTGTCAGTTGTTGATAAGCATATTCAACTCCTTCATGAACCAAGACATTCTTAACGGCGTCCAGGCTCACCTTGGCCTCAACAATCCAAGTCATACCAAGCAGAACATCAAATCATGCTCCTGGTAAAACTATGGCAGAAGTCTTGACCTCATTATTTTTTCATTTTATTACCACCTCAAAAAACACATCTTGTTCAATAGTGGTAACCACATCTGTGGGAGATAAGGTCAGAGTGATCAATCTTGATGGGTCCATGCCATGTTTACGGACAAAGTTCTTTGATACTGCCACTCCAGCACACCCTAGATTGTACACTGCCTTTTCAGAGATACCATTGAGCAAAATATCATAGAGGATAACCCCTTGTAATGCCCACACAAAAGGTTTTGCAATCAACAATGCTGGTATACTTTGGGCCACCTTCTTACACCATTCCTCTTCTTTGAGCCGATCCACACTCAATTGGACTTGCACAGGCTGCCATGTAATCTCCCCATCTTCCTTCATACCTAAGCGCATATCCAATATCCACTCATCTGGAGAGGCATCTGTACTTCCCTCAGGCAGAGTTGAACAAGAGACATTGATTTCCTGTACAGGTGGTTTCACTGGTTTACTGGCCCTTTTCCCGTACTCCTTCAAAGCCTTCCCAGATTGAAGTCTCATTCTCCCATTATTCTCCAAATTACCGAGCTCAGGTTGAGAGAAACCTAAGCCCGCCTTTCTTTTCCTGAATCCTTAAACATAAGGTCAGGGTGTTCCTTGTAAAATTCCGCACGGTTGGGAAACTTTCCAGCAAAATGGTCATCTTTCCGGCATATCCAGCATCCCTTGGCCATGGGAAACTTATATGCCCGCTTAAATCTAGACATGCAATCCTTATCAGAGGGACTTCTTGGACGTCTGGTTCTCTTGGAAGATTCTTCCCTTGCAGTAACATGAGCTCCTACTCTGGGACAAGGAGCATTGTGTGGGGGGCCTCCAAGATCCCATTCCATCTGAATGACTTTTTGAACAAGTTTTGACCATGACAACTTTTCACAGCGTAGCATAGAGGCCTGAGTTCTCAACCTGGGCCACATTCCAGTGAAGATAGCATCTTCCACCAGATCCTGATTATGTTCTACGTCAACAAAGGCTAAGAATTCCTCTGTTCTGGAAAGATACATTGACACTGTTTCATGGCCAGCTTGGGTAACATCTCAAGCTTTCTGCAGAGCATCACCAGGCCTCAGAGTTACCCTGTAGCTGGCTTGAAATTCCTCCTGAAATGTGGTCCAATTGCTGCCTTTACATCTTTCAAGCCACTTGAAACAAGCAGGACCTGTGAGGACTTCAAACCAATGACGTTTCTCCTCATCCTCTAGACCAGAGGCACAGATAAGGAAACCTTCCAGGAAAGCGTTAACTTCCTTTGGACTTCCAGAAAACGGTGACATTTTGGCAAGCATAGACTAAACTCCTTTCACCATGGGTTTTTTTGCCCCTGTGTTAGGCTCTGTGACAGATCCAGGCCTAACCAGTCCATCCTACCATTATCTTGCCCTTGACTCTTATTGCCATTAGCTTCCTGTGACAAAGCTTCAAAGAGCTTTGCCTCCAGGGAGGCAATTTTATGAGACAACACTTTTTTGTCATTCTGCCAACAAGCCATGATTTCAACGCTTTTTCACTCTCTTGACCTTAATGCCTCAATTTCACAATTTGTCATTGCTTTCAATTGTTGTAAGATTTCATCCCATCCTACTAACAGGTTCCAAGCATCCCATTCATAGATTTGGTTTTCTTGGGCAGGAGTCCCCTCTTTTGCAAAGTAATTGGAATATAACTCTTCAAATGCAGCCTTTACTTCCACCAAAGACTCCTTGGGTACCGTCTTGATGACCTCCAAGCTTGCCCAAGCTTCTTTCAATGATTTTGTAGGAACCTCTTTCCTTGCAGAGGCAGTTTCCACACAAAGTACTCCAAATTTGGCTCTTTCAAATTTTAACAAAGAAGACATAATAATTGAAAAATAGGTGAGGGGAAAGCGTCAAAATTGACAATGTGAATGTTTATTAATTTTTAACTGTTTTTGCTTATATACCATTTGGGGTACATTCAGCTGAAAACCCCTTTGGTTCCGGAATCACACCTGGATTCCTATCATGTGATTTATAACTGCGTCATTCAATCCAGATCTTTACCAAAAAGATCTTCACACTCTTAACCTATAAGAATGTGCCAAAATACATTCCAGAATCACCTGATTCCTTCTGTGGAAATGTATTGCTTTGGCTTGAAGCATTTCAGACTTCCGGCGCCAAAACCCTGTGAATTACACATCCCAAAACTCAGCTATCAGTGTTCTAACTGGGAACCAGCTGATCAAACCTGAATTCCTAGGCATCCTTGCCTTTATTTAGTTATCTTTGCATTTAATGTTTTTTTGCCTTAAAACCCATTAAAATGCTTCAAAATTTGAACCAGGCGCTACTGTGATGCCTAGCCTTTTTCCCAAGCAGCGCCCCAGAGCCTGAAAAATTCACTAGGCGGCGCAGCGGTGCTTCTAACCCAATGAATTTGCCAAAGCGGAGCTTTTAACACAAAATTTGGGGGGTTTCCTATAGTTAACCTTAACCAAAATTCTTGACACAGTCAAGGCAATAACTACTATAATTACATCCTCATTAATTCTATTACCACATATTTATTAATTAATCTTCCTGATTAATTATACCGTTTTTGAGACGCCTAGTCTCCAAGATTGATTTGGCCAATCTTGCCTCAATTTTTCTAGTTAGCCTAACCTAACTTGCCACCCATATTCTGTTCTTTTATTAAACATAGATATCCAGTTTCTAGGAACCTTTACCTTAAGAATTCCAATCAAACCTATCTATATGCAATAAACAGCAAAAAAGAATATCTTTATATTTTGGAGCATTTATTTGGATAAATACTCAACAGTGACTGTTGTATAGTCACATGGGGGATAGGTCTAACTTGAAGGCAACTTCTCCAATAAGCTTGGCAATCTTGGTTGGCCCGCTTCTTCTGTGAGCTAATTTTCTGCAAGGCATATGCAGGGGCACGTTTTGAGAGTCTAATTAGACCTTTTCTCTAACTTGAAAGGGTTTACCAGGGGTCTTTTTTTGATCAGTAAATGCCGTGTATGTCTGTACTGCTTGGTTCAAGTTTGCTAGGCATACAGTTTGGGTATTGTGGATCTGTTCAATCCAGGCATATCCATACAGGTTGGTTTCCATGTTTCCAATGCTAGGGTTCCATGTGGAGTCAAACCTGTATTTGGCTTTGAAAGGGGACATTCCAGTAGACACATGATCTTTGCTGTTGTATTTGTACTGTGTCATGGGTTTTAGCCCAGTTATCTTGGTCAGCGTTGGCGTAGCATTATAGATATTGTTCAAGTATTTGGTTCACTTGTTCAGTATGGCTGTTGGTCTGTGGGTGGTCGGAGGTGGATACACAGCCCTTTACCCCTAAGTCCTTCATCACCTGAGTCTAGTAATTGGAGGTGAATTGTGGTCCTCTATCAGTGATGATTTCTTCCAGAATGCTGTGTTGAGTTAGGATGTGGTTGTAGAAATGTCTGTCTCTGTAGCAGTGCAGTGGGTGGTGGTAGGGACAAAGTAGGACATTTTAGTAAACATATCTACCATGACCAGGATGGCATTGAACAAATTAGACGGGGGCAGTTCTACAATGTAGTCCATTGAAACAGACTGCCAGGGTCCTGCTGGTATGTCTAGTGGTCTTAGTAGGCCTTCAGGTTTGAATCTACAGGTTTTGGTCCTTCTGCATGTCTCACAGCCTTCAATGTAGACAGCCACGTCTTTATCCATTTGGGTCCAGGCATAATTCTTCTTGATTCCTTGGATTGTCTTGAGTCTGCCAGGGTGGCCGGTCATCTCTGAGTTGTGATAGTCTATGAGTACTTTGGTCCTTATTTCACCTTCTGGTACATAGATCTGGTTGTGTAATAGCAGGGTGGTTCCTTTCAATGAGAATCCCTTCTTGTAGTGGCAGCTATCTGGGTCTGAGGTCAAGTTGGCAATGAGTTCTGTTGAATACTTGTCTAATTTCTGTGCCTCAATTATGTCAGGCTTACGGGCTATGATCTTCATGTACATCAGTTGAATGCCTATGCTGGCGGGGTCAAGGAGTACATGGGTGTTGTGGTCCTTGATCTCAGCTGTGGTGGGAATCATATATGCTCTTCTGCTCAGTGCATCAGGTACTATGTTGACTTTCCTGGGTTTATAGTCAATTGTCAGGGTGTACTCAGCCAGTTCTAGAGCCCATCTGGCCTGTCTCTGGTTCAACTGTCTGGGTTTAAAGAAGTAAACCAAGTTCCTGTGGTTAGTTAGGACCTTTACTGGGAACTCAGAGCCACATAGGTACCAGTGCCAATGTTCCAGGGTCTTCATTATTGCAAGCATCTCCTTGTTGTAGATTGGGTAATTTACTTTGGCAGGCAGCATCTTCTTAGAGTAATATGCTACAGGATGTAGCATACTATCCTACCCTTCCTGAAGAAGGCCCTGCCCACCGCAAAATTGGACACATTGATTTCCAGTACAAATGGCTTGGATGGGTCAGGCATTGCCAGGACGGGTGCGGAGATGAACACAAGTTTTAGGGCCTCAAATGCTGATGTGAACTTGTCAGTCCAGGCAAAGGTGACCTTGTGAGAGCAAAGGTGGGTCAGGGGCAGAGTAATATGAGAAATTATTTTGGATAAAATCCCTACAATAGTTTGCCAGGCCCAGAAAACTTCTCACATCCTTTCTGCATTTGGGCACCAGCCAAGCTGTTATTGCTTCTACTGTGTCCTGTGCCATAGAAAAACCACCAGTCTTCACCACATATCCCAGGAATTTGACCTCAGTCTGAAAAATTCACATTTCTCAAGTTTGGAGTGTAGGTTGGCCTGGGAGAGTTTTTCCAGTATCAGGTCCAGGTGTTGGAGGTGCTCTTTGTGTGACTTGTTGTAGATGAGAATGTTGTCCAAATATGCAACAAAAAATTGGTCAAGGTACTTGCCTAGGACAATGTTGATCATCCTTTAGAAAGTGCTGGGGGTGTTGCACAGGCCAAATGGCATTACTAGGTACTTGTACAGCCCATATCTGGGTTTGAAGGCTGTTTTGTATTTGTCTCCATCTTTGATTTGGATTTGATTTAACACATCTCTAAGGTCAATTTTTGAGTACACCTGGGCTCCAGTCAGTACATCACAGAGGTTGTCAGCATTGGGGATGAGATAGCAGTTCTTCACTGTAATGTTGTTCAGCTTCTGGTAGTTTACACATGGGAGCATCCCACCATCTTTTTCCTATGAACAGCATGGGTGACAAGAAGGGGGCCTTTGACACTTGGATGAAACCCTTTTTTGTCATATTCTCAAGGTATGCTTTCAAGGCTACTTGTTTGTGGTGATTACAGCTGTAGATGGGCCGTGATGCGGCTGGGTCCCTGGTAACAAGTCTATAGCATGATTGTAGATTGAATGGCTGGGTAGTTTTGTGGCTTCTTCTTTGCAAAACATGTGGTCCCATTTATGAAGGATATATTTAAGATTCCCACACTAAGTTCCATCTTTATGGTTAAGAGTCTGTTGATAGGGGTTTGGCCATGGCTTATGCAAAAAGGGACGGTGTCACAAGATTCAGGACGGCCCAACATGGCAGTTTGTTTTTGATAGTTAAGGATAAGGCCATGTCTGTCAGACCAGGAATTGCCCAGTATAAGGGGGTGGGGTAGGACTGGCAAGAAAATCAGGGACAACAGGTACACATTATGTCCAGTTGTCAAAAGAAGTTCTTGTTCACACTCATAGCCAGTGTCCAGAGAGCTGTTTCCCATGACTACTTGTAGGCTACGCTCTGAAGCCATCAATACAAGTTACTTTGCCAGGCTGGCATCAATTATTCTTTCATCAGCTCCTGTATCAATAAAAGCTTCAATCTGGCGCTTGTTCCCCAATAGTTCTATGGTCACTTGGATAAGTATGTAAGACTGGGAAGAAGTTTTTATTTGCGCCAGTGATATTGGGGCAGTGTTATTCTTAAGGAAGGCTCTGGTCAAGTGGCCGGGTTGTGGCAGTGGAAAAAGAGTCCTTTGCGGTAGTGTTGTTGGAGCTCTTCAGGTGTCATTCCCGTCCTGTTGGGGGTCAGTGCTTGGCTTTGGCGGGTCTGGGAGGGACTGGTATTATCTTGGTTTATGCTAAGGCCCTTGCACAGGGGAACTAGATTGTCTAGGCTGAGGGTGGGCAGGTGGTGCTTTGACAGGTCCTTCATTGCTAGGTTGACTCCCTTTTGGAAGATAATGGCTGCCAGTTTGTCTTCCAGTTGGGTGTGGGTCTTTAGTTTGAGGAATTTGTCAATTTACGCTTGGATGGGGCAGGCGCCCTGCTGGATTTCCAACAAGGAGTTCAGGTTGTAATATCTGGTGTCACAGTCTTCCCCTGTGGCCATCAACTGGCTTCAAACTTGGCATAGTCTAGGCAGAATTCCACGTCTTTGGCAGTGGCTTTATAAAACCAATCAAGGGTGTCTCCTGATAGCATGACAGCTACTCCAAGCAGCTTTTTGGTGTCACTTAAATAGGACGGGACATTGGCTTGAAAATGTAGTCAGTGCACTGGAATGGCGCAGCAGGCCTCCCCAAGAGTGAGTTTTTTCATCTGGGGCATCTCCACTTTGGTGAGGGATTGGTTGACTATCACATTCTGAACCTGAGAGGAGGACCCTTTGGCGGCTTTGGCAGTGGATTCAGTTTCTTGGAGCTGCTCAGGTTCACGTTTGCATTCTTCCATGCAGAAGAAATTAGGTTCTTGGTCATCATAAATGTGTAATAAGTGATTATCATTAAAAAAATACAAGATGCCCCAAGAATAATCAACATCTTGGGGCTCAGGGTACCAGGTTTAAAGTAGATTGTCATAATGTCAGGGAACCAACCCTGATCTGCCAGCTTGCTAGCGTTTGGGATCTGGTGGGTTGCAGACTGGGTGGGCAGAGCCCATCAAAGGATTGGCGCTAACTTAATGAGGTAGGACATTGTCGTAAAAGTTGCAGCAAAGGGTTGCTAGTTTCTATGAACAGTTATTCAGTGACCTAATTCTTAATACTATACCTGTTGATGGTATAGTGACAGCCTATGAAGGACAGAAGAATAATAAGGTGTATAGACAAAACTGGTATTTATTTAGATAGTATTGCACTTATATAGTGTGAGGCGGGGGAATTGCTACCAGAGGCAGGGAGGCACAGACAGAAGAACTTCCCAAATGGAGGAGAGTGGATTGGCATAGCTAAAATTCCCACGCAAGAGAACAACCGCTTCCTTGCAGCTTTCCTTAAGGAGGTAGATATAAATAACTTTGTTGTTCTATTTATAATCCTGGAAGTGAAGCCTGTGCCTTGTGCGCATTTGAAGGGCAAATTGAACACCTGTTTTAGGGGCAATTAAACGTCTTTATCACTAGTAGAATCAGGATGCAATAGTGCAACTGCGCAATTGTTCCATTGCTTAATCTCTAGATGGACAACTTTTTGTCTAATCCATTCAGGATCTGCGACATTTCCCTCCACTGGATTAGACAACAGGTTTAAAAATGGCTGGCGTCTCAAGGTGACGGCTATGGTGAACAGTCCCTCTAGAAGAGTCACAAGAAGAGTCTTGAAGAAGGTGCAAGTGGTGATTCCAAGGAGGCGCAAGCATACAAGGCCAGTGGAGGTGATGAAGGCAGCAGGGAAGCAAGTAGTCCTGCATGATGTGGACAGCAGCTACCTGGACTTGGGGGTTCACTTAGATCAGCTACTGGTGCCTCAGCTGGCCTTAGGGGGGACAGACCCATTGTTTTCTGCGCTGTTCCTAGCTTTGAGTGAGCCCAGGGAGGTGACAGGAACTGAGTTGCAAAGAGGTAACAGTATCCATTGGCGGTTCTCCATGCGGGCAGCAGAAGAATACTTGGAGGCTCAGCTGAAGGAATTCCAATTTGAGGGTCAAGGCCTTTCAGTCTTGCAACAGGGGAAGGTATCCAACATAGTGAAGTCATTCTTTCACGCTTGGGCAACACCTGGGGTTACCAACACTCAATCAGTCAGTTGGAAAACCTCTGAAAACTTAGAGCAATGTCTTTGGAGAGCCTTCCAGGAAGTGTTGAAGTCATACACAGTGAAGGGGACTGCCCATCTGGTGCCAATGGTGATGGTGGGAAACCTTGTTCTTCAAGGAACCAACCACTGTGATACCAAGCAGGAGGAGAATATGGGGGTCTTCCTTGAGTGGGCCTTATCCTTATTCTACTGGGTGGGTGGTCAGTTCCCAGTAGAGTATGCCCTTTGCGAGAGTCTTCTGTGGGACTGTATCTTCTTGGGGGTTGCCTTTCCTGTGGACATTGGGGTCAATTGTGTGTCTCGCTTAGTGGGGGTTTGTTGCCCAATCCTTAGTCATCAGCTTCGTGGATCTTTAGGTAACCAGTTGTGTTTCTTGGCTGTCATTCAGGTGGTAGAACAACTGGTGCAGTACTGGAAGAGTCTTGTCAGTCTCCAATAAACACCTTGTTATTTTATTCTTATTTCTCATACTTTGGTGCAACACTATTGCAAACAGGATAACAACCCATGGAATTTTTTAATTAGGCTTTTGTTTTTTTTGGGTTATTTTCCTCATTGGGGCTTACTCTTGGTCACTAGGAGCAGCACACATATACTGAGCGTGTACTCTAGTGATCAATTGCCCAGAATGGGGCTCCTTAAGGGTTTAGGAGTTGGGGCCAGTCTTCTGGATAACTTGAACTGGACCTTGCCAAAGGGAGGCAAGTTTGGATTTGCGGCTGTACCCTCTATTGCTGAAGAAGTAGACTGAGTCTCCTACCAGGTAAGTGGGTAAGGCAGGGCGTTTGGATGCAGCTTGTTCTAGGTCCTGCAACTTATGGTTTAAGTTTACGGTGTAGGCCTCTGATTGCAAGCAAATAAGGATTTGAACCAGCTTGTTGAGGTAAACCTCTGGGGACACAGCCAGGCTGGGCTTTACCAAGGAATATAGTAAAGGGGGAATTCCTGGTTGTTGGCCGTAGAGCAGTTGGAAGAGAGGCTTGCCAGTGGCCCAATGATACTCAATGTTGTATGCAAAGGTGGCCGCAGGCAGGAAGGTATCCCATTCAGTCTCATGTTGGTGACTGAGCTTCCGGAGTATCCAGACCAGGCTATCATTAGTGCGCTTTACCATGCCATTTGTCTGTGGGTGATAAGGAGTGGATAGTGTCCCACGGATTCCCATCAGTTGGTTGAATCAGGGGATGATATAACTGGTGAAGTTGGTGCTATTGTCTGTCAGCAGGATCTGGGGGCAACCATGTTTGTATATGATATTCTCCAGGATGAACGTGGCTGTCACCAGTGCAGATTGGTTGGGAATTGCCTTGGCCTCTACCCATTTAGTCAGATGGTCAACCGCCACAATGATGAGCTTGTTGCAACTGTTGGTAGCTGGCAAGGGGCCCACTACGTCAATGGCTACAGTGTGGAAGGCAAACCCAGGGCGTAACAGTCTGTGTTGAAACTTGGCAACCTTAGGTCTCTCAATGTTGCAGTCATGACAGTTGGCTAGCGTATCCACTACATCAGTGTGCATTCCTTCCCAGAAGCAGTGCTGCTGTAGCAGAGCTAACGTCTTCTGTATGCCACCATGGCCAGTAGTCTTATGAGCGGCCACCACTGAGTCCATGCGTAGGGATGGGCATATGTAGGTTAGCCAAGAGTCTCCACAAAGCTTCAGGAGTTGTCCCTTAGAGACCTTGATATCAACAGCTAACTTCTTGAGAGCCCTCTGTATCTCTACTGGCTCCTCTCCCCACAAAGAAGGATCCTCCATAAGCTTTTCATAGAGAATGTCAGCCATGGGGGATACTAAGGCAACAGTGGGAAGGCGGGAGAGACAGTCAGCATTCTGATGGGCAGCTCTAGGTTGATGAATAATATTGTAGTCATAAGCCTGAAGTTTAATGGCCCAACACGCCAGATGTCCTTTGGGGTCCTTGAGGGTCTTCAGCCATTGCAAGAAGGCATGGTCTGTTACAACTGTGAAATGTGCCCCATTCAGATAGACTCTGAACTGTTGGTAGGAGTATATCACAGCCAGACACTCTTGTTTGGTGACAGTGTAGTTCCTCTCATGAACATTAAGCATACATGAGCAGTATCCAACAGGGTGTTCAAGTCTGTTGGAGTCCAGTTGAGAGAGAACACCCCCAATTGCCATCAGACTAGCATCTGTATGAACCACAAACAGCTTGGCAAAGTCAGGGTAGGCCAGCACAGGGGCTGCAGTCAGTGCCCCTTTGAGAGCATTGAAGGCAGATTGGCATGCTGGGCTCTATAAGAATTCCTTATCAGCTCAGAGAAGCTGAAAAAGGGGGTCACCCAGGGATGCAAAGTTGAGGATGAAGCGGCGGTAGTACCCAATCATCCCCAGGAAGACCTGCACGTCCCGCTTATTGGCCAGGATCTGCATTTGCTCAATGGCTTCCACCTTCAGAGGTACAGGGCGGAGTCCATCTTGGCTAATGATCAACCCCAGGAACTCAAGGTGCTCCTTTAAGAAGTTGCACTTGCGTGACTTGAGCTTGAGATTAGCTGCAAGTAACCTCTGGAAGACTTCCTCCAAGTGTTGTAGGTGATCATTAAAGATTTATAGAATACATTAATGTCATCCAGGTAGACCAAGAAACTGGTGAGTTTAAGGTTGCCCATCACTGCATTCATAGCCTGTTGAAAAGTAGCTGGGGCATTGGACAGATCTTGAGGCATCCTTGTGGGTTGAAATAGCCCTTGGTTAGTGATGATTGCACATTTTTCTTGATTGGCAGGGGGTAGGTCAATCTGCCAGTACCCACTGATAAGGTCCATGGCACTGAAGAACTTGGCGCCACCCAGTTGGTCCAAGGTATTGTCAATATGAGGGAGGGGATATGAATCCTTCTTGGTAATGGCATTTAGTTGATGGTAGTCAATCACCACACGGTTGCTGCCACCCTTCTTTTTGACAATCAGGAGAGCGGAAGCCCAAGGGCTTTTACTGGGGACCAGTAAGCCAGATCCCAATAGCTTCTGAAGCTCTTTGTTAGCCACGGCATGATTGGCTTGACTGAGCCATATAGGTCTGGAGCAGATAGGTGGACTGCCTTGGGTGTCAATATGATGAGCAACATCTGCAGCCTTGCCCAGGTCATAATCATCCTTGGTGAACACATCCTTATACTGAGCAAAGAGATCCATGGCTTGATCCTTTTGCTCTTCAGAGAGGCCAATAGGGAGTCATGGCTTATGACCAATAGCACCAGTGGTTGCTTGCAGGGTAGACCCAACTCAGAGAAGTCTGCAAAGGGGCAGTCTCCTTCAGGTTGTCATGCTCTTCCAGTTGTATATAAGCCATAAGCTGGTGTTTGGAGACAACCATAGCTTCACAACTCATGTTGGCCAAGAGTATGAGTACTTCCTTCTCACTTGGCATGAGGATGCCTGATGCAACCCATGGTTACAGTCTGGAGGCATTATGGATGCCAAAGATTTCTCCGTGAGTGCCAGCTGGTAGAGCCAGCAAGAGGCCTGTATTGTGGATCACCTGGGCGCCAGGTGTGATAGTCACATTACAGGAGGCGTAGACTGGGATACCCTTGGCTTCCCCAATTGAGAGAGGTAGCACCTTGACCTTCTTACTACGTAGCGTATAAGCAACTGGAAGCTCTCTGTCAGCGTACTCCAGATTGATGTAGTGCAGATGTTGTAAGGCCAGGTCAGACGGGCAATCACCATGATAGAACATGGGTATAGAATGGCCCAATATCCCAAATCTATGATCTCCATGATTAGTCACAGTGCCATAATGAACCATGAAGCTAGTCCCATTAAGAATTTCATAGCTTTTGTTTTCCAGGATTATAGCAGGAGCAGTGACCATTAGCTTCCCAAAGCAAAGAGGGAGAGAAGAGTATGCTCCTTTTGCTCTAGTGGTCAGTGGCCCAGCAGTACCAAACTCTTCATGGTAGGCCAAGTCTGGTGCCAGCTTAAGCTTCTTAACCAGCCGCAAGGATATAATGTTTCCAGGGGCACCAGTATCCAGTATGGCCCAGAAATGAGTCTCGTTCACTACCAGGTTGATATAGGTGCAATCCTGGCGGTCCTATCTGATCTCCACAATCTTTGAGACCTGGTGTACGCTTAGTCCTTTGAACTTCTCCAGGAAGGTAGCCATGGCAGCTCCCACAGCTGGGCTTACTTCCTTGAGGGATTCTAGCAGTGCTGAGACATTTACTGTGCCAACCAGCTTGGCCATTTGTTCAGCACTGTTCTCCTCATGAGTGACTTCAACGCCTGGTTGAGCCAGTTGTTCAGTATAGGGTAAGTATACTGTTCTTTGAGCTATTTGGGGGATAACCACCTCAGATTGAAGTGTAGTCTGATGAGTTTGCGTGTTAACAGTGAGGACTTGATGGAGGAGGTCCTCTTGAACTCTGTCAGACTCCACATCCTCATATATTGGTTGGGAGTTGGAGTCAATCAGAGAGGGTTCATCCTTAGGGTTGGTCCCAGAGAATGGCAAGGCAGCATGCCTCTGATCTGGTTTGTCAGGGGGCAGTGGTATGGGGGGAGATGATGGTGTCAAATTTACAAAGGCAGCCAAGGATTTCTCCTTGTCCTGGCTGCTTAGTAGTTTTTTGACTGGTCCTCATTGTCCTCCTCAATATCAGCGTCCTTGGCGTAGTCCTCCTCAGTGTCCTCCATGCCTTCATGATGGATCTTTTGGTGTGGATTCCTACATTCCTGAGAGAAGTGGCCAGCCATATCACATTTGAAGCAAGTACGGGGCCATTGTTGACTGGAGCAGGCCCAACCTTGTTGGAAGGCTTGGGCATCTCAACAGCCATGTGGGGTCTATGCTCATATTGCTGGTGAGGGCTGCCTTCAGAGAGAGGGACTTTGAACTCCTCCTTGTAGGTGCGTAGGAGACAAATCAGATCTGGTACGGTGCAAGCGTTGTAAATGCCTGACTTAAGGGCCAGAGATAGTTCCCGGTTGACACGTACAGCATTAAGGAGTGCTGACTGCACATCAATAAACTGCACTGCACTCATAGACAACAGAGTTTGAGCTTCAAGGCAGAACCTAGAAGTGAAGTCTTCTAGGGTTTCCCCCACCTTTAAATTGGTGTCAGTGAAGTCCATCTTACAACCAAGGAGTGCTTCTTGGCTACCAAATTCTTCTGTCAAGGCTCTGGAGACGTTGGCAAAAGTCCAGCCATTCTCAGGGAGACGTGGCAAGATAATGATTTGAGTCTCAGCATCGAGAAAGTTGATGATTGTGGAGTCCCTCATGACATTGCCTGCGCCATACATGGAGTTCTGGTGCAGACGTAAGAACATGACCACATTGCTCTTGCAGTCAAACTTGGGTAGATTGACTGGCTTTAAGTTGTTGGAGAAATGTTGGAGGGGAGCAGGTGTGATCCTCACTGGAGAGCAGGTGAGACAGGAACGGCTAAATTGGAGGCAGCAAACCTAGCCTCAGAGGCGCGGCAACAATTTTCCTCTTGCTGGGCTTCACGTTCACCTTCTCTGTTTTGAGCAGCTCCAGAAGCTTTAGGGGTGGCCAGGACATCATCTCAGACTCTAGTACTGGCTCTAATACTTGTACAGCGTTAGGAGCCAACCAAGTGTGGTCCTCATTGCTTTTGTAGCAATGAACAAATTTAGGACTAGAGGACCTCAGTGGACTGTGGTGACTCTTGGAGTTGATGGACATAGCCTGTAAGTTGACAGCCATAATTTTACTGTCCATCCTATCTAATTGGCTCTGGAGGGCGTCCAGGAGAAGTCGTTGCTTGTCCAGCTCATCTTGGTAGACCTTGTTCTCCTGATGGGTGATAACCAATTCATCTTCCAGAGAGGTGATGTGCTTTTTGTGGGTGGCAAGCTCAGCTTGGAGCAAGGCT
The DNA here is from genome assembly GCA_014839935.2 of Entomophthora muscae. Taxonomy (NCBI): domain Eukaryota; kingdom Fungi; phylum Entomophthoromycota; class Entomophthoromycetes; order Entomophthorales; family Entomophthoraceae; genus Entomophthora; species Entomophthora muscae. The sequence goes on from QTSX02002136.1 coordinate 371,175, forward strand.
ATTACTTCCTTGTCCTTCCTGACTTGGGTCTGGCTGTTGGCTCTGTCATGCAATTGGCAAAGTTTGAGACAATCCTGAAGTTCTGACACAGTGTGGTAGCCATCAAACAGGAAGGCAAGATTGGCACTCTGCTGGACCAATTCTGTCTGCATCTTCTTGTAGTGATCAAAGAGCTCAAGGATGTCTTGACCAAGAAGGACGCTGGAAGGGGAGTTGTTGGTGGCGGCAGAAGTGGGGGTGAACGAGGGGATGGTGGCAAGGCGGCAGGCTAACACTTCCACCTCATGAGTCAGGATTCAAACCATGGGGCCAGTCTCCAGCATGTGGTTTGTAACCACACTAATCCAATTGGCGTCTACACCCTGATGGGTGAGGGTCTGTACCACATGCACTGGAACTAGCTTATCTATACCTGCTTTGATGGCATCAACCCAGTGGAGCATGGTGTTCTGGGCGTTGATGACTTTGGCAAGATACTGATTCTACAGTGGTGAAAGTATTGCCAAGCTCAGAGTACAGAACCTGGAGGAACGTTTGTTGGTTAGATACCAGTATTCCCTGGTCATGCACTAGGCTTTGAATGCGGCCCAGGTGCATTTGGTTATGGCATACAGCAGGATGAGCAAATTGGTGTAGGTAGTCCTTGATATGTTCAACAGTACAGAGGTCACGGCAGAGCTGGTCAGGGTTGAACTGGGAGAGATTCTGAAAGCAACCCAAGGCGTTTTCAGCAGAAGGCTGCTGAATGGCAAGGTGTTCAGAGCAAGAACCATTGCCCGCAGCATCAGCATCCATGGCGTGTATGGCATTACGGATGGCGTCCTTGGAAGGTGAAGAGTTGGTGTCCATCTCCAAGGGGGCAGGGGCTTGTAGGAGCAGTGGTTGACCAAAAACAATAGCTTGGGGGCATTGATGTTCTGGCATGAATTGGCTTAGGTTGGGCAGGCCATAGGGAGCACCTGCTCTTTCCCCAGCATGAGCATTAGCAGCAGTAAAGGCCAGTGCCTGGTGGTAAGGAGAAGCAGTGGCAGGAGACTGGGCCAGGGGCATTCCTCCCTCCTCATTGAAAGGACTGCAGGGGTGGGGGCTGTTAGTGTTGTAAGACATGAGCACCAATGCCGTATAAGTTGCAGCAAAGGGCTGCTAGTTTCTACAAACAGTTAGTCAGTGACCTAATTCTTAATACTATACCTGTTGATGGTATAGTGATAGCCTATGAAGGACAGAAGAATAATAAGGTGTATAGACAAAACTGGTATTTATTTAGATAGTATTGCACTTATATAGTGTGAGGCGGGGGAATTGCTACCAGAGGCAGGGAGGCACAGACAGAAGAAATTCACAAATGGATGAGAGTGGATTGGCATAGCTAAAAGTCCCGCATGAGAGAACAACCGCTTCCTTGCGGCTTTCATTAAGGAGGTAGATATAAATAACTTTGTTGTTCTATTTATAATCCCGGAAGTGAAGCCTGTGCCTTGTGCGTGTTTGAAAGGCAAATTGAACACCTGTTTTAGGTGCGTTTTAAATGTCTTTATCACTAGTAGAATCAGGATGCAATAGTGCAACTGCGCAATTGTTCCATTGCTTAATCCCTAGATGTACAACTTTTTGTCTAATCCATTCAGGATCTGCGACAGATATTGAATTGCCCACCACAACCACAGACCAGCAGCAGGGAAAATAGTATCTATTAATCCCATGAGAGTAATATATACAATTCCAAAAAGCTTATTGTTATGGTTCAGCAGGAGCTTGGCAGCAGAGGCAGGCATTGGTTTGAGAGTGACAGGTGGTTCCATGTCTAATTGATAGGCAGGAAGGAAGTTGTATTTATCTCTGAACAGGCGGGGTTTGTTAACGTATCAAGGGCTTTTTGATTATATCTGGTTAACTCTGTAGTTCTTGCCAAGGGATCTTGGGATAGTATGTTGTCAGCAGTGTAGTCCTTGTATTCAGTCTTTAAGGGGTACTCTGTGAAATGGACAGGACCAAAGGGAACACCTGGCAGGCAGTAGGCAGCTGGCAGGCTGGTAGGAGGGTCAGATGATCTTTGAGTTAACTGGCAGACAGAAAGAATAAAATACAGCAATAATTGGGGAAACCAATATCTCATAACCTTTATTTAAAAATGACAATAGGGGTTGATCTCAGCCTGGCAGGTATTTATACCACACTGACAGGCTTCATTTCCTGGTCAAGTTTTCTGAGCTCAGGCGGTTTGATATTGGGGGTCTTAGAAGGCAGTGTGGCACTCAGTACTGGCAGTTTGCCACTGGCTTCTTTGGGATGAGAAGACTTCAAATCCTTCTGTTTGTTGATTTGGGTATTGGGTGCCTCTTCAGGTTCAGTGCTCTTCTTGGGCTTTGGGGGAGCTTGGAATAACTTTCATTGGGAAACCCATACATTTCACCAAGCAAACTGCCAGTGTCAGGTATTGGCACCTCAGGAAATTCCCAGCATCTTGCACTGGCAGTTTGCTTGCAGAATCCTGTGTGATGGTTGAAGGTTTTGGTCCTGGCGAGTTGGCAACAACTTTGTTAATGGTAGTGGGTTATCAGGTTCCCAGCCTATGGGTCTGGCGGTCTGCAAAGGGTTTTGTCCCAGGTTTGACTCTGGTTCCGTATTTTGGGATTAAGGAGCATCCAAATTGTCATTCCTGACATAAGGCTAAGATTTCCTGTTGTGTGTCTGTGCTGCGCCTCAGAACACAACAAAAATGATGCTCACTACAGGGGCTGTAAACTCCTTGGTTATCCCTTTTGCCACTACATTCTCAGGTGTGTCTCCTCTTCTGCTGCAGGAGTTGTCCTCACCTGAAATTAAAAGTCCTCCTATTGAAGAGGACATCTTGGACCCGCCTTTCCCCCTACTGTCTTAAACCTAGGAAATGGTCCACGCCTGGTAGCTTACCCTATGGGCACCCTAAACTTGGAGCAAGTCATGGCAGTGGCCCTTGAGATAGCCTGTGAGGGAGCCATTCCCTGTCTTTAACTAAAGTTTAATGAGCAGAATACTATGAGTTAATTGTTGCTCCATAAATCCTGCAACATCTTCTCTTGGCGGCTGGTTCCACTGATCATCTGATCTTGTATTTTGTTCAACCTACTTTGGCCCACCACCAGATGATGCTGGGGCCTCATGTCCAGGTAGTATCGTCCCTTCAAGCTACCGTAACCAATCATTGGGACAAGTTTGCTACTTATTAACTGTGGGTTCACTCCTGTTTTTCTTTGATATCCAATAACCAATGTGACTCCATTGCTTCTCAGTCTTGTCTGGTTATCTCTATAGAGAGGGTACACTTGTTCATCCCTGAATACATCAGGGAGCATCTGCATGAGTTTCACTAACTACAACAGCCCCAGTGAACTCAAATAGACTCCACCCTGAACCCTTACCTTTCTGACTTTGAATAACTTGTAGAACAGCTTGAAAAGTTCAGCACCTACTCTTTTGACCAATTACAGCAAGTGGCAGTGCCCGCTGCTTGAGGTCTCTATGGGCTACAAGAGGAAGCTGCCCAAGAGAGGGCTACTATGGCTGTGTCTATTACTAAGCTTCAAACCCAAGTAGACAAATTATCTGCACCTAAGATGGATTTTTCTCCTTTTTCTCTGTCTGAAAATATGAAAGATAGAGACCAGAAGTTATGAGACGCCATCAGAGACTAATGTGCATCTACTTGCAGTCAAGTACGCCCCAAAGAATCTCCTCAGCCAGACCCATAAGTAGCTGCTTTGACTGCACAGGTTGCTGCTCTTCAGCAAGAAGTTGCTGTCTCTGTGCTACCACAACTGATGCCACTAGTTCTGTTGGGATTGCTGATGACAATGGCTGCTGCCCTGAGCTGCCTGGGAACACTCAAATTCAATGTTCTAGGGAATTGATTGCCCTAGCCAAAAAAGTCTACCATCTAAAACAAGATAATGTCAGCCTAGACAAAGGTGTCCAAGAGATGAGTGAGTTGATTGACTCTGTAAATGATATATTCTCCCCTTGTCTTTTGGTAGACCTTGTTTAACCTCCTGTTTGACTGAGCTTTCTACTGTGGTGATTACACATGATTTTCAACTGGATGTTACTGAGCAATATGTAGATCAAGCTAACAACATGAGTTCCTGAACCACTGATAAACTGACTACCTTTGAGGAGAGTGTCCGCCAGCTGTGGGCACAGCAACCCCCCTCTGAATATGAAGCCAAATTCTTGCTGTGTATCAATGTGCTATATAGTAACAATGGTGGCCTACCCCCAAGACTCACTTCAAACCTACTTTCAAACAAGTATTTGACCCTAAACCCTCCACCATTGTAGCCTTCCTGACTATCTACAAGACAGCTATGTGAAGGGCCTCTGATGAGTTTGAGAAGGAGCAAATTTTAACTTGTTTGCACCCAACCTGTCAAGAAGTGGTGGTACCTGAACTTCCTTCCATTGACACTTGGAAGGAGATGAAACAGCTTCTAATTGATGAGTTTGGCGGCAACCTCAGTATAGAAATGAAAAAGAACGCCTTTATGCACATTGCATTTAAGCCCAAAGAAAACTTGGCTGAGTTTTCTGATAGGTTTTATATGGAAGGACAGCAATTGATAACTAGTAGACAGTTAACAGCGCATGAGGCTTATATGGGTTGCACTCAAGCTCTCAAAGATAAAAAACTTATGTTCCTCCATTTAAAAAGCCCACAAAGCCATGCTCTCCTATATTAAAAGCATAAAGACGCTGTTGCAAGATATGTACTTGACCCACTCTGGAGCTGTTGTACGTGAGAATTGAGCTGCCTCTAACTCTGGTTCTTCTTTCTGTGGCCCGCGCATCCTCATCATGAATTCCCAGAATCTTCTTAGACACCAAGGTTGCTATAAATGTGGACAAATAGGCCACCACCCTTGAGTCTTTACCAATCCCCAAGTTGAATGTGCTGAACCTAAGGACCAGGCGGGGAAAAAACAGTCAATCTAGAGGCAGAGACGCTCTCAGTTGACAATTCTTCCCAGTATTCTCCAATTCCCTTGTCTATAGCAGACACTAAGCACACTGAAACTAAAGCTCCACCAATCCTGCTAAGGTTTCATGACATCTCTGATGATTCAGACATGAATGATTTGGATAAGAAGATCCTGACATCTATGAATATTCAGTTCTAAAAGTTCCCAAAACCTTTACTGTCCCTTATAAACTACGCTATGGCAGGACTTTGACCATTACCAAACTGCTGACTGGAGCCAAGGAGGTTGTCTCTTGCCCATATCTCACGCAAGCTAAAAGATTGCCTGTGTTAGTGGAGTTGTCAGATGAATCAGCTGAAGTAGCTGACACTGTCTTTAAAAATGTTTCAGTCTTGCTTCCTCTCCAGACTGTCTATAAGGAGTTTCCAGGCTTGAGATACATGATCAAAAAGTGGGACAAAGAACTTGAAGAAGCCCAGGACATACTTGCTTTCCTCCTGCCCTTTGGTTGTACAACTACTTGCATAGAGATATCCATCCAAAAGGTGAATATCAAGGCTGTTTTTGGAAACTGGGTCTCAAGTTAATATTGTATCCTCCCAGCTTGTAAAGAAGCTTAAACTTGTCTCTGATCTTAACTATCATCACTATTATGATACTACTGGCCTGTCTTTGACTTGCACTATAGAGTTTTATTCTGCTCTCCCTATGCATTTTTTGGTAAACTACTCTTAGCTGAGCCTGCTGTAGATTTTAGAGAATAAGAGTTGTGATCTACTAGTTGGTACTCAATTCCTTAGGGAATACAATGTAAATATCAATTCAAAAGATGGTTAACTCTTTATTCTAGGGTATGAAGTCCCCATGATCTTTAAGGAACCTTTCAAAGTCCCTAGGAAACGCCTAGAGATGTGTGATTTAGAGTACCCAACTTGTGTCCTCACCTTGAAGTACTGTACCCATTTGTCCAACATGAAGTGTCCTCTCATGGCCTGCCCTGTTTCTGAAGGGATTCAACTTCTGGCCACTTCAGCTGTAATCATCCCCCCTGGCTTTCAAGCCATCCTGGACTCTCAGATTACAAGTTGCCTGAACACACATTTCTAGAGCTGTACTTGCCTCCCTCATTAGTTTTCAACAAACCCTATCTCTGCCCTGGTATTCTGGATGTATCTCATAAAGATCCTGTCCAGCTGTTGGTAGCCAATTTATCAGCCCTCTCTATATCTGTGTTGAGAGGTCATGTTGTTGGCTATGGCAAGCTACTAAATGCTCCTGATGCTCTTTTTATACATCCATTTGGCACTTTCCAAGTCTTCAACTTACCTGAGGATTAACTGCATGCTCTATCCTTGTTTACATCTCAAGACTTCCCGCAGATGTCTCCAGTTCAACAGAAAGAAGTGCTCAACTTGTTGGATCAGTTTGCAGACATCTTTTTTAAGGATAACACTGATTATGGTCTATCTAAAGGAGTCATTCACCAGATTAATTATGGTGGCACACCTCACTTCCAAGCTAAATCCTACTGCCATAGTCAAGTAGAAGACACACAAGTATCTAAGGAACTCAAACAACTGTTAGACGCTGGGCTACTGGCCCCTTCCCAAAGTCCTTTGGCTTCCCCCTTACTCATATTGAAGAATAAGGATATAGGTCATTGTATTGTGATGGACTACCACCGCCTGAACTTGCTCACCAAAAAAGACTTGTACCCCTTGCCCAGAATTGACAATGCTCTCAGACGGCTGGGTGGTTCCAAGTTTTTCTCAGCCATGGATCTAGCCTCTGGATACTGGAAAGTTGACTTATTGCCAGAAGATCAAGAGAAGGCTGTACTCATTACCTCTGAAGGACTCTATGAACCTACTTGGATGCCCCAAGGACTCTGCAATGCCCCAGCTACGTTTCAAAGGGCTATGAATTCCATCTTACGAGATCTAAAGCTCTCCTGTGTCCTTGTGTACCTTTATGACATCACCGTATTCAGCGCTACCTTTACAAACCACTTGGAACACCTCAAGGCTGTCTTCATCAAGATCTGCAAAGCTGGCTTGAAGCTCAAACCCTCCAAGTGCTCCTTCTTTAAAGAGCAACTCAAGTTCCTATGTCATGAGGTCTCCCAAACTAGAATCTGCCCCATGAAAAATAACATGGAAGCCATTGACAAGATGCTACCTCCCACAAATCTTTGAGAGGTCCAAGTATTTCTTGGTATGATGGGCTACTACCAACAGTTCATACCCAATTTTTCTGAACTAAGTGAAACCCTCGTCCAACTGCTTTGCAACATCCCCTTTGAGTGGACTGACAGCCAGCAACAAGCATTCAAAGCGTTGTAGGCCAAGCTCAAAGAGGCTCCTATCTTAGTCTACCCTGATTATGATAAAGAGTTCATCTTGTATACTGATACAAGCAAAGTAGCTGTGGGTGCTATCTTAGCACATCTTGATGACAAAGGTGTTAATCAACCTGTAGCCTACTCTTCACAGGTCCTCAATAAACACAAGAAGAACTACAGTATCACTGAAAAGGAATGTCTGGCGGTATTGCATGCTGTAAAGCAATGCAGGCACTACATTTATGAGACCCACTTCACTGTGGTCACAGATCACTCCTCCCTTAAATGGCTGCAAAAACTAAAAAAAACCTAAAGGTCAAATAGCACGTTGGACCCTGCGCCTGCAAGGATACAATTTCACTGTGGTACATTGTCCTGGGACCCAACATCAGAACGCCAATGGCTTGTCAAGGATGCCAATCCTAGCTGTCCACCCCGCTGACGCTGATTCCCTATACAAATTAATAGAGTACCCTGACTCTTGGACTACTGAGCCAGAAGATATTTGACTGGCGCTACAAACCCTATCTAAGGACACTGTATATGAGATAAACAGCTCTTCAAAAAAGTCAACAATGCCTATCTACCCTATGTTTGCCCTAGCGTGAGAATAGCCATTATTCTCCAAGCTCACATTGACACTGGAAATGGAGGTATATCCAAAACCCATGACTGGCTATGCAAGAACTTCTACTGGGAAAACATGCGCCTTCTGATCCCTGACGTTCTTGCTTTCTGCCATTTGTGATAACTCCAACACCCTCGCCCGTCTTAACACCAATTCAAACTCATCCCCCCTAAAAATGCTTTCCATACTGTGAGTATTGATGCTTTTGGGCCTATCCCTTGGTCTAGTTCTGGGTGTTGCTTTATCTTAGTTGCCATAGACCATTTTAGCAATTGGGTCAAAGCCAGAGCTACAAAAGATATAACTGCCAAAGTCACTGCTAACTTCTTGCTGCAAGATATCTTCTAACAACATGGCTGCACTCAAGTCCTGCTTTCTGACAATGGCACCAATTTTTAATGCTTGCCTCATCACGTCTATTGTAGAAGCTATGGGTACCCACCAATCTTTCTCAGCTCCATATAATCCTTTGACTAATGGCACTGTTGAATAAGCCAATTCCTCCCTGGTGTCTATAATAAGGAAACTCACGCTCTTCAACGCTGCCAATTGGGATATGTTCCTCCCTGTTGCCCTATTTGCCTATTGACTCAGTAGGCACCAAGTGACTGGTCAATCCCCTTTTGCCATGCTGTATGGGCGTGAAGCCACAACCACTTCAATCTTGGGACCCCCTTTGATTGAAGTTGATGTGTCTACCAATCCTGAGGCCCATGTCAAAGACTTAACTAATTGTATTGTTGACATCCAAGCAACAGCATATTCCACTGCTTACAAGATCAAGGCTTTAGAGCTCTCATCCAATGCTGCTAGTGCCCCCCTCCCTGAGCATCAAATATGCGACCTGGTTCTCTACTATCAGAATTGTACAGGAGGTAGATCCCATAAGCTATACTCCCTCTGGGTTGGGCCCTGTGAGGTCACCTTTAAGAAGGGCGTCAAGTATACCGTGAAACTGCTGTCCTCTGGAAATCATTTTGCCCGAGTCCATTTCAAATTCCTTTGCAAATATCAACTCCCTGTGTCCAATCTTGAGGGGGGAGATGTCGGAAATTGCGCCATTAATGCTATTTTTGATATGGTCTTTGAATAATGATATATGCAAAGATTTGACTGGTTTTGCTTTCAAGTTCGGGAATTCCTCACCTTCTATAAATGGGTCTGTGCAAATATCCACCCATTCCTGAATACCATACCTTCCCTTGTCTGATCCTGGTATGACCTCATCCCAATGTGACCCCCTCTGCCACTCTGTCTACCTACTGAGTGATCACTGTCCCTTGTCTACTATTTAAGTAGAATTATTTCTCCTAATAAAGAAAATTTTATACACATTTGCGTTGGCTTTAATATTCTTCAAGCTTTTTCATTTCCTTTTGCCAAAAGGAAATCCTCCTCTTGTATTCCAGGAAATTAAGGTATGTACCCTTAATTTTTCCCTGAAGGCTAACCCAAAGCTAGCTTCAAACCTCAAATCTTTTGTTTTAAAGATTTCCCGCCGTGTCCTCCTGGATGTTATCCCTAGAAGCCAAACACAACAATCAACAAGGGTACAATATGTGCATAAGTCCAAGAGGGCTGAACCTGTGTAACTTTGAAAATGGAAATGGTAGGACATCAGTTTATTGGGACATATGGCAATGGTGAGAGTACAGGATCTCTTGAGGGAACCTGGATCATAGGGCGCTGATCCATGCCCTCTGGACAATACCCATTTTTTGCAAGGCAGAAGTTTGGTGGGGAGATCTTGGCTTAGTTAATGCTCTCCCCAGGCTTTTCTCTCATCCTGATTGTCCTGGGTGCTGGTGACTCTAAAGTGAGTGCAATTAGACTGGCCATTGGAGTTTGCAGGCTTTTTGTTTGAGTGGTCATCATTTTTAGGCAGAGGGCAGTTCAAGCGTCCTGAGGGGCAAGAGTCCTTAGGTCTCTCTCTTCCCAGTCTGCGCTTTGTGCAGCACATTAGACGTTTGTTCTGCTTTCTCTGCCTTGAGGTACAGGATTTGGAGGTTGGTCACTTAGTCTAGGTTAGCATGCTCATGATGTGTTGCTTGAGGTTGCTGTAGTACATAATGTGCATGGATGGCTTATCAAATACTGTGTCTGAGGGTGCCTGTAAGCCCAGCTCCTCATAGGCTTGGATGAGTTCCTTTAATGTGCCTGTTGGCGTCAAGTTCTTTACTTGGCGTATGATCATGAGGGCAGTATTCTTCTAAAATTCTTGCCCATATGTCCCGTTCAATTGTGTCCCAGTCCTTCTAAGTGTGACCCTTGTGCCACTTGTTTCACCCAATTCCTGTGTCATGAGCCAGGGGAATGGAGATCTCTGCAACCCAAAACTTTGGGGGGCACTCCATCTGGGCCAGCTTGTTTTGTGCAGATTGAATCCATGCTGCAGCGCTGCTGCTGGCACCCTCCAGCAACTCTCAGGTGGGTTGCAAAGCTGCTGAGCCACACGCGCCAGCATGGTACTCTTATTGTTGACTGATAGTGTGATGGCCTTCCTGGAAGAACCCTTGGGCAGATAGGGTGTTGAAGGCAGGGACAAAAATCAAAATGTACTGGTACAGCATTATCCTTCTGGAGTTTTGGTCCCTGGCTGTTGTGAATGCCGCCATTCACCAGGTTTCAATTTTGCCTTCAGTGGGCTATTTTGAGGACAAATCCCTCACTTTTGCTTTTGCCTCTTGAAATGAGTCTATATCTGAATTGGGAAACACAATTGTTTGGTTTCCTGACTCTCGCACCTCACTTGCCCCACTCATGCTTGTGGCAAGTGATCCTACTGTCCTGGTATTGTTTTGTGATATTGCAAGCCACTATATATTAAATTTCCTATTCATCAATAAAATTAAGTGCTATTAAAATTTTTGTTTTTGTGTCTTCCAGTACTTCAGCGCCTCTCTCTAGCCACAACTAGTAGAGATTATTCATCCAGGGCCACAAGGTAATCACATAGCCTTCCCTGCCATCTAAGCAAGACTTAGTATGAATCCAATCCTAAGGCTAGGATTCCCTGTTGTGTGTCTGTGCCGCGCCTCAGAACACAACAAAAATGGTGCTCACTACAGGGGCTGTAAACCCCTTGGTTATCCCTTTTGCATCCACGTTTTCAGGTACTTTGCCTCTTCCTATACATGAGCCAACTTCACCTAAAATTAACAGCCCTCCTATTGAGGAAGACATTGCAGACCCAACTATTGTCTCTACTGTACTGAACCTGGGAATGGTCCTCACCTAGTTGCTTATCCCATGGGTACCCCTGGCTTAGAACAATCCATGTTGATAGCCCTTGGGATAGCTTGTGAGGGAGCCATCTCTTGCCTCCAGTTGTAGTTCAGTTGGGCTGAATACTACAAATTTATTGTGGTCCTCAATTTCCACAGCATCTCCTCTCAGCAGCTGGCTCTGCTGAACACTTAATGCCATCCTTCATGCAGCCTGCCTTAGCCCATCATCAAATGGTTTTAGGGCTCCACATTCAAGAAATATTGTCCTTACAAGCAGCTGTCACTCATCATTGGGATCAGTTTGCTGCCTACCAACAGTGGATTCATTCCCTGTTTTCCTTGGTATCAGACAATCAGCGCAACTTTGTCACCTCCTGACCTGTTTGGCTGATTCCTTTGAACAAATACTCCAATCCATCCTTGAGTATTTCAGAGAGTGTCTACACAATTTCCACCAGTTGAAACAGCCCTAGCAAACTCAAGTTGATTCCACCCTGAACGCCTATCTCACCAACTTCAAACAACTTGTGCAACAGCTCAATGCATTCAGCACGTAATCCTTTGAGCAACTACAGCAGGTAGCAGACTTTGCTGTTAATGGCTTTAATGAACTCAGTGCAGCGTTTGATAAAGAAAGAGCTGACACTGCCACTGCTATTACCAAGCTCCAGAATCAAGTGAATGAATTATCTATCCCCCAGCCAGATGCTCCGCATTCCCTCCATCTGATGATTTGGTGAATAGAGAGCATAGAATATGGGATGCCATTCAAGAGCTACATGCAACTACCTGCAGTCAGGGACGTTCTACTGAAGCTCCTCAGCCTGATCCACAGGTGCTTGCTTTGACCACTCAAGTTGCTGAGCTACAGAAGGGGCTTGCTGCCCTACATAAAATGGTGGCAACTGCTGCAGGTCCAGTTGGGGTTGTTGATGAAGATGCTGCTTCCCTGGATTGCCAAGAGCCCCTCAAATTCAATGCGCTAGGGAGTTGATTGCCCTAGCTAATGATGTGGATCATTTGAAACGGGACCATGCTGAGCTAGACAGAGACATACAAGAGATGAGTGAATTGATTGACTCAGTAAACAACAGGTTTGCCCCTTGCCTCTTGGTGGGGCCATCCCTTACTTCTCAACTGGCTGAGCTCTCCATGGTAGTAACATCCCAAGGCCAACACCTAGATGTTACTGAGCAACAACCACTCTAGCTAATGATATGGGTGCCCACGCTGCTGAGACCCTGACTACCCTTGAAGAAAGTATTTGACAGCTGTGGGCTAGACAACCCCCCTCCAAATCTTAAGCAGAATTCTCCCCCTGCATAAATTTAATCAATAGCAACAATGGTTGGCCAACTCCTGAAGCACATTTCAAGCCTACCTGTGACCTTACTACAGTCAAATTGGGCTGTGGTTTCACAAAGAGGTTGAATTGTGAATTATTTCATAGGCTGAAATTCAAAACAATAGGATTGGACTTGGAGAGACTTTCCAGCATAGTAATTGATACCCAGGAATCAATTAGGCTGTACTAAATGAGGGTCATAATAAATAATCTGAACAATTCAGATTATGAGACTAGGTGTCTCAAACCGTCTAATTAACTAAGGAAGTTAATTGATACCCAGGAATCAATCAGGCTGTACTAATTGTAGGCCGTAATGAATAATCTGAACAATTCAGATTATGAGACTAGGTGTCTCAAACTGTCTAATTAACCATGGAGGTTAATTGATGCTCAGGAATCAATTAGGCTGTATTGATTGAGGGCCGTACTGAATAATTTGAACAGTTCAGATTATGAGATTAGGTGTCTCAAACCAATTTATTAACCAGGAATGTTAATTAATTGATACCCTTGAATATGATTAATGGGGATTTGATCATAGGGCCAAAATGGACTTGGCTGTGTCAAGTAAAGACTTGTTATCTTCAAACGGATTAATTAACTAGGAAGGTTAATTAATATATGCTTGGAATATAATTAATGAGGATTTAATTATATTGTTTAATTGCCTTGACTGTGTCAAGAAGTTTGGTTAAGGTTAGCCAAAAGAAAAACCCCAAATTGTGGTTTAAAAGCGCCGTTTTGCTAAATTAATTGGGTTAAAAGCGCCAATGCGCCACCTAATTGTTTTGCAAAGCGCCGCCCAGTGAATGTTTCAGGTGCTGGGGCGTTGTGGCGCCGCCTGGGAAAGTTCCTGGGCACCGCAGTGGCGCCTGGTTTGAGTTTAAAGTGTTTTAATGGGTTTTTAATGCAAAAAAACCATTAAATGCAAAAATAACTAAATGTAGATAATGGTATCTATGCATTCAGGATTGATCAGCTGGTTCACAGTTAGAAAAAGGATAGCTTGGATCAGGAATACATATATTCCACAGGGTTTTGGCACCAGAAGTCTGGAATGCTTCAAGCCAAAGCAATACATTTCCACGGAAGGAATCAGGTGATTCTGGAATGTATTATGGCAGATTCTTATAGGTTAAGAGTGTGAAGATCTTTTTGATAAAGATCTGGAAAGGATGACACCGTTATAAACCACATGATAGGAATCCAGGTGTGATTCTGGAACTGGAGGGGTTTTCAGCTGAATGTACCTTGATTGGTATATAATGAAAACATGATAATAATTAATAAAAAATGATACTTATGTGTGACAATGATTGCTTCTCCTCAATCTTTTTATGCTTTGTGTTTTTGGCTTTTAACTGAAATAAGACTACCATGGAATAAAAGAGATGGTCTGCAGCTAAGACTATGGGAAGCAAAAAATGTGGAAGTGATCACCAGATGGCAACAAGTTTAACGCAAAGATTTCTTGCCTAGAATCCAAGCTCATCAAAGCTTATATGAAAGATTCCATATCAAACTGTAAAAGAGTCAGACCAGGATAATGAAGAAGCAAGCATGAATTTCATGGATCTGTCACACCATGCTTGATACTGGTGCCAGCCAGAACTTCATAGATCCCCAATTAGCACAGCAATTAGCCTTACCCATCTCCACTTTACCCACGGCAGTTACCATAGGCAACAGTACCATGGACACTGCCTCAGAATACACCACCCCTGTGGACCTGGAGATAGAGGAAGTTTGTACCCAGATTGAGCTACTGGTCATGAAGTACATACCCAGACCTGTTATCTTGGGCTTCCCATGGTGGGAAGAGCATAAGATAAACCTGGATTATAAACATGGCAAGGTACATATGACCTTAGGGAAGTTTCAGGTTGCAATCCCTTTTTGACACTCATCCAAAGACGCTCAACCATATGAGTTCCTAGTCACCTTGGTTATGAACGCCTGCAAAGGAATTATACCACTCTACTTGCAAAATGGACCAAGGTCTTTAATGAGGAAGATTCAACCTGTCTTCCTGACCACGGCCCCTTTGAGCATGCCATTGACTTGATCCTAGGAACCCAGCCTACTCATGTTCCTGTCTACGGGTGCAATCAAACAGAGAAAAAAGCCCTGAAGGAGTATATTGTCACTATGCTGAAGAAGGGTTATATCAGAGTGACCAAATCTTCTGCTTGTTGCCAATGTTTTTTGTGGATAAGAAAGGTGGGGACCTCTGCCCTTGCGTAAACTTCCAGAACCTGAATAACATCACCATCAAGAATCAGTATCCAATTCCTAATGCTGATGATCTGAGCAACCAACTTTCAGGTGCAACTGTATTCTCTAAGGTAGATCTCAAAGACGCCTTCAACCAGATCAGGATTAAGGCAGGTGACAAATAGAAAACCACGTTCAGAACCCAAGAAGGACACTTCAAATACTTAGTGATGCCTTTTGGATTGTGCAACGCGCCAAGCACATTCCAGACCATGATTAACACAGTCTTGGCAAGTTAAATAGACTCCTTTTGTGTGCTTATCTGGCCAAATCCTGATTTACAGCAAAAGTCATGAGGAACACTTAAAACATCTGGAAATGGTGTTCCAGCGTTTCTTAGACCATAACCTCTTTGTAAAAAAATCCAAGTGTGAATTCTTCCAAACAGAGGTAGAATTCCTTGGGTATATTGTCAAGAAAGGTGGGTTTGCCATGGCACCCAACAAGATCTCAGCAATAGTTGATTGGCCAACCCCCACCTGCCACAAAGATGTCTGGAGCTTCCTAGGCTTGGCAAATTTTTGCAGAGAATTCATCCAGGATTTCTCCACAATTGCCCTGCCTCTGACAAAACTCACTTCAGATAAGCACCCATTTTCTTGGAATAAGGAAACAGAGTCTGCCTTTTCCCAGCTCAAGAAAGCCTTTTCCTCTCAGCACCTGTCCTTGTCATGCCAAATTTTTCTCTTCCCTTTATTGTAGAAACCAATGTATCTGATTTTGCAATGGGGGGGTCCTTCTTCAGGAAGGGATGAATATTAAGCTACACCTGTAGCTTACTACTCCAAGAAGTTTACCCCTGCCAAGTGTAATTACCCAATCTACAATAAAAAATGTTGGCAATCATCCAATCCCTTGCTCACTGGTGGCAATATCTGTGCAGCGCTGAGCACCCAGTAAAAGTGATGACTAATCACAAGAACCTCACCTACTTCTTCACACCCCACCAACTGAACCAAAGACAGGCAAGATAGGCCCTGTTCCTGGCTGACTATGATCTAGAGATCTCATACAAACCTGGAAAGGTTAACCATGCCCCAGACGCCCTCAGCAGAAGACCTGACCTCACCCCCACTCCAGACAAAATCAGACATTACAACACCAAAGCCCTCATATCCTGACACCAGCTATCCCCACTACTATGTATGCTGCAAATCACTAGTCTCAAGAATGAGATAGTGACCGCCCAGAGTAATGACTCCCACTGCCAACCCATCTATCAAGATTTAGTCAACAAACTGAATAGTTGTTACTACGCCCAAGGTTACTCCTTAAAAGGAACTGCAGTATGCCTAAACACCGGGCTATACATTCCAGCAGGTCCCTTCAGAGCCAGAATCCTACAAGAATACCACAACATACCCATGGCCAGACACCCTGGACAAAACAAGATGCTCCAAGGAATCCAAAGAACGTACAACTGGCCCGGCCTAAAGAACAATATTGTGGCCTACCTCCAGGGATGAAAAACTTGCAGTAGGACCAAGCCCAAGTGAGGGCTACTTGAGGGACTCCTTCAACCCTTAGAGATAACCAAGGGCCCTTGGCAGTCAGTGCCATGAATCCTGCTATTCACTATATTTTGATTTTGCCTTTGGCGGGCCATTTTGAAGACAAATCTCTTGCTTTTGCTTTTGCCTCTCAAAATGAGTCAATGGCTGGATTGGGAGATACAATTGTTTAGGTTCTTGACTCTGCGCAACTCACTTGCCCCACTCATGCTTGTGGCAAGTGATCCTACAGTCCTGGTAGTATTTTATGGTATTGCCAACCACTATATATTCCATTTTCCTATTCACCAATAAAATTAAGTTCTATTCACTTTTTTGTCTTTGTGTCTTCTGTACTTCTGCGCCTCTCTCTTGCCACAACTAGTAGAGATTGTTCTTCCAGGGCCGCAAGATAAACACATAGCCTTCCCTGTCATCTAACCAAGACTTAGTACAAATCCAATCCTAAGGTTAGGATTCCCTGTTGTGTGTCTGTGCCGCGCCTCAGAACACAACAAAAATGGTGCTCACTATAGGGGCTGTAAGCCCCTCAGATATCCCTTTCACATCCATGTTTTCAGGTCCTTTGCCTCTGCCTATACATGAGCCAACTTCACCTGAAATTACTAGTCCTCCTATTGAGGAAGATATTGCCAACCTGCCTATTGTCCCTACTGTACTGAACCTTGGGAATGGTCCCCGCCTAGTTGCTTATCCCATGGGTACCCCTGACTTAGAACAAGTCATGTCAGTAGCCCTTGGGATAGCCCTCAAAGGAGATATTCCTTGCCCTCAGCTGCAGTTCAGTTGGGCTGAATACTATAAAGTAATTGTGGCTCCTCAATTTCCACAGCATCTCCTCTCAGCAGCTGGCTCTGCTGAACACTTAATGCCATCCTTTATGCAGCCTGCCCTGGCCCACCATCAAGTGATGTTGGAGCTCCACGTCCAAGAAATCTTGTCTCTACAAGCAGCAGTTACTCATCACTGGTACCAGTTTGCTGCCTACCAACAGTGGATTCATTCCCTGTTTTCCTTGGTATCTGACATTCAGCGCAACTCTGTTACCTCTCAAACCTGTTTGGTTAATTCTATCATTTAAATGCGCCAGTCCATCCCAAATATGTGAGAGAGCGTCTACACAAGTTTCATCAGCTAGAACAACCCTGGCAAACTCAAGTAGACTCCACCCTGAACGCCTATCTCACCAACTTCAAACAACTTGTGCAACAGCTCAATGCGTTCAGCACGTAATCCTTTGAGCAACTACAGCAGGTAGAAGACTTTGCTTTTAATGGCTTTAATGAACTCAGTGCAGCGTTTGATAAAGAAAGAGCTGCCACCGCCGCTGCTATAGCCAAACTCCAGAGTCAAGTGAATGAATTAGCTACGCCCAAGACAGATGTTCTGCCCTCTCCCCCTTCTGATGATATGGCAGATTGAGATCAAAGAATATGGGACGCTATTTGAGAGCTATGTACAACTACTTTCAGTCAAGGAAAGCCTGCTGAAGCTCCTCAACCTGATCCCCAGGTTCTTGAATTGACTGCTCAGGTTGCAGAGCTACAGAAATAACTTGCTGCCCTACATGAAATGATGTCAACTGCTGCTAGTCCAGTTGGGGTTGTTGATGAAGATGGCTGCTGCCCTGGCTTGCCAGGAGCCTCTCAAATCCAATGCACTAGGGAGATTATTGCCCTAGCTAATGAGGTGGATCATTTGAAACAGGACCATACTGAACTGGATAGAGACATACAAGAGATGAATGATGTGATCTTTTCTGTGAATGATAGGTTTGCCCCTTGCCTCTCAGTGGGGCCAGCCCTTACTTCTTGACTGGCTGAGCTCTCCACAATAGTGACCACCCAAGGTCAGCGCTTAGATGCTACTGCACAACAGACCACTCAAGCTTTCAATACAGGTGCTTGCACTGTTGAGACCCTGACTACCCTTGAAGAAAGTGTTTGTCAGCTATGGGCTAGACAGCCCCCCTCTGAATCCAAAGCAGAGTTTTCCCTGCATATAAACATACTCAATAGCAACAATGGTGGCCCAACTCCCAAAGCACACTTCAAGCCTACCTTTAAGCAAGTCTTTGATCCCAAAACCTCAACTATTGCAGCTTTCCTAACTATCTACAAAACTGCCATGAGACAAGCTTCAGACAAAGTTAAGAAAGAACATATTCTGACCTGTCTACATCCAACTTGCCAAGAGATGGTGGTGCCTGAGCTGCCCATCATTGAGACGTGGGAAGATATGAAGCAGCTTCTGATTGACAAGTTTAGTGGTGACCTTAGTCTGGAAGTAAAGAAGGACGCCTTCATGCACATTGCTTTCAAACCTAAGGAGACACTAGCCAAGTTTGCAGACAGATTCTACATGGAAGGACAGCAACTGATCACAAGCAGACAGTTAATAGCCCATGAAGCCTACATGGCTTGTGCTCAAGCTCTCAAAGTTAACCAACTTCTGTGCCTTCACTTCCTAGCCCATAAGGCTATGCTTTCCTCTATGAAGATCATAAAGACGTTATTGCAGGATATGCACCTTACTTGTTCTGGAGCAGTTGTTAGGGAAGATCAAGTTACTTATAACTCTGGTTCATCTTCCTGTGGTCCTTGCATTCTTGTCATGAACTCTCAAAATCCTCCTTGACGCCAAGGTTGCCACAACTGTGGTCAGATAGATCATCATTCTTGAGTCTGCACCAACCCTCAGGTTGAAGGAGCTGATCCAAAAGAGCAGGCAGGAAAAGAGCAGTCAACCTAGAGGCAGAGATGCTCTTGGTTGACAATTCTTCTCAGTCTCTTTCAATCCCTCCCTCTATATCTGACGCTGAGCCTGTTGATAATGAGGCTCTTCCTATCCTTCTCTTGTTTCACAATATCTCTGACAACTCTGACCTGGATGACTCTGATACTGACAACGCCAATGCATATGGGTACTCCGTCCTGGCTGTTCCTGAAACCATTACAGTCCCCTATAAATTGTGCTCAGGAAAGACTAAAACTACTGCTAAGCCTTTGCTTCAAGCCAAAGAGATTGTCTCTTGCCCTTACCTCACTCAGTCTAAGAGGTCCCCCGTGCTAGTGGAGTTGTCAGAAGAAGCTGCCAAGGTTGCTGATGCTGTCTTCAAGAATGTATCTGTTTTGCTCCCTCTCCAGACTGTTTATAAGGAGTTCACAGGATTAAGATGCATGATTGAGAAGTGGGTTAAGGAACTAGCAGAAGCTCAAGATATCTTGGCTATCCTCCCACCCTTTGGTTGCACTACCACTTGAGTAGAGATATCCATTCAAAAAGTGAAGATCAAAGCCGTTCTAGACACTGGCTCACCAGTCAACGTTGTATCCTCCAAGCTTGTGAAGAAGCTCAAACTTGCCCCTGACCTTAATTATCACCAGTCATATGGCACGGCTGGACTGTCTATGACCCGCACCATAGGGGCATACTCTGCCCTACCCATGCAGTTTGGTAAGCTTCTCCTAGATGCACCAGCAGTTGTCTTGGAAAATGAGAGTTACAATCTCTTAGTTGGCACCCAGTTTCTTAGGGAATATAATGGGATAATCAACTTAAAAGATGGCTACCTCTCTATCCTGGGGTATGAAGTCCCTCTGATCTTTGAAGAGCCAGTTAAAGTTCCCAGGAAGCGCCTAAAGACGTGCTTCAGAATACCCCACTGGGGTTTTCACTCTAAAGTACTGCACCCATTCCACTAACATGAAATGTCCACCCATGGCTTATCCTGCGTCTGAAGAGATCCCTCTCCTAGCCACGTCTGCTGTCACCATCCACCTAGCATCCCAGGCTATTCTAGACTCCCAGATATCATATTAACTACCTGACCAAACCTTCTAGGAGTTGTACTCTCCCCCCTTGTTAGGACGCAACAAACCTTATCCTTGTCCTGGGATCCTAGATGTCTCCCATAAGGACCCTGTTCAATTTTTGGTAGCTAACCTGACTGCTCTCCCCATAAACTTATCTAGAGGGCAGGTTGTTGGATATGGCAAGTTGTTGAGCGCTCCTAAAGTCCTGTCTCTTCACCCCTTTGGCACGTTCCAAGACTTTAACCTACCTGAGGATGAGTCCCAAGTCCTATCCTTGTTCACTGCGCAGGACTTTCCACAGTTGTCCCTGGTTCAACAGAAAGAGGTGCTAGACTTTCTAGACCGATTTTCTGACATCTTTGCAAAGGACAATACTGACTATGGGTTAGCCAAAGGCGTTATCCATCAGATTGACACTGGCAACGCTCTCCCCTTCTGCGCTAAACCATATAGCCGCAGCCGTGTAGAGGACGCTCAGGTGTCTAAAGAGCTCAAACAACTGTTGGACGCTGGGCTGCTGGCACCTTCCCAAAGTCCTTGGGCATCCCTGCTACTCATCTTAAAGAAGAAGGATGGGGGACATCATATTGTGATGGGCTATCTTCAATTGAACTCTTTGACCAAGAAGGACTAGTACCCCTTGCCGTGTATTGATGATGCTCTCTGACGTCTTAAAGGCTCTAAGTTTTTCTCCACAATGGATCTGGAATCCAGATACTTAAAAGTTAATCTGTTGCCTGAGGATTGCCAAAAAGCCGCGCTCATTACCTCTGAAGGGCTTTTTGAGCCTACTTGCATGCTGCAGGGACTCTGCAACACCCTGGCCACCTTCCAAAGGGCCATGGACTCCATCCTCTGTGACTTGAAGTTGTTGTGCGTCCTAGTATACTTGGATGATATAACAGTTTTCAGCGCTACCTTCACCAATCACCTGGCTCATCTCAAAAAGGTGTTCATAAAGATTTGAGATGCTGGCCTTAAGCTAAAACCTTCCAAGTGCGCCTTCTTCAAAGAACGTCTTGAATTCTTAGGCCATGAAGTGACCCAGACCGGGATTTTCCCAATGACTAAGAAGGTTGAAGCCATCAACAAAATGCTTCTACCCACCAACCTGCAATAGGTACAAGTCTTTCTAGGGATAATAGGCTACTATAGACAGTTTATCCCTGACTTTGCCAATAATAGTGAATCTCTAGTCCAGCTGTTACGTAATGTCTCTTTTGAATGAACTGCCAGTCAGCAGCAAGCCTTTGAGACCCTTAAGCAAAAACTCAAAGAGGCGCCAATCCTAGTGTATCCTGACTACAATAAGGAGTTCATCCCGTACACCAACGCTATCAATCTTGCTATTGGAGCTATTCTGTCCCAACTAGACAACAAGGGTGTAGACCATCCTGTGGCTTACACTTCCCATATGCTAAACAAACATGAGAAGAAATATAGTGTCACAGAGAAGGAGTGCCTTGCTGTGTTGCATGCAGTCAAGCAGTTTCATCACTATGTATATGGTACTCACTTCACAGTTGTCACTGACCATACTTTGCTTAAGTGGTTATAACAGCTTAAGGAGCCTGAAGGACGCCTAGCTAGATGGGCTCTACGTCTGCAAGGATACAGCTTCACTGTGCTCCATTGCCCTGGGATTTAACACAAGAACACTGATGGGCTCTCCAGAATGCCCATTCTTGCTTTGCATCATGCAGAGGCTGATTGGTTATACAAACTAATTGGGTATCCTTCTTCTTGGAAAAGTGAGACAGAATAGGTACAACTTGCCTTGTCCAAACTATCCAAAGATACCTTCATACGCAACAATCAGCTCTTCAAGAAGATACAAGACCAGTATCTGCCTTATGTACGACCCAGTCTTTGCCTCTTGTTGGTGTTGCAAGCTTATAATGAGACTGGGAATGGAGGCATTGTCAAGACCTATGAATGGCTTCAAAAGAATTACTTCTGGGAGAACCTTTGTCTGCTGATCCCAGACGTGATAGCTATCTGCCACAACTGCCAGCTGCAGAGGCCTTGAGCTGCTACCCACGAGTTCAAATTAGTTCCCCTGCAGCATGCCTTTCACACTGTCAGCATTGACGCAGTAGGACCTCTCCCCCGCTCATGTTCTGGGTGTTGCTTTATTCTGGTTGCTGTTGATCACTTCATCAAGTGGGTAGAGGCTCACCCTAAAAAGGACATCACAGCTAAGACAATTGCTGCCTTCCTGTTACAAATTTTTTTCTACTGCCATGGCTGTCCTCAAGTGTTGCTCTCAGATAATGGGACTAACTTTAATGATAAGCTGGTAACCTCTGTTGTCAAAGCTTTGGGATCACACCAATCCTTCTCTGCCACTTACAACCCTTCCACCAATAGGGCAGTTGAGCGTGCAAATTCAACACTGGTCTCTATCATGAGGAAACTCACCTACTCTGACGCTGCCAACTGGGACCTATACTTACCTGCCGCTCTCTTTGCATACCGCCTTAGCAAACATTGTGTCACTGGATACTCCCCTTTTGCTATGCTGTATGGACAAGAGGCTACCACTCTGTTGCTCTTGAGGGCCCCCTACTCTCCTCTGATAAGGCCATGAATCCTGACAACCACATCAGAAACCTAGTCAACCACATAATTGATATACAGGTCACTGCCTACACTTCTGCATACAAGACTAAGATGCTTGAGCTTTCTCCTGATAATGCTGGACGCTCCCCCTTGCCTGATTTTGACATTGGTGACCGTGTTCTTTATTACCAGCACAGAGTGGGTGGATGTGCACATAAACTGGACACTCTGTGAGTTGGCCCTTTGGAAGTGACCTTCAAAAAGGGTCTGAATACACTTTAAAGCTCCTCTCTAGTGGTTGTCATTTTGCTCAAGTGCATGAAAAGTTCCTCTACAAGTATCATCCCCCTAAGGCCAATCTAGGGGAGGGCAATGTTGTGAATGCTGCTATTCACCACATTTTGATTTTGCCTTTGGTGGGCCATTTTGAAGACAAATCTCTTGCTTTTGCTTTTGCCTCTCAAAATGAGTCAATGACTGAATTGGGAAATACAATTGTTCAGTTTCTTGACTCTGCGCAACTCACTTGCCCCACTCATGCTTGTGGCAAGTGATCCTACTGTCCTGGTAGTGTTTTTTGGTTTCACCAACCACTATATATTCCATTTTTCTATTCACCAATAAAATCAAGTTCTATTCACATTTTTGTTTTTGTGTCTTCCAGTACTTTGGCACCTCTCTCTAGCCACAACTAGTAGAGATTATTCATCCAGGGCCACAAGGTAATTGGATAGCCTTCCCTGCCATCTAATCAAGACTTAGTACAAATCCAATCCTAAGGCTAGGATTCCCTGTTGTGTGTCTGTGCCACGCCTCAGAACACGACAAATATCAATCTTAATCAAATGAATGAAATACCTATGAATTTTAGAATGAATTTTGACAAATATGTGTATGAAAGTGTTCAAAGATTTCTTTTTCAAATATGAATGAATATGAAAAGAATCTAAAGAAGATTGAATTTTAAGTAGGAAATGAATATCTCAAATCAGCAATTTTCAATGAATTCATCAAAGCATTTTCAAATAAAGTTGGGGATGGAAACCTTGTGAACAAGCTAAAACTTTATTAATTTTGTTTGTGGAAGCCTGGGGGCAGACACCACTGGAGCTCCCCAGGAAAAAATTCTTAAATACCCAAATACTTCATATATCAACCAATTAACAGCTACATATAGAAAACTTCTGTTTATTTTCCAAACTTTACAGATTGCAGAGGTTGCATAATGCAGTATACCTTGGCATCCTCCTCCAGTGCATATTGAAAACAAACATCACAAAAGAAGAAGATGTCCCTCAACAACTCAACATCTGCCGCCTAGCCCTATAAAAACAAAAGACTCCACAGGGCTATAAGACTGTGGAGCACATCATCTTTGATAGTTTTGCATTAGCCTCAATGTTTGGTTTTTACCTCCCTCCAGAAAAACAATTGCTAACCAACTCTCTTGTAACCCTACCTTTTATAAATTGCCCGGCCACATTTGGGGTGATGAGCGCCACCCCACTCACAATTGGCTCTTACATCATCCACCACGTACAGAATAGTATGTGATCTCAGTTAGTGGCTTTTGCAGAAGATAGTATTTTGGGGCACAATTCCCCCAAATAACCCAACCCTTGCATTTTTGCATTTTCATAATAAAAATTTCTTCTATGTATATTTTAATTTATTTTTAATTTTTATTCAAATAGTAATATATAATTAGGTTAATAAAAATAAAGAGTCAGTTTAATAAATTGAACACTTTAATATTAAAATGTGATTTATAATTTTGTTTATTTAGTTGATTGTCAAGTATGGGTTCATTTATTACGTAAACTAACAACAAGAGCTCTATTTATCCAAATCAAAAAGCCCGCTCCGCTTATATTTTAAACAAGTTATTGTTTAGAACTTGAATTACTTTTTCCTTTTAATATGATTTGATAAATATATTTGATATTCTTAAATCCATTTCATACATAATAATTAGTAAGATATACATGAACATCATTGGTTTTTATGTTGTGTGGCTATAGCGGCACTAAATCAATAAGATCTATGATGACTCACAAGGTCCAATCTGTGGCTTTTAAAAAGCCATTGTACTAAAAAGGGTTCACATTTATTCAAATAAAATTAATATATTTCTATCTTTTCTAATTTATTTATTTGTAGCTCTATGGTTAATATAATATTTGGTGTATTATTCTAAAATTATGTGTCTCTGTATCCAATATAAATAATTTTATTTAACTAATGTACAACTTTATATATGTCTATAATACAATTCAACGTCAAGTCATTATATATAAATATTAATTTTCAAGTCCTAATAAAACTGTCGGAAATCACGCCATTAATACTATTTTGATATGGTCTTTGAATAATGATATATGCAAAGATTTGGTTGGTTTTGCTTTCAACTTTGGGAATTGCTTACCTTCCTTAAATGGGTTGACATCAATGTCTACTCATTCCAGAATACCATACCTGCCCTTGACTGATCCTGGTATGATTTTAACCCAAAATGACCCCCTCTGCCACTCTGTCTACCTAATGATGGATCATCATCCCTTGTCTACTATTTAAGTAGAATCATTTCTCCTAATAAAGACAAGTTTATCCAAATTTGCGTTGGCTTTTATAATCTTCAAGCTTTTTCCTATCCTTTCTGCCAAAAGGACTTTTACATCTTGTTTTCCAGGAAATTAATGTATGTGCCCTTAATTTTGCCCTGAAGGCTAACCCAAGGCTAGCTTTGAACCTCAAATCTTTTGTTATAAAGATTTCCCGCCGTGTCCTCTTGGATGTTGTCCCCAGGAGCCAAACACAACAAAATAGTGCTCACTACAGGGGCTGAAAGCCCCTTGGTTACCCTGTTCCCGTGTGCATTCTCTGGTCCTTACCCCTTTGTTTCTGAAGTGCCTGAGCAACCTTAAGTTTCTAGTCCCCCTCTATAAGAAGATATCACTGATTCCCCCTCAACTCCTATGGTAATGGTGCTGTCCCCCGGGCCCTCTTGGGCCCCCCTCCAGCTTTTTCACTCAACTACAAGCAAGCTTGTGCTGCTGCCTGCTCTCCCCTCCACACAGGCGCTGTGGCAATGCACACTATCCCTGGTCTCTGTCCTGGGTATGCTTCCAAAGACCTATATTCCTTCCTTCTGGATTTTGGTCTTCCCCCGCGCTGATGGAATTGATGGAGACTATTGGTGTGTTAGTTAACCAATTTATCCAACCTGCGCTGGTCCATCATTAATTGGTGTTGGGATCTCAAAACCAGCTCTTGACTGCCGTAGCCACTGCTGTTTCTAACAACCATGCTAAGAATATGGCCTATTAAGAATGGTCCCATAGCCTCTTTGCTTGCATTTCAGATAACCAGTGTGACTTGCTAGCTTCACAAAAGTATCTGACCTTGTCTCTAAACTCCCTTTGCTCTTTGTTCCCTGGGTATATTAAGGATTGACTTTGTGAACTGGATGACCACCAAGCTGCTTGGTGTAGCCAGATAAAGTCAACCCTCCTAAAATATTGTCAAGATTTCAAGACTCTGGTTGCTGAACTCAATCAGTTTTGAGAACATGTTAATACCCAGCTCAAGTTGGTTGGGACCTTGTCAACACGTGGGGTCAACATCTGCACCTACAGTATGGCTTGGACAAGGCTTACTTTGGAAAACACTCTGATTCAGGTTCAGAACTATGTTGACAATAGGATGGCCTCCATTGAAGTGACTCTGCCAGCTCCTTTGGTTGATGTCCCGTCTGCTTTTGAAGCTAAGGTATGGGAAGCTATAGCTGAACTCAAAGCCAAATTCAACATCAAGCCTCTGCCCGCATCCCCCTCTGTTGAACCTACACCTGATCCTTGCATTGCTTTGCTAACTGAGAAAGTAGCTATTTTGCAAGGCAAGATTGAGTATTTAAGACAACGTCTCTCTGACCCTGATGACTCATCCTCTGAGTCTCATGGCAAAAGGGAGACTGAAGTCTCTGGTACTCCTACCCACTTTGACCATGGTTATTGCCCTAGATTAGAATGCCAACCCTGTTTCAACTGTGCTCTTGCCTTGGATCACTTAGCGGCAGTGACTAATGATGTGGCAGATTGGCAAAATGCTCTAGAACGCAAGGTGCAAACCATCTTCTGACTCACAGAGACAATAAATGGACAAGTTACCCCTCTGGTTGTTCAAACAACTTCTCTGACTACTTGTAGCAATGGGGTTACTGGCACGTTGGCAGTACAACAGATCAAAATTGATGAATTTGGAGCTGCTGCTGCTACTCCCAAGATATCAGTGGACAGAATAGCTCTATATTGGATACCCTAGAGGAGAGTCTTTGTCTTCTCTGGGCTAAAAAACCTGCTGCTGAATCTGAGTTTGAGGGCAATCTCACATCAATGTTCTCAACCCTGGCAATAACAGCCAATCCATTTCCTTGTCTATTGACCCAAACTACAACTTAACCTTCAAACAAATATTTGACCCTAAAACCTCTACCATTGCTGCCTTTTTAACAATCTATGAGACTGTAATACGTAGGGCTACTGACAAGCTCAAAAAGGAACATATCCTTACCTGCCTCCATCCTACGTGCCAAGAAGTGGTGGTCCCTAAACTCCCCTCCATTGTCACTTGGGAGGACATGAAACGCCTCCTTATTGAGGAGTTTGTAGGAGATCTCATCTTGGAAGTCAAGAAAGAGCATTTATGCACATTGCCTTTAAGCCCAAGGAAACCCTGGCTGAGTTTGTGGATTACTTCTATATTGAAGATAAACAGTTAATCACCAGTTGACAGTTAACTCTCCGGGAAGCTTACACGACATGTTCAAATGCTTTGAAGGTGAACCAGCTTCTATGACTACACTTTAAGGCACACAAAGCTTCTTGCATTTCCATGAAGAGTATTAAGACGCTCTTACAAGACATACATTTGACCCATGGGGGTACTGTGGTGCGTGAGAATAAATCCAGTAATGCAAGGATCACTTCTTGTATGCCACACATTATGACTTTGGGTTCAAGTGGACAGACCAAGAGACAAGGCTGTCATAACTGCGGCCACATAGGACAGCACTCACGTACCTGCACTAATCCCTGGGTGGAAGGTTGTGACCCTAAGGAACAGGCAGGAAAAGAGAGGTCAGCTTAGAGGCGGAGACGCTCTCTGCTGACCAATCTCCCCTGTCTCCTCCTGATCCTCCTTCTGACAAGGAAGCTCCTTCTTCCTCTGGCCTAACTATTCTTCACCTATTCCACAACATCTCCAGTGATTCCAAACCTTAAGATTCTAATAGTGAGGAATCTGATAGTTATGGCTACTCCATTCTGGATGTTCCAGAAAATGTGTCTGTCCCGTATAAGCTTTGCTCAGGAAAGACCACCACTACTTCTCATGCGCCTTCAAGTGAAGCCAAGGCCATAGTGGCTTGCCCTTACCTAGCCCAGGCCCATCAACCTCCTGTCTTGGTTGACTCTTTTGAAGAAGCTGCCAAGCTAGCCAAAGCTCTCTTTCAAAATGTGACTGTATCTTTCCCACTGCAGACTGTGTATAAGGAGATTCCTGCCTTAAGATGCATGTTAGCTAAATGGGAAAAGGAGTTAGGGGCTGTGCAGGATGTGTTGATTGTCTTTCCCCCCTTTGGGAAAGATACAACCTGTGTGGAAGTATCAATCCAAAAGGTTAAAATCAAAGCCATCCTGGACACAGGTTCTCCAGTCAATGTAGTATCTTCAAAACTAATGAAGAAGCTTAAACTGGCTCCTAACCTCAACTACACTCAGTTGTATGGCACAAACTTGAGCCATTGGTGCCTACTCTGCCCTACCCATGAGGTTTGAGAAACTCCTCATTGCTTTCCCTGCTGTTGTCCTTGAGAGCAAAAGCTATGACCTCTTGGTTGGTAAACAATTCTTCCTTGAATATATCAGGATTGTAAACCTGTGATATGGACATATATTGCTCTTAGGATATGAGGCCCCTTTAATTTTTGATGAACCTCTGCAACTCCCAGGAAAATGTCTTAAAACTTGCGTGCTTGAGTACCTCATAGGTATCTTCTCTCTCAAGTATAGGACTCACTCCTCCAACATGCGCACTCCTCCTCCTTCCTATCTGGCAGAGAAAGGTGTACCTCTTCTTGCCCCAGCAGCTATCACCATCCCTTCAGGCTCCCAAGTGGTTATCAACTCTCAGATTTCTTATGAACTACCCAAAAAGTTGTTCCTGAAACTCTACTCACCTGAATCCCTAAGCCGTAAAGAACCCCAACTGTGTCCAGGAATCCTAGATTGAATTCATAAAGAGCATATACAACTATTGCTTGCTAACCTGACAGCCCTACCCATGCAGGTGTCAACAGCGACCCATGTCACCACTTTGTTGACATGGTCACTGTTGACAGAAAACTCTAAATCTCCTATGTTTTTTGCTAGTTGTGCTAGCGTAATTATTTTTTAAAGTGTTCAGGGGTGCAACCCCAGAAAACACAACAAAATTGTGGCCATCTTGACACAATTTAATATTAAGCTTAATAAAAAACTCAATTTAACCAGATTTTTCCTTTACTTTTATTAATAAAAATTAGTTTATTTTTTATTTGTTTTCATGACGTAAAAGTGTCAATGTTGACACTTTTTAAGCATAACTTATTTTTAATAACAAAACTGAAACATCTACAACAAAGAAATTAAGTGCACATTTAAAAATCTTTTTTTATTGAATTATTATATTGAAAAAGACAGTGCACATACATTTGATTGTTGAAATGTTTATCTTATAAATATATATGTGACACTTATTCCGGCTTTAATATATTAAGTGAATTAGTGGCTAACGGCAATCCAATAATTTAAGTGTGAGTTACTATGTAAGTTACTATAGAATTTATTATTAAAAATAATGTTGACACTCAGAAATGTTGTTTATTTGCTTGTGATTATCCTCCAGGGTGGAGTTAAGCAAATTAGAGTGGCGCAATTAAGCTTAAAGTAATATGCCACCTCTTATAAAGAATGTCATAAGTGACGTTGTCAACACTTTACCCTTTTCAATACTGAAAACAACTTTCTTCACAACTTCACATATACACAATAGTAAAATATCATATTACATCTACCCAAATATAATCTTTAATAAAAGAATAAAGAACCTTGATACTTTTTTTACCTATTTTTATATGTTTTTTTTAATTTTTATATGTGAACAAAAACACACATAAAACGGTTAATTTTCTCCAGCATGCGTAAATTTAATTAAGTGTACTATGTTTTTTTATAATAAATTTTCAAAATAATGTCAACAGTGAGAATGTCATCAAAAATAATGTCTACAATTTTTCTAATTGACAGTGAGAATTCAGCTTTTTTTACTAATTGTCACTCATAATGTCAACACTTTTCAGTTCTCACATATAAAACTTTATGTTTTACATAATAAAAACTTCTGATTTTTTGATATGTTGTATTTTTAACTTTTCTCTTCTATATTTATTAAATTTCAAAATAAAATTTATATCTAAACATAATACTTTTACATATTTCTCTTAACTTTTAACTTGTTATTTATAACTTTACTAAATTAAAAACTATACAAGTATTTTTTAACTTTTACATGCCAATAAAAACCATCTAAGCTTTACTTTTCATATATTATTCTTTTTAAGTTTTTGTTTGTTTTTTACATACATTGCTTTATTTTAAACCCTTTTACTTATATTTTAGGACAAAAACACCTCTAAGCAGCCCAAAAGAACCAAACGTCCTTCAAAGCTAACCAAACCCACCAAGAAGAAGCCCGTCTCATCAAAGAAGGCCACCCCCAAACCATCTCCAAAGCCCTCCCATGAGCCCTCTCCTGAGAAGAGCCCTTCTCACTTCACTGGGGTAGAGTAATCTGATGGTTCCCTTATGGACCACAGTTTCTACAACTTGGCTTCTGACAAGGAGCCTGAAAAGAAGCAGTGACAAGCCAAAAAGACCCCACCCAAGGATAAGTCTCCTGCATATGAGGAGCACCACAATAAGCCCCCTTCTGCTTCCCCCCGCCACCAAACTCCCCCCTCAAGCTCATCTGGGGGTGATACCAAGCCCCTCCCTGATTACTTCCCTGGCTTCTGCCATGCTCCTGCTGGCCCCTGTGACCCTCTGTTGGCCCACAACATCTTCAATGTTGACAGGAAGTTTAAGGTTCCTTCCACCTTGCCAAAATACTTCCCCATAATGAGTGTCAAAAGGGGAAAAGCCATGGTAGTAAATGGCTACTTCTTCTTATGCAATAATGCTAACTGGGGCTTCAAGAGCCAGCACTATACCTGTGAGGACTGCTCCTGCCCAGTGCAGCTCAACACTAAGCGCTGAGACCTGGTCCAAACCATCAAGGGCAAGCATACCTGAATCATGCCCAACACTACCATAGCCTGCCTCCTCAAGTGGTATCTGGTGCAGGTGATGCCCACCTCTAAAGATCTTTCTACCACCCAGCTGGCTGTGCTTGCTTGCAAGTACCTCTCCCCAACCAACTTAAAGAGGGTTCTAACTCACAATCAGTTGGTCAAGTTTGTAAGTGATAGGCGTCAAGCCTCAAACCCCATGGCCAAGAGTGACACCAACATCAAGGACCTTATCCTCACAGATGCCCTCAAGAAGAAGGAGGATGGTGAGATGTTCCTGCTCCATGACAATGGGCAGGAAGTGGAGGATAGGATTATAGCCTATGCCACAACCCAAAACCTGGAGCAGCTGAACACTGCTACCATCTGGCTGTGCAACAGCACCTTTGCAACCTGCCCCACCATCTTCAAGCAGCTTTGGGTCCTGCATGGGCAGTTAAATGACCTGGTTATCCCCCTTGTCTTCTTTCTTCTTCCTGGTGCTAAGACAGAATTCTACACCAGAGCCTTTAAAATTGTCTGCAATGCTTTGAGCTCCCTTCCCATCAACCAGCTCCCCCCTCCCACTCACGCCACAAGGGCAAATCTCTCCTCCGCTGAGAAGGATGAGCCAGCCCTAGCTGCAGAGCAGCTAGCTCATGCACACTACTTGGGCCAAAGGTTATCATTATGGACTTCAAGCAAGCTCAGTTCAGAGTCTTTGAGGCCACCTTCAATGGAGAAGTGCAGGACTGCTTCTTTCATTTTAAGCAGGCCCTCATCAAGAATCTCAAGAGCAAGAAGGACCTTTTTGAGAAGTATCTTAATGATGGTAAGGGGAAGTGCCACTTTGCTGTCACCCAGTTTGCTGCCTTGACTTTTGTGCGCCTGGAGCATACTGGGATTGGCTTTGAGGCCCTCCTGGAGGACGCTTACATCAAGAAGCACTCCACCATCTTCAAGGGCTACCTTGATTACTTTGAGTGCTAATGGATGGGTAAAAAGATGACTGCCCAGAGCAGAAGGAGCGTGGCCAATGCCTCTTGGAATTTCCAGGGCGCCTGCCTAAAGGGGGAGATGAAAACCACCTCTAGCCTGGAAGTGTGGCACAAGCACCTGAAGGTGAAGTCTGGGTCCAACCCCAAATGCAACAAGTTCTTTGCCTAGCTGCAGGAGGAGTAAGCCAGGAATGTCTCCAAGTTTTGCAACCTGGTCAACCAGGTGGCCCCCAAGAAGCAAAAGTCCAAGGAGAAGGACTACCAGGAGGACGTTCAAAAGGTGGTGAAGAAAAAGCACAAGGTGGCAGAGATCAAGAAATACCTTGAGGACGTTGCCACTGCTCTTGCTGGTGGCTTTAATTAGCCCAATAAACCTTGCTTTGCCTATATATTTTTTACTTTTAAACTTTTAATTTTTTTTAATTATATACTACTAATCTTTGGGGGTATATATGTTAAGTTTAAGATACAGTTTCAATGTGGTTTAGTAATAAATATCTTATATTTTGTTAATTTATCTTTAAGGTATGAGGTATTTTCAGTTATGCTTATATAAATTATAATAAATTAAATAAAGAATTTTCTTATATTTTGTAGTTATTATGATATATAAAATATCTTTATTTTTGGTTCATTGGAATTTTAATTTTTATGGGAATAAAAAATAATTTTATAATAAAGAGTGTAATTCACATTGTAAATTGAAAAATACTTGCTTATATCTCCTTATTCTTATTACTTAGAGTAATTTTTTATTGAATTTTTGAATTTTCTGGGGTCATTCTAGTATATTGAATTAGTTAAAAATATTTTTTATATTAAAAATGTTCAGGGTAAAGTGTTTTATTAATTAAAAAAGTGTT
This sequence comes from Entomophthora muscae, assembly GCA_014839935.2. Lineage (NCBI taxonomy): Eukaryota > Fungi > Entomophthoromycota > Entomophthoromycetes > Entomophthorales > Entomophthoraceae > Entomophthora > Entomophthora muscae. The sequence goes on from QTSX02002136.1 coordinate 404,059, forward strand.
GACATCCAGGAAACAACATTAAGTAAAACCGGGTTGTCACTTTACTATAGTGTTGAATTAAAAGTGTCAACATGACCACTGTCAACATTATTATTGTCAACATGGGCACTGTTGCCCCCCTCTCCAAGAGTTCCAAGTAGGTGACTGGGTGCTCTTCCATAACATACATGGATTTGGCAGAGCGCACAAATTGGCTACCCTATGGAAAGGCCCATTTGAAATCATTTTCTGGACGTCCACAGACACCTATACTATTAAGGAGATTAAGGACAGACAGATGATCAACTGTGTACACGCAAAGTTCCTGTGGAAGTTTGTAAAGAATCCCCCTTCCAAAGAATAAAGTGATACAACTAAAAAGAATTAAGTATATGGAAAAGTAAAAAGAAGAACCAGTACAAACAAAACAAAAAGAATAAAGTATAACTATAAAGACAAAATAAGGAAGCAAGGCTTTATTGGCTGGTTATTCAGGAGGACAACGTCTGGAGCCAGAATAAAGGGACCAATTACCTGGAGTCTTGCTAGAGGTACCTGTAGAAGGAGCACTGTTTGCAGGAAGATGGGGGATGGAATGACAACTTGGAGTAGAACAAGGGCATTTTGATGTTGAGAGGGGAACTAGAGGAGCTATCAATTCATATTTGTCATTATCCATTTGGTTACAGACAAAGGCAAGAGCCACCAACATTTGGCACCAAGCCAATTGAGAATTTTGGGACATACCAGTCCAACCACACAGAGGCAAGCAAAGATTACCCTTGCTAACCAGACGTCCCCACCCACCACAAGCAGAGAAGGCAGAGCCTATTGTAAGACAATTGAGCAGTACATCCTCCATGTAGGAGTAGCATGCTGGCAAGGATACCTTTGACTGATAGGCTAGCTGGCAGAAGTGTTCAAGGCAACACCCTGCAAAACCCACAGCGCCAGAAGAACACGCCTTGGGAGGATACCACATGAAGTGGGCAACAGATGCAGCCAAGGGAAGATACTACTGCAGGTTGTTATCCTTCACTGCCTGTACAAATAAACTCAGGGCCAAGGAGAAACAATGGGGTGTGTTAGCCTGAAGGTCCAGTCCAAGAGTGCAGGGAAGCTCATAATTGGCAGACTGTTCCAATGTCCAATTCAAGCAACGTCACAAACGTATTGATTACGCTGAGTAATGGTATAGACGTGCTGCAATGAAAAGCCACTGGTGTTTTAGCCGTGACGTTCAGACAGAGTTCAACCTCCCCAATTAGTTGCTCCACGTTGTAACTACTGTGGTAACAAGCTCCCAAGCAGATTGATGTCACAGTGTTGTCTTCGGCAAACAACACCTGGACGTACACGTATAGCGTCTCTTTGTGATGGCTTATCCCAAATTTATTGATGATGGCAGGGTGGGCAGAGGGCAGCTCTTCAGAGTTGCAACAAGCGCAAAGTAACACAGAGGGTGTTGCAAGCGGTGAGGAAGCAGTTTCAAGGACAATATCATTGGACCAATCTTGTAGATCCTCAAAGCCAAGGCAAGGAAGTTGGATTAGGGGCGCCTCAGTCTCCGCAAAAAGAGTCAACCTCCTCTTCCCCTTCAATGTGTGTGACAGTGCCCTTCTCCAACCCTGCCACCGTGGTGCCGCAGTCCTGAGCCTGCAACTGACAACTGTTAGCGGGAAGTAGCTGATTCAGGAAACGCACCCAAGAAGAGCGCAACATATGCATAAACACTTTAAAATCTTTGTCTGTCATACCAGCCATGAGGCCTTGGTAGACTTGGCGCAAGGAAGTTTGACTACTATTGTGGGCGCTCATGAGGAAAAGAAAGAAGAGTAGCCCTGGTCAAGTGGGGAAATATGTGAAGAATTGTTGACCAGGGATTGTGGAAAGCTTAATTCTTTAGGCGGCTATTGGCAATTAACCAAGGCCAATCAATTACCCTTTTGGAAATTAGTGTCAACTTATCATATAATTAAATGCATGATTAGTGGCCCATGACCTTGTTTCCAAGGATTAATCACGCCACGCCGCTGCCACCTTAAATAATAAGTGCCACGCCGCCAACATTAACTATTCTTGGCGCCAGAGCGCCGCTCTAGTTTACATCAAGCACCAGGACACCAGCACAATTATTTGCAAGAGCCAGAGTGCCACAATAATTTACCCCAAAGCAGCAGGACACCAACACAATTATCTGCAAGCGCCAGAGTGTTGCAATAATTAACATCAAGCGCTGAGGCGCCAGCTTTGAGAATAAATAACGCCAAGGCGCCAGGGTTGATTCAAATGAATGATTTGACTCCTTGTTAGAGCTAGATATGGAAGTGATTGTATATCTTAAAAAGGATCACTGACTAATGTGCTAGCAGAGGGTGTCCTTGTGCTAGGCATTGCGGGATTGTGCCCTAAAATAGAAGATTGCCCCTTTTTCCATCAACCCAACCAAGACTCTACAGTGCGCTGGAATGTCCTAAAAGACATTGCCAGTGACTGGTGATTAATAATATGAGAATACCTCTATATAAGGTGTTAGCAGTAAACACCAAGGGGCAGAGTTTTTACCTAGTTGTATAGGACCCAATAAAGTTAATCATTACAAATCAAGTTGGTCAATGTCTTTGAAATCTTCACATTCAAAGGCATATAGTGATTGTGTGCCCCTGTCTCTTAATTCTTCTGTTGAATCTGCTGGTGTACGCCAATTTTCAACACGGCGTGACAGCGCTTCTAACCTAATAAATTTGCCAAAACAGTACATTTAAACCACAATTTGGTGTTTTAGTTCTGGTTAAACTTAACCAAACTTTTGACACAGTCAAGGCAATTAAACAATATAATTAAATCCTCATTAATTGTATTACTAGTTTATACTAATTAATCTTCTCAGTTAATTAATTTGTTTGAAGACAACAAGTCTTTACTTGAAACAGTCAATTCCATTTCACCCTATGATTAAATCCCCTTTAATCATATTCAAGGGTATCAATTAATTAACCTTTCCAGTTAATAAATTGTGTTTGAGACACCTAGTCTCGTAATCTGAATTGTTCATAATATTCATTTCAGCCCTCAATTAGTGCAGCCTAATTGAACCTGGGTATTTCATTACTACACTGGAAAATCTCCCCAAAGCCAATTTTATTGTTTTGAATTTCAACCTATGAAATTGATCACAATTCAACCTCTTTGTGAAACCACATCCCAACGTGACTGTAGTATGGTCATAGCTATCATTCCAAGGAAGTTAAAAAGTTCACTCTTGTCTTTGGGCTGCAGTATCTTGAATATAGCTTGAATCTTCTGGGCATATGGTTTGATGGCCTCCTTTAAAACCAAGTGCCCAATAAAGGGGAGCTGTTTGCGGTAAATTGACATTTGGATGGCTTTGTGAGGAGTTTTTGTTGTGCTAGGGTTGCAAATACTGCTTCTAAGTCCTTGTGGTTTTGTTCTACAGAGGAACTATAAACAATTATATTTTCCAAGTACACTGATGTGTGTTTGCCAGTATGGGGAGCAAAAACCTCATTTATGAAGGTGACAAAGGTTGATGGTGTGTTTTTCATTCTGAAATTGAGTATGGCACACTTGTATGAGCTGTACTTGGTTTGAAAGGCAGTCTTGGGGATATCTTCTGCTTTGATATGGATTTGGTTATACCCTGCGGTCAGGTCAATCTTTGGGAAGAAAGTTGCCTCACTCAAGGCATCAAAAAGATCATCAATAAGTGATAGAGGGTATCAACTTTTAATGGTGACTTTTTTTCAGCACTTGGTAGTTGATGACTAGCCTGAGGGACCTGTCATTCTTTACCACAAAGATCACCACGGCTCCAAAGGATAACAGGAAAAGCCAGATGAGCCCCTTTTCCAAGGCCTTCTTAAAGTAAGTGCAGAATGTGTCATCCTTGTTGGGGGTAAGTTAGTATAAAGCTTGTGCCTTGGACACTTCTTCCTTGAGTTGTATTGATTGTTGTATGTTTTTTTCAGGAGGTAGCCCTGGCAGTGCCTCTTCAAAAATCTCCAGGTGTTGCACTATAATTTCTTGATCCTGGGAGGTAGCAGTGTCTTGGTGGTCCTTTAAGTGTATAACCTTGTACTGGAAGGAGTCCCAATCAATTGCTTTGAGGTTATCCTTTTCCTCTTGGGTCTCTGTAATGTGTACAAATAATTGGTCCCAAAGAAGTTGATCAACTGTGTCAGGGTAAATTTGATGATTGACTCTCTCTTGCTTGATAGTTTACACTGAGGTGGCACAGTCTATGTGGGGGTTATTCATTTGCAGCCAGTCCAAACCAAGTAACAGATCAAATCTGGGAAAGTCAATGACATGTCCTTTTATGATGGAGTGGAGGTTCTCTAGCATGATAGAAAAGGGGCAGTCTCTTGTTTCACAGCAATGTGGTGTTCATCAGCTAAAACCATATTCTTAATCCGCAAAGGAATAAAGTCAACCTGAACTTGTCCAAAAAATTGCTGTTGACAAGTGTTTGATCTGCTCCTGAAACTAGGAGTGCTGAACCCATCTAAATTTGAAAACAAAAAGGATATGACATCAGTTTATTGGGATGTCTGACAATGGTGTAGAGGACTGGATCTTCTGAGGGCACTTGGATCATTGGGCATTGGTCCACGTCCTTGGGTCAATATTCAGTACTAGGCAAGTTGGGGGAAGTTTGGGAAGAGCTTGGCTTGCTTAATGCTCTCCCTGGGCTTTTCCCTTGTCCTGATTATCCTGGTAGTGATGACTCTGAAGTCTATGCAATTTGACTCTACATTGTTTCTATTACCATGGCCATTTGAACTTGCGGGTTTATGGTTTGAGTTATTATTGTTATTATTGTTGCCAGGAGGAGGGCAGTTGGCTCGTCCAGCTGTATGAGAATCCTTGGGTCTCTCTCTTCCTAATTTGCACCTTATGGAGGGTGTTGGAAGTTTGTTCCACTTTCTCTGCTTTCCAATACAGGCTCTGTAGATTGGTCACTTGGTCCAGGTTGAAATGTCTCATTACGTGAAACTTTAAGGTGTTAAAGTGCATGAGGTGTAGCTGGAGTGTCAAATGCCATGTCTGAGGGGGCGCACAGGCAAAGATCCTTGTAGGCACACATGAGCTTTTTTACTGTGCTTTTTTAGGTCAGGTTCTTCACCTGGCGTATGATCATTAGGGTGGTATCCTTCAGCACAAATCTTGCCAAGAAGTCCTGCTTAAAGGTGTCCTAATCTTTTATGGTGTGCTCCTTGTGCCGCTTATTGCACCAGTGCCTGTGTTATGTGTGAGTTGGATAGATATCTCTGCAATCCAGAAGCGTTGTGGACATTCCATTTTTGACAGCTTGTTCTGGGTGGATTGTATCCAAGCTGCGGTGTTGTTGTTGGCTCCATAAAATGGCTCCAAGGCAGCGCTTTGAAGTTGTTGGGCTATGTGGGCTGGCATAATGCCCTCATCTGTGGCTCAAGAAGTGATGATAGGTGTTTGGAAGAACCCCTGTGCCAACAGGGCGTTGAATGCAGAGACTGGTATTACCAGGTTTTGGTATAACACAAATCCTTCTGGTATTTTGGTACCAAGTGTGTATGGCGTCCAGTCTACTAGGAGGCCAGACATGATTCTATTGTAGATTTTTTGACCGCAGCAAGTACAGGCAACAGGCATAATTTTGAGGGATAAGGTAGGATAGAGAATCTACCTGTGCTACCAATGTTGTAACTGTTCTGTTTTAGCAGAGTTACAAGGGGAAAATATTTAGAACTAGATAATATCCTTTATTGAGAGATAATGATTATATAGTCATTGTGAGTCATTGATAACAGGAACATGATAGTGTCAATCACATGGTGGGATGGTGAAGGGGGTGGCCTGATCCTGGTAATGAGTCAAGCGCCAAAACAAGGTATCCATCATAAGGGTTCATCATTTGTTCATGTTGTTGGATTTGGAAATTTGAATTGACTTCCTAGTTTGGCTTCAAGTGACAGGATAATTGGATTTCAGGTCATAAACCCACTTACTTGGAACCTTTCTGGAGGGTTGAGCCTGCTGTTTCAACAGGGTGATACAGTCTAGCAGGTAATCTTTGCTGCTAGGATGTTGATTGAGAGGTTTGAACCTAGCAGGTAACGTTGGCTGTTGAGAGTTGGTCAGGTGTCTCCACCCAGTAGGGAACATGTGCTACTGGGGTGAGGAATGGAGCAACCCAGTAGGTAACAGGTGGCTTCTGGAGCTGGTAAGACAGACAGTGCGGTAGGTAACAGAGAGCTACCAGGAATAGATGAGCTGAGATAGCTCAAAAGAATCCCTTGGCCACTTGCAGGAGGTCTGTAAGTGGGACCCTTACTTAACAGACTGGTAAGGGGTCCTTGTTCATGTTTCCCTGGAGGCTTTGGGGAGGTCCTGAAGCTACCATTGGGGGCATGAATATGCTCAGGGGTGTCATCAGGGTATCTGCTCAGGGAAACAGCTGCAGAACTTGATGATGATCAGGCCTCTGGGAAGTAAAGTTGGTTAATTTGCTCCTGAAAGCTCAGGATTAATCATCTGAGTGAGTAAAAAGCAACTGCATAGACATGAAGATTGTCTATGGTTGATGGCCTATAGTGGTGATCACTTAAAGGGTCCCAGTCAAACACTAACCTACTTGAGGAAGTCTTATTGCCTGAGACTGAGATTTTAGTAACAGGGACTGAAAAGTGGAACCAAGAAGTGGTTCATAGGAAAATGTCCCAGTGAAAACTAGTGACAAAGGACTAGATGATCACAATGAAGGCTATTTGAAGGACTGGAGGATCTTAGGAACCTAGGTTGTTCATAGTGCAGATGAAACCTAGGTGGTTCAAAGGAAGGACTAGCTGGTGAACTAGGCAGGACTAGAAGATGAACTAGAAAAACTTTTTGAAGGATCAGAAGACATGGAGAAGGACTAGCTGAAGATCTAGAAGATCATGGAGCAGGACTAGCTGAAGGTTTGGAAGATCATAGAGAAGGACTAGCTGGTGAATTGAAAGTTAGTTAAAAGAAACCAGCAGGAGCAAGAATGCTGGATTTGGAGTATTTAAAGTAGGATTATTAACAAGAAAAAAACAGTAAAAGAATTAATTAAAACTGCCAAAAGATAAGATAAAAAGATTAGATAAATACCATATAAAGAAATAAGAGAGAAAAAAGAAATGATTTACAGAAATTGGACTGTAAATTTATTAAGATTTAATTGGTTGGTTGGAAGCCAAAGATGCCAGAAACAGGACATAGAAACTGTTTGGACAAAGGCTGGAAATTCACCAAAATGGTTGGAAAAGGCAAGAAGCAAGCAACAGGCAAGTTTGAAGTGTTAAAATGGTGAAGAAATGTGGAGAAACTCAGAGAAACATTGCAGAATTAAGGGTTATAAAATCCCTTAAGTAAAACACATGTGAAAGCACTCAAGTTTTTCCAGAGAAAAGTGATGGGAAACACAGTGAAATTGTTTGAAACATGGAGCCAAGGTTATTCTGGAGTGAGACAGTGCAGGTTTGAACCAGGGTCAAGAGCAAGTCATTTGGGCAAACATTTTGGCAAAAATGTTCAATCTGGGTGTTTGATTGGCTGCAGGCCAAAGCCTATTCAATTACTGTTTTAAGGGCTTTAAATGAAGGGGTTAAGCCTAAAAATGAGGAAATGAAGCTGGAAAATCAGGGTTTTAATTAGCTGAAGTAAGTTAAAAAGTTTAACTTATTATAGAGCAGGAAAAACTGGATAGTTTAAGCCTGGAAAACCGGAAGTTCTGAGAGAATAAGGACTTAAACAAGGAGCTATAAAAGGGAGTTTAATCTGAGACTTTTAAGGGACTGGATCAAGTGAAATAACAAGGCCACTAGAGCTATAAAAGAGCTGGAGACCAAGATAAAGGTGCAGAAGCCCAAAACAAAGGTGCAGGAGCCTGAGATTAAGGATGTTGGGACTAAGATAAAGGAGCCACAGTTGAGCAAGGAGCCAGAGTCCAAGACCAAAAAGCAGGAGCCTAAGACCAAGTACAAGGAGTCCAAGAGATTGTTGGAGGACTTAAAGTATTGGCACATCTATATTGTTTCCAGACCCCCAGGCAATATAACAGAAGTTTTCTAAGAGGATCTTCCTTCTGAAAGCAAATAAAAGCCTATTTTGACCCCTGCCCAAATTTCTAGTAGTAAAGTTAGACCCTATGGGTGAGTTACCCAATATCTTCTACTCTAGCCAAGGGGATAAAGACACCTACTACCAAAGCTATTGAAGGTTTGCCACTAGTAAGTCTGCCCAGGAGAAGTGAGAGAGATTACCTAGACACCTTGAGATGATAGATAGGGCAAGAGAGCTTATTATAAATGAGTTTATCAGGTTGCTGAAAGACTGGTACAGGCCTACAGAAGGACTAGCACCAGCTGAAGTACAAGTGCATGGTGGCAATTCTTGCTTAGTGATTGGAAAAGTATTGGAAGAGTTTGCAGTAATGCAAGCCAAGTATAAAAGACTTCTGAAAAGCCACCTACTGCTATTAGGGAATGACAACTCCTTCCAGTTGGTCCCTGGCTATGAACCAGGACACACATTGGGGACTGGTGAACAGGAATCCCACAGGTAGGACATCAGTTATTGGGATGTCTGGCAATGGTGTAAAGTACTGGGTCTCCTGAGGAGACCTGGATCATAGGATACTGATCCACATCCTCCGGCCAATACTCATCATTTGGAAAGGCAGAAAGTTGGTGATGAGAGCTTGGCTTGCTATATGCTCTCCCTGGGCTTTTTCCTCATCCTGGTTGTCCTGAGTACTGGTAAATCAGAAGTGAGTGCAATTGGACTGACCATTGTTCCCGTTGCCATGGCTATTGGAGCCCCAAGGTTTGTTGTTTGTGCTGTTACCATTGCTATACAGAGGGCAGTTGAAGCGTCCTGATCAGTGGGATTCTTTAGATCTCTCCATTTTCCCGGTTTGTGCCTTGTGTAGCGCATTAGACCTTTTTATTCTTTCTCCACTTCATGGTACAAGCTCTGCAGGTTGGTTATCTGGTACAGGTTCACGTGTCTCATTAAATGTGGTTTGAGAGAATAATAGTACATGAGGTGTGTGGCTGGGTTGTCAAACACCATATCTGAGAGAGCTTGTAGGCAGAGTTCCTTATAGACTCAAGTAAGCTCTTTTACTGTACCAGTCTGGGTTAAGTTATTTACTTGGTGTATGATCATGCAGGTTGTGTCCTTTATCACAAATCTTGCCAGAAAGTCTTGTTTGAAGGTGTACCAGTCCTTCTCAGTATGGTCTTTGTGCCACTTGTTGCACAAGGTGCCTGTGTTGTGAGTAAGACAAATATATATCTCTGCCATCCAAAAGTGTGTGAGATATTCTAATTGTGTCAGTTCAATTTGAGCGGACTGGATCCATGCAGTGGTGTTGTTGTCATCTGCTCCTGAAAATGATTCCAGGGAAGCACTGCACAGACGCTGGGCTACATGGGCAGGCATGATGCTTTTGTCAACAACTCAGGTTGTTGTGGTAGGGGTTTGGAAAACCCCCTGAGCTGATAAGGCATTGAAGGTGGAAACCGGCATCACCATGCTCTGATACAACATGTACCACTCTGATATCTCAGTCCCTGGTGTGTAGGGTGTCCAGTCCATGGGGAGCCTGGGCATAATTCTTTCATATATTTGTTGACTGCAGCGGGTACAGGCAACAAGAGAAATTTTGAAAAGAAAGGTAGGATAAAGAACCTACCTGTGCTACCAATGTTGTAACTATGCTGTTTTAGCAGAGTTACAAGAAGGAAAATGATTAGAAGCTAGATAGATATATTTATTGGGAGATATAACTTATATAGTTTTAGTGAATCATGGATCCCAGGAACATGATTGTTGGGATCAATTGGTTGAATGGTTAAGGGGTGGCTTGATCCTGGTAATGATTCAAGTACTAAATTGAGACATTCACCATATAGATTGTCATCTGCTCATGTTGCTGTTTCTGGACATTTGATTTAACTTCCACATTTGGCTACAGGTCACTGGGAAGTCAGATTGCAAGTCACAAACCAGCTTAGTCAGAACCTTTCCCGGAGGTTGACCCCGTTATTTTGACAGCTTTGAATACCCTAGTACCAGCATGTTAATCTGAATGGGTGAAGAGCCATAGAGGTTTCCTGGGGTGATGACATCCCATGGGCCAGCAAAGATGCAGATATGGTTGAGATTGGTTACAGCCATTTTTACCTACCAAGTTACATCACGGTCAGTTTAAGCTCAAGCTTTTTGGAGTTGAGACTGACCACATACATGGTTATGATAGTATTGCTACACCGTTATATGACTGTTTGGGGACAAAACCCCTTAAGGGGTTCTGTTTGACGGCATACAGCAGCTTTCAAAGCTACCAGGCTGAGCAACAAAACTGAGATTTAAGCGGAAGCAACTCAGATGAGAAAAAATAGAAGTGAATCCAAACCTATTGTTAGTTAATATAAATTAATTGGTTTTAATTTTTTACATCTGAGTTGTTTTTGTTTAAATGTCAGTTGTTTTTGCTTAAATCACAGTTTTGTTGCTTAGCATCATAGCTTTGAAAACTACTGGACTGTACTCCACCAAGTATTTGGATATATGTATAGTTCATAGAGCTGGGATGGGGTTCAGAGTTGGGGTGAGAGGGTATACATACTGCTGTAGCATATTGGCTTAATGGTGGCTTTGGATAGAAATGATTGAAAAATGCAAGTATAGAAGCTACCAGTTGATGCAACACTGTTTTTGAGGGCCATAGAATAGGGAGATAAACAAAGAGGTATAATCTAAACTGAATCAGATTGCTTTTTATGAAAAAGATAATCCGATGTCTGAGGAATAGTGGTAATATAGCCATTAGATGAAGCTCCCACTTGACAGCATATTTGTATGGCTTCTCAAGTAGAGCCTTGGGATATACAGCCTTGTGACTAAACTTAGACAAACGTAAATTAAAAGTTATGAAGTTTGGCAGATCAAAATAAAGAATCACCCGATGCCCATTAGCTTTGGTGATATGATGGGAATTTATGGATATCAAAGCATTTAATCAGAGGCAAGAAACTTAGGAGGACTCAGGATTAGGATGGGAGATAATGGGAGAATGATGGTTCATTCTAGCCAGGACGAGGGCGGTGCGTGTAGGAATGTACGCTTCAATGTAGTTGGGACGTCCATTCCACTCCAAAGGTGTAGTGAAGAACTCGGTTACTGCATGGTCCACACGACCATGGCCACAGAATTCCTTGGCGTCAGAGTCAAGGACGATCCGATACTTTCCAGCGTTGGAGACGCCGATGCGGTAGCTAGAGTAAGAATTGGTGTTGTGGAAGTTGATTATAAAAACCAGGTCCGCGCGCTCAAAGACAATCAGTTTGTCGGATTCGTGCTTCAATGAAACATAAGCCTGAGGGGAGGACAGCCAGCCATATTGTTGCTCTAGGCGGTGCATTGCACGGTCAAAGTTGTTGAGATCTTTATATCGCAGCAATCCATCGTCGACAAGGTTCCACTGGCGGCGGCAATAGTGGAAACTACTCCCGTTACCCTCACGTGGGAAATCCAGCCACTCGGGATGGCCAAATTCGTTGCCTTCAAAGTTGAGATATGCTTCACCGCCCAGCGCATGAGTAATCAGCCGGATCATCTTATGAAAGGCGAGACCGCGGTCAACGATGGGCGTAAGAGGCGAAATGACTGACATGTTGGTATACATCTCCTTATCCATGAGCCAGAAGGCAATTGTTTTATCTCCAACCAAGGCCTGATCATGCGACTCACAATAGGCAACGGTTTTTTCGAGATGGCGGCGGTTAGTGAGGGTGTGGACAATGTGACCCATTTCCCAGTCATCGTCAGAAACCTCCTTCAGGTATTTGATCCACATGTCAGGCACTGCCATAGAAAGGCGATAGTCAAACCCAATTCCACCCTCTTTAATGGGCCGGCAAAGACCAGGCATGCCCGAAACATCCTCGGCAATCGTAACGCAATCAGGATAGCATTCATGCAACATCTTATTCGCCAACATAAGATACACTAAACCCTCTTCATCAACTCCCCGAGTAAAGTACTCGTCATAGTGGCCTGAAAACCCAGTGCCAATACCATGATGAAGGTACAGCATAGAGGTTACTCCGTCAAAGCGAAAACCATCCAAGTGATATTCATCCATGTAGAAACGAAGATTTGAAAGCAAAAACCGCAAAGTCTCATAAGACCCATAGTTAAATAAGCGGCTGTTCCATAAATCATGACGTCCACGTGCACCCTCATGGAAGTACTGATGATCTGACCCATCAAACTGGTTGAGCCCATCCAAGACATTGTTGCAAGCGTGGGAATGTACCATATCAAGAAGGACAACGAGGCCAAGAGAATGCGCCGCATCCACCAGCTCTTTGAACTCCTCGGGGGTACCATACCGACTGGAAACAGCAAAGAAAGAAGTTACTTGATACCCAAAACTGGCATAGTAAGCATGCTCCATGATGGCCATGAGCTGGATTGCATTATATCCCAAATCTGCAATGCGTGGAAGCATATTTTTGGTAAACTCAGTGTATGTACCGACTCGGGCGTCAGGACAAGAGATCCCAACATGAGCCTCATATATACGTAGAGAGCCATTCAATATACCCTTCTTGCGGCTTGCCACAATAGGATTACCATCGTGTCGCCAAACATAGAGCAGTAGGTGGGTTCCAGAATTCAGCGTCGTAGATAGGACTTACAGCAAGGTTTTGAGTGACGCGCCGAGCCCAAGCAGGCAATCTATCTATGCGTTCGCCATGAGGAGTAACCATGGAAATTTTAATCTTGGAACCATGAGGGATAGGGCACCTGCCGTCCGATAAATTAGGTACAAGGACGGACCAGGTGCCGAACTCATCTTTCTTCATTGGGTTTGATTGATGATCCCATTGGTTGAAATCTCCTATAAGAGATGCACTAACTGCATTAGGGGCCCATTCTCGGTACAACACACCATCCTTGATGACTATTAAACCATAATCCTCATAGCATTTGGTTAGTTTATCAAAACCACCCTTTTCCTGAGAAAAATTTGTTTGTCCATTCTTCAACTTTTTTTACTCTAGCAGATTTTTTTAAAAAAAGATGTTCAAATGGCAATCAACCAATAAGTATTTACCTGGAGAGGATGATGTCAGTATAAGGTTCAAGCCAAGGGTCATTCTTCACCAACCCCAGAGCATCGGGGGCAGGTACCTTAGGCGCCTTTGGAGGGATACTTTCGACTTGGGCTTTTGAGGGTGGCTTGCTTGTTGAAACCATTGCTTGAAAGTGACTTGCTCTTGAGAGTAGAGACTGCTTAATAGCTGTTCACTTTCCCACCACCGGAAAAAATATAATAATTCAGCTCACCAATCATCCTACTCAGCCAAAGTCGCGTATTGCTTTTACTTGGATATCACTGGATGCAAAGCTGAACCTCGACGTCATTTCAAGTAAATCGCATTCAACCTTGAAATCATACAGATAGCGTCCTGTCATGAAACTTAAATTATTGGGATACACCGAGATGAACTACTTAATAATAAACAGTACATGACCGGTCACGTGCAGATACTTGTCCTGTCAGCCCACTCACCATCCATTTCTTGGAATCGTCTGATAAGCCAGATATCACCATTTATTTTACTTCAATTTATTTTAATTTAATCTATTTTAATTTAATTAATTTAATGATTGAATTATGAGAAGTGTTAGAATGTTTAAAAACCCAATCTTTTATTTAAAACGAAAATGAGAAAATCAACTGATCTGTGACTTTCATCCTGCCAAGAAACTGGAAGCCTAGTTTGGGAACTTCAAAATAAACCAAAGCCAACAAAGATTAGCTGCTTGTCAAGATATTTCACCTTATCTGTTATACGATTAGCTAAATCTCTACAACAAGGACAGAATTCGATCTTCATCCAGCATCTGACTAAATAGAATCATTGGAAATATTCCCAGCCTAAGTTTCACACCATCTGTAGCTTGATTCCCACTCCACTCTGACATCACCTTTTCCAACCTTGGGGCTTTGCCTCCTTTATTTCTAAAACATGATAAAGCACATATTTGCATTCTAAATTCCCTCCCCAAAAAGCGAAATCCAGAATGAACCATTCCTACTTATAAACCCTATTACAAAACAACATAAGCCAGCCAGCAATGATCCAACTTTTATTCCGTTACCTTAGCTTCCACACAAGGTAAACTTTGTCGCTTTCACTATGCGAAAAGATAGGATTTACCTTATATGGAAGCTGAGGGGGCAAGATATAAACTTGAACCGCCTAACTGGTAAGAGCTCCCCAAAGCTAAAAACACATCAGCTTTTGGTGAAAGAAACTGTCCATATAATTCTTCATTGCCTCAGTTTAGTAGTTACCAGACATCTGTACAAGAATATTTGGTGTCCTTCAGAAAAGACCTGAATCATTTTGATGTTTTTTATTAGATTTATTTAAGACCTTATTGTAACCAAGTTGCCCAACCCAATCACCCCTGTATCTCACAGCACACATGAGGTACTCATACAGTCATCTTATAGGTTGGGGCTTCCTCGCTTCTCTCATGTTCTTCTGGTTGATGAGCTAGTTAAAGATCAGGTAAGGGCCAGATAGAAGACTGGGTCTAACTTCATACTATAATAGATTGCCTGGCCTAGAGGAGATCATATTTTCAGATATGAAATGATTGTATCACTGAAGTCTTTATAATTCCCAGCATTGTTTGTCCTACTTATAAAGCCCATGAATCAAGGAAGAAAGTTCAGAAGCTAACATAATCAGACAATCTGAATCAAACTGTTGACAGAAGGTGGATAATAGTTGCTTCAGTACCAGTTGGGGATCTATCTGCCAAGTCAAAACTGGTTAAAATAAGCTGAGACAATATTTGGTCACATGCTATATTGGCATTAATCAGAAGGAAACCCAAAGACAGAGCATTATTAGGTTCTCCTACAATTGAACACAGTATATTTGGGAATAGCTGAATGATGAGGCTTTTTGGTATCTTGGTTGACTGTCATGGAATGGAAAGGCTTAGTCAACTTTATTAGTATATATGGATGGTTTTGTTTTTCAATCAACTCCTAATAGCTGGGCCCTCCTTACAAGGTTAACCAAATTTTTAAAAAAATACAACCCTGGTGCCAAATTTTAAGTAAGTTTAGCCATGCATCCCGTTTTTGGGCTCCTGCAGCACCCCCTGCTAACTTATTTGTTAACTGTTTAATTAATGGCTGTTGGGAACATATTCATGAAGCTTTCCCTCCCATGTCAGCAATGCCAAGCAACTCCTGGCTAAGATTGAGCTTGAAGCCACCCCAGCTTCTTAACGCCATGAGTTTCACTTCAAAGACCTTGTGGCTTTTCAAGCATTCTACTTTCCGGGCCATGGGTAGCATCAATTACTTTACTGTTCCTCAGGCTCCCTTTTGAAGACTTTACTAAGAAGGATCCCCATCCAAGACTCTGGCTTATCTTCAACGCCTTGTGGATATAGATCTTTACCCCACATCACTTTGAGTTTGGCTGCTATTATCCTGCAATTCCTGAAACAGATTGAACCTGTTAGGCTAGTAAGGGTAAGTTATACCAAAGTGAGGAGCTGGTAGACACAGAAGCAGTGTTACTTTCTATGGGTGATGATCTCCTGGCTTGATCATAATAGGAGATGAAGATGAATCATTGATGAACCACTCATAGTTGGCCATCAATAAAAGCTGGATTCAATTTGTATTGTTGGCTATTTTAGATAAACCAGGGGTAGGGTATCTCATATTAGTCTAGAAGGGCAGCTGAGAATCCAGATTCAGAATACAAATGAGAAGGCTTTCCAGTACTGGGAAAAGTCCTGGGAACTGGGCTGGTATGAGTTTTCTCAATGGCAGAGAAGTGCATCTGTGGCTTGAGCCCAAGAGAGATAACTGATAAACAATATACAGGCTGGCTGGACCAAAAGCTCTTTGTGATCTTTATAAGAGAATGAGAACAGTTATTAGCTGAGGATAAATAGGGTTTTTATACATGGAATTCTGGGTATTGAGTTTCTCAATTACAGTTCCAAGAATTGGTGCTGCTGTTTGTCACAATATGCTGCCTTGGTTGCAGCAATTCTATAAACAGTTAGTCAATACTCTTAATTCACAACACTATACCTGCTGGTGGTATAGTTACAGCCGTTTAAAGACAGAAGAAATAAAGATAGGGTGTCAAACCTATTTTATTGAATATAGCATTAGAGATTATATATGAAAGGCGGTTTTCTAATGTTTGGCATGAGGAGGGCATGTCCAGCAAGTACCCCTAATGGGGTGAAGTGGCAGTGGCTCAGAAAATGATAGAGCAGGAGAGCAACCGGTTCCACACAGCTATCTATTTAGGAAAGGTAGTTCTGACCTGTTGCTGTCCCAACTCAAATGTCAAAGGCTCTTGCTAGATCACCTGCACTGATAGTTGATGGTACAATTGCTGCAGTTAGAACCCTCAGGATGGCTAACAAATAGGTATAGGGATTAAACACGGTAAAAAATTATCCAATCATGTGGCTGTTTTATGGGTTATGCCCAGTGGACTCTCTATTGTCTTATCCAACTGTGAGCTTCAACATTACCCCCCCACTGGATTGTACAATATGGTTAAAAAGCGTGACATCCCAAGAGGGCAGCCATGATGGGCAGATATCCCAAGAGAACTCTCAAGACAGCACATAAGAAGGTACAAATGATATCACCAAGAAGGTCAGGTATAGAGGCCAGTGCCAGTAGAGGAGATGATCCATAAGCTGACAACACTACATTATGTGAATGGCCAGTAAATGGAACTAAAGATTCAGCCAGACCGGATAGTGATGCCTCAGCTCCTATTGGTAGGGACAGACCCTTTGTTTGCTGCTCTTTTTCCGGCCTTAGGAAATCCAAGGGAGGTGACAGGGGC
The DNA here is from genome assembly GCA_014839935.2 of Entomophthora muscae. Classification (NCBI taxonomy): domain Eukaryota; kingdom Fungi; phylum Entomophthoromycota; class Entomophthoromycetes; order Entomophthorales; family Entomophthoraceae; genus Entomophthora; species Entomophthora muscae. Next base: position 420,996 of record QTSX02002136.1, read on the forward strand.
TAAGTTTCAGGAGGGTAACAATGTTTATTTGTGGGCTTCCATACAGGCAATTGAGAGCTATATAGAAGATCATCTTCAGGACTTTTAATTTGGTGGGCAATTACTCTCAAGGCTCCAGCAGTTAACTGTGTCCAATATGGCCAAGGCAGTTCTCAGAGCTTGGGGGACACCTGGGGCAACAGAGGCCAACTCAGTCAGTTGGTTGAATTCTAATAACTTTGAGCAGTGTATTTAGTGTGCCTTCCAAGAGGTGGAGAAGAAATACTCTGTGGATAAAACAGAACACTTAGTACCCATGGTGATGACAGAAACCCTAGTTGTTTGAGTGATTAATTGATGAAACTTCAAGCGGAAAGGCAAACTGGGGATCTTCCTAGACTGAGCTCTGTCTGTTTTCTATGGTATAGGCGGTCCAGTTCTGGTGGAGTATGCCCTTTGCAAAAAAACCCTCTTTGGGACTTCATCTTCTTAGGTGTTGCTTTCTTGGTGGCCATAGGGGTGAACCATGTCTCTTGTCTGGTGGATGTCCAATATCCAATTATAGGGCATCAACTTTGTGTCTCTATTGACAACCAGATATACTTTCTGGTAGCCATTAAAGTGACGAAATATTTGGTTTGTTATTGGTAGGGTTTGTCATTACTTAATAAACATTGTTCCTCAAGATTATCCCTTATAATCTGTATATTATAACTATCACAAATAGGACAATAACCCATGTAATTTTTTAATTGAGCCTTTTTTTTTGGGGTTTTGTCCTAATTGGGGCTTACTCAAGACCAATAAGAGTATCATACATGTGTTGAGTATGTACTCTAGTGTCAATTATATACTTCTGGGAAGTATAATAAAAATAAAGGGGAACTATAAGAAGAATATGCTACTTTATTGATATGAATTTAGAGGACTATATAGTATCATGGGAAGCCACATGCTGTCCATGTACTTCATGGTAGTCATGGGGCTTGTCCAGGTAATTTTTCATTTAGGACTCAAAAGATTTAATTCCTGTACAATATAGGAGGCTGATAAGAGTGCCATCACTCTAATTTTTAGCCAGGGAATCAATTAAGGATTTACTTTCCCAAGAGGGAGTAATCATAGACGTTGTAACATCTCTCCCTGGAGTGCTAGGAGGTGAAGAATTAGGAACTTTCTTGAGCGTTTTGGGGATTTGAGCTTTGTGTTGATCCAGTTTTTCATTGGGGACAGGTATTGTGAGTTGAATTTTGCAGTCTTTGTCTTGCACTGGCAGAGTCAATTGCAGTGCATATATTTCAAGCCTGTATGAGCACCAATCTCCCTGATGAGGTAGGTATTGTTGGGCTTGATCTCCATGACAACTCCTGGTCCTCTCAACTCTGGTTTCAACTTATAAAGAATGTGATTGACAACCTGGATCTCATCTCTGACTTGGAACTGCTCCTGTTGAAGCGGTATTGTCTCTCTACCCTTTCATTCTCTTTGGCTTTCTGATATTTTCCAGCATGTTGTACAAAAAGATCATTGTCACTTGGTATCTTCATAAGTAAAGGTTATCAAAGTCATAATTTGATACTGAAAATGTTGGTGTGATGATCCACATGTTGAGCAGTTTTTCAGGCAGGGCTGATGTTGGTCAAGAAGATAATGGTGGCCTAAGACAGATTAATATTTATTAGTTTGTTGATATGTCTATCTCTTGTGAATAGGGAGAAGTGATCTGGGTATGAGAATGATACTGGGATGTCACTGGATGGTGCTCAAAACTGGTAGAGAAGTTGTGGCTGCTAGAAAAGGATGGGCTGAGGAAGTTCTGAGATCCTAAGGCCACCTGTGGGAGGTCTGCAGGTGGCAAACTTTACCTAATTCGGGGATAATGTTTCCCTGTCTATGTCTTCCTGGGAGCTTTGAGGAGGTCTTGAAGTCATTAGAGAGACATTATTTGCCCAGGGACATTATAAAGGTAGCTGTCTGGGGAAGCAGCTTCAGAACTTGGTAATTGATAGGGTTTGGGGAAGTCAAGTTGGTTACTTTGCAACTGAAAGCTCAAACTAACCACTTGAGTGTGTAAAAACAACTGCAAAAACATGAGGATTGTCTGTGGTTGAATGATCTAAGTATAGGACACTTGTGAGGGCCCAGTCAAACACCATTAGTCTTGTAGACTTATTGCCTGAGTCTGAGGTATTGATATTGGGGGCTAATCATAGGACTGAGGCGGTTCAGGCTCTACAGTGCAGACTAGTTGAGGGACTGGGAGACCATTGTGAGGCTTGGAACCAATATGGTTCAATGTGAGGATTGGAACCTAGGTGGTTCATGATGAGGACTGGAATGAGTGTTGAATATACTGGACTGTGTGAACTGGTTGATTGCTGACTGGAAGGGCTGGTATGAGCTGAGGGTTGACTGGAATGGACTGATTGCTGGCTAGGCTAAAGGACCAGAAGATGTGGTTGAAGAATTGGCTGAAGGACCAGAAGATCATGATTTAGGACTACCTATGGAACTGGAGAATGGCTTAGAATGGATAGCTGGAATGAACACAGGAGCTAGAATGCTAGTTTTGGTTTCTTAAGAGAGAAAATAATAAGAAAGAAGAAGTTAAATAATGATTTTATGCTGCCAAGGATATGATATAAAGATTATAATAATTATCATATGGTTAAAAGAGAGGGAAAAAAGAAATATTTTATAGCAATTAAACTGTAAATTTATTAAGATCTGATTTAGTTGGAATAAAGCCAGGGAAAGACCAGAAACAGGACAGAGAAACTGTGGGAACAAGTATTAAATTTTTTCCAAGAACAACTAGGAGAGGCAAAAGGCAAGCAACAGACGAGTTCAAAGTGATGAAATGTTGAAGAAAATGCAGGGAAACTTGGAAAAATGTTGAAGAATCAAGGGTTCAAAAATCCCTTAAGTAAAACATAGGAAAAACTGCTCAAGTTTCACCAGAGAAACGTGGTAGGAATCACGGCAAAACTGTTCAAAATGCGGAGCAGTTGTTTATCTGGAGAAAGACAGTGCCAGGTTTAAGCCATAGTTGAAAGCAAGTCACTTGGGAAATTTTTTTTTGGTAAAACAGATGAGTCTGAGCGTTTGATTGGCTGCAGGTCAAAGCCTGTTTGATCAGTGTTTTGAGGGCTTTAACTGAAGAGTTAAAGCCTAAAAAATGAGGAGCAGAAGCAGAAAACTCAGGGTTTTAATTGGCTGAAGTAAGTGATAAAGTTCAATATATTGTAAAGGAGGAAAACCTGGATGGCTTAAGCTTTGAAAAACAAGAGTTCTGAGAGAGAATCAGGACTGAAACAAGGAGCTATAAAAAGGAAAGCTATCTGGAGCTTTTCATGGACTGACACAAGTGGATTACAAAGGCCACAAGGACTACAGAGGACCCAAAAGCATAAGTCAAATGTGCAGGAGTCCAAAATACTGTTGCAGAAGCCCAAGATAACAAAGCTAGAGTTGTAAATAAAGAAGCTGGAGCTAAAGCAGAGTTCAGGAGCCCATGGCTCAAGTGCAGGAGTCCAAGACCAAGGTGAAGGAGCCCAGGACCAAGTAAAAGGAGTCCAGGATATTGTTAGAGGACTCCAAGGTATTGGCAAATCCCTATTGTTTCCAAGGCCCCCAGGTATTATATCAGAAGGTTTCTAAGGGAATCTTCCTTATGACTGTGAATAAAAGCCTATTATAACCCCAAGTCCAAAGTTCCAAGTAGTACAGATAACCACCATGAGTGAATTACCCCACATCTTTTACCCTAACCAAGGGAAGGAGGATACCTATTGTCAAAGTTGTAGAAGGTTTACTACTAGTAAAAATTCTCAGGAGGAGTGGGAGAGGTTGAATAGACACTTTGAAATGACAGATAGGGGACAAGAGCTCATTGAAAATAAGTTACTAGGTTGCTGAAAGACTGGTACAGACTTATAGAAGGTTTGGCCCCAGATGAAGTACAAGTTCATGGTTCAGATGCCTGCCTAGTAATAGGAAAAGTTTTGGAAGAGTTTGTATTGATACAGGCTTAGTATAAACTTCTAGCTAGCCAACACCCCCTACTAGTAAATGACAACTCCTCCAAGCTGGTCCCTGGCTAAGACTCAGGACACACTTTTGGGACTGGTGACCAAGGAACCCCACAATCCATCTTTCTCATTGTCTATACCCACATGATGGATCTCTTGACAGGGGTTCTTGCATACCAAGAGAAGTGCCTAGACATGCCACATTTGAAACAGGTATAAAGAGAAGAGTTGATAGGAGCAGTCCTAACCTTATTTATGGGTTTACAAATATCCATAGTAACTCTTGGCTTGTTTTCAGTTTAGTGGTGTGGGCAAGCCTCAGAGAGGGGAATCTCAAACTTCTTCTTATAGGTGCAAAGGAGGCATATTAAGTCTGGTACAGTACAAGCATTGTAGACCCTAGACTTCAGAGCCAGAGATAAATATAGTTAACCCTTAATGCTTTCAACAAAGAAGAATAAACATCAATAAAATGTACAACATTAATCAAGACCAGTTTCTGGACTTTCAGATAGAATCTAGAAGTGAAGTCTTATTGGCAACTTTAGTAAAATTGACTCCCTGGTGCTTGAATCCCTGGTGATCAACTATTAAGTAAAGTGAGAATTCAGCTTTTTGCCTGATTGACTACTGGAAGCCAACACTTTTTAATTAACAGATCTTGATGTACTGGAAACTTTTAATATAAAAATTAAGCTATACAACTATGTTATATTAAATTAACCCCAGAAAACCCAAAAATAAAATAAAAATCTTGCCTTATATAATATAATAATAAGGAGAAATAAGCAATTATGTCTTATTTTACTATGTAATTTACAGTCTTCACTATAAAAATATTTTCATTCCCATAAAAATAAAAATTTTAATGAAAAAAATAAAGATAAATACAATAATATAAGTTATGCAAAAATATTTTGAGAAATATTAATATTTATTTGATGAACTTCATATAAGTACAATAGTGAATATTTTATGTTTTATTAGGAAATTAACAAAAATTAAGATATTTCATTCACTTTCAACTATAACTATTTATCTCAGACTTACCATATAATTAATAAAAAAGTAGTACTATCTAATTAAATTAAAAAATATAAAAATTAAAACTAAATGATCAAAACTAAAAAGATATAATTAAAGCTAAAAAGATAAAAGTAAAAACTATAGAAGAAGGCAGGCAAGCAAGTTTATTCCTCCCCTTTTTACCCTTCTTTATTTTGGATCCTTCCAGGATGGCAGTGGCAATAAGCTCAAGCTGCTGCTTGATCTCAGAGGCCTTGTACTTGTGCTTGGCCGCACCCTGGATGGCCTTGGTAAAGAAGGTCAACTTGGTGGGGGGGATTGGTGGGGGGACGCAGTTGGCCAAGTCATGCAGCTTGGAGATTGTTTTCTCCTGATTGTGCTGGAGGAGTGAAAAGAACTTGTTGAATTTTGAGTGGAACCTAAAGTTAGCCTTGAGGTGTTTGTGATATACCTCAAGTGCCAAAGTGGTCTTCAGCTCATCATTCACTGCAGCCTGGTACACATTCCAACTGGCCTTGGCTTGGGCCTTACCTTGCCTCTGAGTGATGACCTTCCCAATCCACTGGGGCTCAAAGTACTCAAGAAAATGCGTGAACTCTGGATGCTTGGCTATGTAGGGATTATTTAAGAGAACCTCAAACCCCTGCCAAGTGTGCTCTGGCTTTAAAAAAGCCAAGGCACTAAATTGTGCAAGCAAAAATTTGAAGGTGTCTAAAGTGTCCCTCTGGCTCAACCTACTAAGCTCAGCATGGGCTTGCACATTTCAAGCAACTGCTTGGCAGAAGTGAAAGTGACACCCCTGTATCTCCCTGCCAAACAGCTGCTCAAATGCATTGAACTGAGAAGGCTCAAAGTTCATTAAGCATATGTGTGGCCCAAGAGCTCTTAGCCTTACCTTTTCCTCCAAGTCTAAGGTGGTCTGGTCTTTATCAGCATCAGGAGGGTTGGCACGGCTGTGTGAGGATCTTCTTAGGATCATTGGTGGTGGGAAGGAGGGAAAGCTTACAGCAGAGGATGGTGAAATCCAGGGTGTAAATGGCCTTGGTGGCCCCAGGAAGAAGGAAGAAAGTGAGTGGAATCACCTGGATGTCTATCTGGGCATGTACCATCCAGAGCTAGTAGAACATCTCTGGGCAATTGGCAAAGGTACTATCAGCTAGCCAGGTTGACACCCTTTTCAACTCTATCAGGATCTGCTGAGTTGAGTAGCAGATTATTTGATCTTTGAACCCTGAGCTGTTGTTGTGAATTAGGAAGCACTTCCCACAAGGAGCTGCTTAAGCTTGTGGATGAGTGTGAGCTCCAAGAGGACACCTGAGAACTTGAGGGCGGGGATTGTAGCAATTTTTTATTAATGATAAACTTAAATAGCTGTTCTTGTGTGGGCAACAACTTGAGACTGTTGGGCTTTGGGCGCTGGAGGGCCTTGATAGCCAGATTGGAATTGAAAATTTTGACAGAGGTGAGAATGAACTGAACAAGGTATCATTTAAGCATCCTTGTGATTAAGTGATTAGGGGGCTCACAGGTATGATCCCCCATTCTAAGCTGTGACCTGTTCCCAGCCTTTGGTGTTCAGGAGGCTCCTGCAAGACTTATTCTCACAAAAAAGTGTTTGCTCTTGATGGTGCACTTTTGATTACAATTGAAGATGTAATTATCTGCAACATAGCCAGGGCTGTCTTTTACAGAAATGATTGGGAAGTAGCAGGGGAAGTGCTTGGGAATTTTAAACTTCCCATCCACATTACAAATGTTGTGGATGGTCAGTGGATCCCAAGCCACGTGGCCAGAAGCCTTAAACTTCTTGGAGTATTCCTCCTGCTAATCCTGGGGGTCAGAGGAAGGAAGGGGAGAAGATCCATCAAGGGAGAGGGGAAGGGTTCTTGGAGGCCTTCTTCTTCTTTACAGAAGAATAAGTAGGCTCCTTGACAGCCTTCTTTTATTGACGTGTAACTCTTTTGTGGGCTCAGGTCAGCCTCTGGCTGATAGAAGGAGTAGTCAGTTAGATCATCATCACTTTTATTAGCTGAGGACTTGTAGGCAGAAGATGAGAATAGAGGGGGGAGGGGGAAGAAAAGAAGTGGAAGGAGATGTAGTTGGTGGAGAGGGAGTGGAAGTTTTTGCCTTTTCAGGCTTCTTGGTGCGCTTTGCAGTGGTGGTAGGCTTCTTGGAGCCTTTGGTGCTTGGTGCTTGGTAGACTTGGTAGACGTGTTAGATCTTGGCTAAAAAGGCTTATTATTGTAAATAAAATAATTAAAAAAGATATATTAAACACAAAGAGGTAAATCAAAGCAGAATATAAGTAAAAGTATACAAAAAAATCTTATTTATCAAAAAAGAAATATAAAAAAGTAAATAGAAGCAAAATATAAACTCAAGGTATAGATATAAAGGTTAAAACATAAAAAATAAGTGACTTTATGATGGAGCATCAAAGATTTTAGGTTCAGCATAACATCTTAGTGCCAAATCAATGTAAAATTATAACTAAAAATAAAATAAAGTGTATAAAAATTATATGGGGAGTATCAGGAAGAATAGTAGATTATAATTGCAAAAATAAGCTATTATTTGGAATTTTTTATTGGGAGTTAAACATTCAAAACTTAGTGAAGTGTCAAGTTTTGCACTGTTAATCAGCTGAAAAAACCTAATTCTCACTGTCAAGTTTCCCAGAGTCAAGCAGAAAAATCAAAATTACTGTTTTCTACATATAAAACTTGCTTAATTTAAAAATGGATTTGAAAGTTAACCCAAAAACAAGGCAGTTTCATATGCTCAAAAAATAAAAAAATAAAACATTGATTTAAAAAGTAAATGAATAGGAATATGTTTATTAGTGATAATAGTGTGTAGGGAGGAACTGGGAGTGTTTTATTTACCATTTTTGTGTATTAAAACTTTAAGAAGCTCTCTGTACTAATCCCCCAGTTAAAGTGTCAAGTGGTGCCCATAGTGTATCACTTATTAATTTAGCCTTGATTCTAAGCCTTTGATTAGTTAAATCCAAAACTGATCATGTGGCAAGTGGGTAGTGTCAAATGGGGGAAGTTGAGTTTCTGTTTTTAATAAGTTACATATGAAATATCTTAATAAATTGGGCTTATATTATGTGGCACTACTTAATCCACAAACCCAGAAATGACATAATGTAAAACTAGTGAGGTGGTTCATAAAATTTAGACCACTAAATCCAGTATAGAGGTGCTTGGGGGCTTAATTAATAACTATGGACACTAATAATTAATATATATAAAAGTGACTCTGTCTGTCTATCTGTAATGTCACCTCAAGTGGGCTCAAGCCTTAAGAGATTTGAATGAATTGATTTTTAGTTAAATTTTATTTTAAAAGTTGATTGTTAATCCAGAAGCTCAATTTGGCTCATCCTTACATTCAATCCCTTACATGCATCTTTGAAAGTACAAAGATTAAATTTAGTGGAGTGTGTTCCAAATTATGTTGAACTGAAATATAAGCCACTCAAACTCTAATAAAGTTTTATTTAATTACTTGATTTTTAAATCAGTGGCTTTCCCATTCAACATATCAAAGTGGCTTATATGTGTAGATTACTTGACTCTAGAATGGGCGAATTAAAATTAAAAAGGAAGCAGCAATTGTTTAAGATTCTTTTATCTGATTGGATGTTTGAATTCTGCTGTGGATTGAATTGACTGATGAAAAGGAGAGCTTGAACGATTTAAAGCAATACAGTTATAATTACAAATATAAATATTAGTTTAAAGTAAGAGATGGCTGGCTTGGACATTTAGAATTGATCTATTCCAAAGTAAAGTAATAGAACATTCCACTTGGATGCATCACCTAATCCAAGTGGCTGCATATTGTTTCAAGGTAAACCTTGCTTGCCACAGCTTCTTCCCAAAAAAATATCAGTGTAGTAAACTAGCTATGATAAATTTATGATTCAAAATAAGGACTTTCATAAAATTTAGAGGATGTAGATCAATTTTTCAGATGATTCTGATCAAAATGGTACCAAACATGATAGCTTTAGCTGCTCTAGTAAGATATAACAAGGGTAAAGGACAGTTCTTACGGTCTTGCAGATTCAAAGACAGAGGTATTGCCTTCCTGGCGTTGGCGGTTTCAAAGTTGGAGCTTAGAGGCAAAATCCAAGATTTCAATAAAATTTCAAAAGGGCCAAAGTCAAAGATTTGGTAAAATACTTGTGTCTTTATTTGAATAAATTTCAGAGTTTAAATACTCTTTGAATATATGCAAATATTGAATTTGAGAGGGTTTATAGGGATGGTTTGAGATCAAGTGGGTACAGGAAAAAGATGAATTTAAAACCAGAGGTTCAAACTGAAGTTCAGGTAATTGCCAGTTATACCACATTTTCCCCTTCCTCATTGGGATGGTGAAATAATTTAAGTCAATTCCCATTGATGACGTAATTAAGCTTATGACCATCCTGATTGGCAAGATAGTAGTTTCCTGAAGTGGCTTGGTCAATCACACAATAGGGGCCTGACCACTTTGGGAGGAATTTCTTTGACATAGATTGGACAACTGAATTCTTAAAAACAAGAACATCCAAACCAACAGGTATTTTTGCGGCCTCTGGCGCGGCTTGTGTTTTGCGGTGCATAGCTTCTGCTGCTTCCAACACAGTCTTTGAAGCCAAGCTTTGACTTTTGGTCATAGAGTACATACCAGAGCTTAAGTTATTTACATCTAATCCACAAATAATAACACCATAAATTAACTCATAGGGCTTAAAATTGGTTATGTTTTGAACTCTTGAACAATAGTTCCAAAGAGCAGCAGGTAGGTGCACATCCCAATGTGTTGCGTTGTCCGTAGCAATTTGCTCCAAGCTTTTAACCAAAGTTTGGTTGAATCTTTCCGTGAGCCTATTGCACTGAGGATTATATGCTCTGGTAAGTTTGTGTTATGTGTTGATAATTCTACAAAACTCATTTACTAACTGATTTTAAATTGCTTTCCCTGGTTGCTAAGGAGTACAGCTGGTGGACCATAGACAATGAAGATGCCCTTGTACAAGAACTTTGCAGTAGTCTCTGCATCATGTTTTTCCACTGCTTTGGCAACAGGCCATTTGGTGAAATACTTTGTGGCAACAATCAGGTATTTCTTCCCACTAACACTTTCCGCTACAGGTCCCACATAGTTGATGCGCCACATTTTGAAGAGTCTACTGATGGTAATGGGGTTGATTGGTTTGGTTACCAGGTTCTTCTTGGAGAACATATGGCAAGGATTACATTCCTTAAGGTAAGATTTAAAATCTTCAAATTAGTTGGGCCACCAGTACTTCTTGCGCAAGTGCTCTGCTGTGGACAGGATATCATAGTGTTCTGCTCCATCATGAACTTCACAAAGAATTAGGTGACACTCCTCAATCTTAGGCACTTTGACCAGGTATCTGCGCATACTACTGTAAAGTACTTCCCCTATGATCACATAGTGGCAACTATCTCTGAGCACAGCAACTTCAGCATCCATTTCTCTTGTTGTAAGTAAGCAATATATAGCAAACAATTTGGTTTTTTAGCTCTCTACTAACTGTTCCACTAGGCACATCTCTTGTTCTCCTTGGTGTGACAGTCCATTGGCAAAAATGTTCTTCTTTCCTGGGATGTGCTTGATATCCATAAGATATTTGAACATCTCCATCACCCAGCGTACCTGTTGACTATTATCTTGTTGCTAGCTCAGGATGAAGGACAACACCATGTTGTCTGTATACAAGATGATGCGGTAACCCAAGATGTAAAATCTGAATTTTCTCAGAGCTCAAACCACTGCTAATAATTCCTTATCATAGATGATATACTGGGACTCAGGACCACTGAAAGAATTGCTTGTGTATTCCACTGGACAGAAGACACCTTCACATTCTTGGGCCAGGACTCCCCCTGTTGCTTCCTCTGATGCGTCAGTGAAGATGGAGAACTTCTCGTTGAAGTTTGGGTGGATGAGCACAGGCTCTATGGTGAGGTGCTCCTTCAGCATCTGATAAGCAACTTCCTGCTCAGAGGACCAGGTAAAGTCAACATCTTTCTGTATTAACTTGAACAAAGGCCTTGAAATGTCACTGTAGTTGGGGATAAAGCAAGAATAGTACCCCACTGTACCCAAGAAGGACTGGACGCGCAAAACACTAGTAGGTCTAGGCCACTTTTTGATAGCTGATATTTTCTCAGGATCTGGGTGAACTCCTTCTGCGTCTACCAAGTGCCCCAAGACATGCAGCTTTGTCTGGCAGAGTAGCAACTTGGACTCATTGACTGAGAGTCTGGCTTTTATTATACGGCAAAAGACTTTAGCCAAGACCTGTAAGTGCTCTTCAAATTTCTCACTAAACACAGTAATGTTGTCTAAGTACACCATGACTTTCTTGTAAAAAAGGTCTCTGAACACTGAGTTAATAGCACGCTGGAACATGCGGGGTGCGCCAGTAAGTCCAAATGGCATTCTTTTGTATTGGTACTGACCCTGTTTTATCACAAAGGCTGTCTTTTCCACTCTCTTAGAGTCCATTTCCAACTGGTGATAGCCAGAGAACAAGTCAATATTGATAAAGTACTTGTAACCAGAATAGGAGGCCAGAATCTCATTGATCAATGGTAAGCAGTAGCTATCTGACTTAGTGACAGAGTTCAGAGGTATATAGTTTACACACATTCTTAACTTCCTATTCTTTTTAGGCACAATAACCACAGGCAACGCCTAAGGGGACATGGAAAGCTCTATTATCCTCTTTGACAGAAGCCGGTTGATCTCATCCTCCACATAATCCTTGTATTTCTTTGCAAGACAGTAGGGGGCTTGGCGGACTGGGAAATGGTTCTCTGTGTTAACCACATGCTTCTCCAGGTTGACAGGTGGCAAAGGATCATCTTCATTGCGGAACAGGTCTTGATACTGTTTGATAAAGGTATGTAGTCTCTTCCTTTGCTTTGTGGTTAACCCTTTGTTCTGATTGATAGCTTCCATAGCCGTCAGGAAGGATTCCCCTTCATTGTGAGGGCTAGTGTAGCACACGTCAATAGGGAACAGGGTGTTCTCACGCTGGATGAACCACTCATGATTCTGTAAAGACACAGAGATTCCAAACTCACTAATGGCATGGAAAACAATCAAGAGATTGTACCAGGTAAGCTGAAAGATAGCTGCAGATACTAACTTTCTGACCCCACAGATCTCTATTGTAAGGTCTTTAACAAACCCAAGACACTCTTGTTGCAACTGAGTTTCCAGACTTGTCTGCTAACATATCTTACAATACACAGGAGGCACTCAATGAGTCGCCCCTTGATGTATCTAACAACATGAACCAATCTGGTGGCAATATCAAATGGCAGGTACTTCCTCCTAATTAGGAGCGCTACCAATTCAACCTGCTGATCCCTGCATGAGTTATTCCTTGGTTTCAAACCTTACATGGAACATGCCACCCCCTTGTGGCACAATGGCTTCCCCATATAATATACTAGTCACAATATTCTACAAAAAACAATACCTTATTCTATTTATTCTTGTACTTTCTATTAGACTGTTGTCTTCCCCAATTCAACTACTGAATCCTCATTGGTTCAGTTGCAACAGTGGTAGCAGCTGTAGGTTGATAACCTACCTAAAACAAAATCCCCCTAAGAAAGGATGGAGTACAGGCCGTATGGCTACTCCCCAACAAGAAACTTTCCTGCCAATCCCCAAGAGGGACATCCCCAACAGGTATGTCATCTATCAAGACCAGCTAGTCCTCACAAGTGTGTATAATTGGCACTTCCTTGGGCAGCGTGATGCCAGCATCTTCTCTCCCCAGTTGGACCTATCACAATGCATGCTCAACCTTCAGCTAGAATCCTTTGCAGGTGGCGTCAAAGGGGCTGACATTGTCAGTTGGCTCCAATCTACCAAAACATGCCTTTGTATCTGCCAGGTTCCCGAGCCCATGTGGGTTACCACTGCATCTGGCTGCCTCACAGGGCCCGCCCCTATGTGGTTCACCAACTGGGCCAGTCAGGAACTTGATGTTACCTGGGAAGCATTCCAAGATGCTGTAAAGTCCCGCTACAGCAAAACCTTCTCCCCTATTGTAGTGGGAACTCCTCTTCTAGTAATCAAACAGACTGGGTCCGTTCTCGAGTACCTTGCTGCCACCCCCAAAGCCGTGACTGCCAGAAATGCAATTCTACTCACCCTCATCATCAATGGGTTAAAACCCCATATCTGTAAGTAGGTCCCTGTAGGTCACTGCACCTCCATCAATGACTGCTACAAGGCCATTGTGAAGGCTAACAACCAGGCTTCAATGGGCTTCTGCCGTACCAGTGACTCTCCACCCCAACCTCAAGCAACACCTGGCAATGACCACAATCAAGTGGGCCACTGCTAGCCCTGTCAGCAGGATAATGGAACTAAACGCCCCTGCAAGGGAGAGCTCCAGCTAGCGCAGATCAAGGATCAGGGAAAAGCCTGGGGGTTATAGCAACAAGAGGCCCTACAACCCCACCTGACCCTTCCTCTAAATCTTTGCTTGCAAAGAACCCTTGTGACTACAACATCCACAAAGCCAAAACCCTGGACGTCTTCCAAGTCCACAGTGACAACCCTGTACTACAAGCAAGTCACTCTTCAAATAAAGTAACCCACTTAGCCTATCCCTTCTGTTTTTGTGGGAACACCATCAAATTACTGGTAGATACTGGGGCTGACCACATGATGGTGGACCAGGTGTTTGCCAACTCCCAGCAACTAGACTAAGTGCCCAGCAGGTTCAAGGCAGTACAAGTAGCTGACTCCCGTAGAATTGCAATTACCCATGAGACAGTACCCTTCTCTATGAGAATAGGGTACATCCAGGTTAAGCTCTCTGGGCCAATCATGGCAGGGCTCAGCCACAACATAATTGCTGGCCTCAACTGGCTTTGGCACAATCATCCCTACATAAACTGGGATACATCTGTTATCACCCTTAATAAAAATGGAGTGGGCTTTCAGATCTACCCTGTGGAAATGAACAAGTTACTCCACAATACTGTGTTTTTTAGGATAACAGATACAGGCTTATACAACTTCAAGGGGGGATTAGACTTCAATCAATGTTCAGTCAAAGTTATTCACGCTGAACCATCTGCAGTCTCTCCCCTGGCCACTTCATCCCCCCAGCACTTGTTGCCCTCCTCAGGGAGTACAAAGATGTCTTTAGTGAAGCACTGGACCAACTGCCCCCTCCCTGGAAGATTCAGCATGCTGTACAACTCCAAGGATTGTTACCTAAAGCATAACCATTATATTGTCTTACACCAAAAGAAGATGAGACCCTCTTCCAGCACCCTGTGGATGCGCTTAATAAGGGCTTCATTTGCCCCTTGCTCTCTCCATACGGGGCAGCAGTCTTCTTTGTAGCCAAGAAGGACGGGATCCTTTGCCTGGTCACAGACTACCGAGCTCTAAATAAGGTGACTGTTAAGAACAAGTACCCCCTGCTGCTGATTGACAACCTGTTTGATACACTCACAGGTGAGAAGGTCTTAAACAAGATTGATCTCACTGCAGGGTACAACCAGGTCCTCATTGCACCAGGGGATGAGGCAAAAACTTCCTTCCACACACGCTACAAGTTGTTTGAGTATCAGGTCATGAACTTTGGAATGACCAACACTCCCTCCACCTTTGCCATGTTGATGAACAAAGAATTCAAAGAGCTGATTGGAAAGTGTGTGGTTGTGTACCTTGACAACATTATTGTATTCAGTCAAGATCAAACAATGCACCTCCAACACCTCCGTGCTGTCCTCAACACCCTTCATAAAAACCAGCTAAAAGCTAAACCCTCCAAATGTGAGTTCCTCAAGTTGGAGCTGCTATTCCTTGAGCACATCATCTCTGCCCAAGAAATAAAGCCCAACCCTGCCAAAATCAAGGCAATCACCAACATGCTGCTCCCACTGATGTGGGCC
The DNA here is from genome assembly GCA_014839935.2 of Entomophthora muscae. Classification (NCBI taxonomy): domain Eukaryota; kingdom Fungi; phylum Entomophthoromycota; class Entomophthoromycetes; order Entomophthorales; family Entomophthoraceae; genus Entomophthora; species Entomophthora muscae. The sequence continues at coordinate 435,997 of QTSX02002136.1, forward strand.
AGGTGCGGACATTCTTAGGCATGATTGCCTACGTGCGCAAGTTCATTCCCAATTGCAGGAAACTAATTGCACTTCTCACTGAGCTCCTCAACACCAAACAGCGCTTCCATTGGACCCCTACCAGAGATCAAGCCTTTGAGATGTTGAAGCAAAGACTCACAACAGCACCAGTACTGCAGTTTCCCAATCAAAACTGTCAGTATGAACTCAAGACCAATACCTCTGATACAGCCATATGGGGAATGCTAAGGGTAGAAACTGACAATGGCGTCTTCCTCCCTGTGGCGTATAAGTCAAGGTTTCTTCCTGACTTGGAACAACGCTATCCCATACATGACAAAGAACTGGCAGCAATTGTGCACTGCGTTGAGAAGTGGCGCTGTTACCTGGAAGGTGCTACCTTCCCACCCCGTGTACTGACAGACCACAAGTTGCTCCAGTACTTCAACACACAGTCCCACTTGACACACCACCAAGCAGGATGGGTTGAGCGCCTATCCTCTTACCAGTTGTACATTGAGTACAAGCCTGGGAAGGAACTTGTCACAGCGGACGCCCTTTCATGACTCTACGTAGCGTCCATCACTGGGGACAATGGTTTGGACCCCAATTGGCCCATGCTATACCTCTGCCCTGAGGCAAATTGCTACAAGGACCTTAACTTGATAACCCTCTCTAAATTGAAGGACAACAAAAGTCAGTTCACCACCAATGCTGGTAATGTCTGCTGTCAGGCAGAGACAGGTGAGAAGACAGCTTACATTCCCACCACACAACAAGGTGATACAATATTGCTTTACCACCAAACCCTGGGTCACATCAGAGAGCGTAACCTCTTTGAGATCATGAAAAATAAGGTTTGGTGGCCGCACATGCATCAGAACATCTTGGATCTACTCAAAACATGTGTGCTGTGCAAAAAGAATATGTCAAAACCTGCACCCCCAAGTCTGTCCTGCCCATCAAGGCCATGGGACCCTTTGAGCAGTGGGCTCTTGACATTGTGGGGCCACTCCCCAAAGACAGACTGAGGAAGAAGTACATTATAACTGCCATCAACTACTTCACTTGCTGGCCAGTGGCCTGGGAAACAACTAACCACACCGCCCCCACCATCACCTGCTTCATTGGCAAAGAAATTGTGGCTGCTTTGGGCAACCCAAACGTCTCATCACAGATGGTGGGTCCAAGCTTGTAGGGCATGTCCTGAAGGCGTACTGCACCACAAATGCCCTCCAATGTATAGTTACGGCCCCCTACCATCCGCAAGCCAATGGGAGCGTAAAACGGTTAAATGTCTCACTGGTTCAACTGATTGCCAAGTTCTTGCAAGAGCACCCCAACACTGCATGGACTGAGCACCTGCCTACCGCTTTACTTATCCTACAAGCAAGAATCAACAGGGGCACGGGGTTAAGCCCCAGCACCCTGGCCTTTAGGACGCCTGGAAGTCTGACAGGAGTTGAACAGGAAAAGTTACGGTCCAGAGTTCCTGAAAAACCTCCCCTAGTGACAACCCCATCCCTAGATCAATGGCGTGCCAAAGCCCAGGAAATTGAACATAGGCAAATTGAAGGAGGGACAAGGCACCTCAAAGCCAGGTATGCCATAGGTGACCCCATCTATGCCCTCAACCCCAATTCTGCCAAGTTGGAGCCCAACCACCTAGGGCCCTTCAAGATAGCTGCTGTCTATGACAATCATACATATCAACTTGAAGATGCCCAAGGGAATACCAAGAAGCTTCACCATAATTGCTTGCGCCCCTACTGGGCCATCCCCACACAAAGGCTGTTTGTGCAGACCTTCCCAGACCTTCTGCAAACTCCAGTCTTGGTGTCTGACAACAAGCAGGGGGCAAGGGGGGTGTTGCAACTGAGTTTCCAGACTTGCCTGCTAACGTATCTTACAATACACAGTGGGCGCCCAATGAGTTGCCCCTTGACGTATCTAACAACATGAACCATTCTGGTGGCGATATCAAATGGCAGGTACTTCCTCCTAATTAGGAGCGCTACCAATTTGACCTGCTGATCCCTGCACAAGTTATTCCTCAGCTTCAAACCTTATATGGAACATACCACCCCCTTGTGGCCCAATGGCTTTCCCCATATAGTATATTAGTCACAATATTCTACAATAAACAATACCTTATTCTATTCATTCTTGTCCTTTCTATTGGACTGTTGTCTTCCCCAATTCAAGTACTGAATCCTCATTGGTTCAGTTGCAACACTCTTCTGTCTTGCTGTTGGCAAAGGTAAACTTCTCCTTTACTTGACTGTATTCTTGCACGCCTAACAATCTTAAGAAGGACTCTGAGATGATATTGGAAGTTGAACCCCCATCTAGGATGATGGCCGTAGGGTGTCCTTCTACTTCACTGTCAATTCTGGGCGCTCCTTTGCTGACAATGTCAATGGTTGATTCTTCAGCCTGATCCAGAAGGGCAGTTTGATCAACGTTGAATTTCTCAGGCGTATCACACACACAAGTAGTACCAAGGTATTGTATCATTTAATCTCTAACACTCGGTACAATCCCAGCTAGGTTGTATAAGGAAATGGGTACATGGGTGTCTGTGAGGGGCTTCAAGACGTTGAACTTAGGTGGTTTGATAACCAGCAAAGGGAAAGCAGGCTTAGGCTTGGACTTCTTGGTCTTTTGAGGCTTTTGACTTGAAGTCTTGAGAGCAGAATGCTTTTGTACTTTAATAGTAGGTGCCTCATTGTAAGTACTATCTTCTTCATCCATGGGAACCCCATAAGGTTCAGCCGCAGGTGCCTGTTGTGGTACATCATGCTGATCCTGTTGTTGTGGCTGAGCACCAGCCGCAGGACTCTCATGATTGGCTGACTCGGATTTAAGCAGTTCTGATCCATTGGTCTTCCCAGGAGTACTATAAGGATGCACTGTTTGACTTAAGCGGTGCTTCTGAGCCAAATTGGACCTCACCTTGGCTAAGCTCTCCATAAGGTAAGTATCATCTTTGGCTGATGATGCATTAGCCTCCTTCTTAGGTTTAGAGGACTTGGTCTTGGGTGGCTTGGCTTCACTGGTGGATGCCTTGGCTTCAGGTGCACACAGTTGGGCAGAGGATAAAGGGATGCCTCTCTTCTCCACAGTGGTTGCAATTCTGTTTGCAAAAAGAGGTAAAGTGACCGTACTGTTTGAAATTCTGACAAAACTGTTTTGACTTAGGCTGGTCTCCACTTGTAAGATACCTATGGAGACTGGAGATGGTGTCTGACAACTTCTTCATGGTATCACCCATGTCAGCTGCAGGAGGAGGCATGATTGCCTTTCTTTCAGGTTTGTCTTTGACAACAGGTTCAGGAGCTACTGGGAGTGGAATAGCTGGTCACAGGTCTTGAATCTGCCAAGGCAACAGATTAGAACATAAACCTCTTCTACATTTCTAGGGGCATGGGTCTTAATGTACTGATAGTATTCCTGTGTAAGTGCTCTACACAACCAATATAAACTGTGTGTTTCTAGGAACAAGAGCCTGGTTTACTTGCCTTCAAGTGTGTTTTGGCTACCATAGACAAGATCTTGGTATTGGCTCAAGGCAGCGCTGATTTCTTCAATAAACTCATCTTTTCCTTGAAAGTTTGCTTGTTTGATTGACTTTAGTTTGAGGAGTGTTCCTTCCACTCCTCCCCCAAATCTCTCATAAGGAAGAGCTTTCCAGTCAGACCAGTTCAGGTTGTAATTTAATGATGCATGCCACAGAGCAGCGCAACCTGACAGAAAGTACTGGACTTCTTCAAGGTGGTCCTCTTCACAGATGCAATGCTTCTTGCAGAAAAAGTCAAAGCAAAGGAACCAGGCTTGAGGGTCTGAGCCATCAAAAAAGAGTACATTCTGGGCATCAATAGCCTTCAGCAAGGACAGAGAATTAACAGTAGCAACAGGGTTTGTAGCAGAAGGATTGGAAGGCATTTCTTGTCTTCCATGTCAGGATCACCAAGTAAGATATAATGGGGGTAAAGGCTGGTTCTTACGGTCTTGCGGATTTAAAGACAGAGGTATTGCCTTCCTGGCGTTGGCAGTTTCAAAGTAGGAACTTAGAGGCAAAATCCAAGATTTCAATAAACTTTCAAAAGGGCCAAAGTCAAAGATTTGGTAAAATACTTGTGTCTTTATTAGAATAAATTGCAGAGTTTAAATACTCTTTGAATATATGAGAATATTGAATTTGAGAGGGTTTAGAGGGATAGTTTGAGATCAAGTGGGTACAGGCAAAGGATGAATTTAAAACCAGAGGTTCAAACTGAAGTTCAGGTATTTCCAGTTATACCACACTAGATGCTGAGATATATAGTTGAGTGCTGAAATTGGGCTCACATCATAATCAAAGGCTTGGACTTGATTTGCTATTATCTAAATTTACTTTTAATACACACTAAAAAACTAAAATCAATGTATCTCAGTGAATACTAAGCCAATTTTGATGTTCAACAGCTTATTTTAAAGCAGCAATGAAGCTCTATATTTTGAAAGAATTAAAAATCAAATACTAAATAAAAAATAATTGGCTTAGCTTTACTAAACTTAATAGTGATACTACACTTATTTAGGTTGAGTTTTATTAATACTTGGAATATAAAATTTTAAATTGAAATTATCTTTTAATAAAGCAATTAAATAAAATTTTAATTAAACATGTGATAAGTAATCCAAGCCTAAAAATACAATAAAATATATTTAATTGATTTATTAAATTTAACTTTAATTCTGTCCTTGGACGGGGCAAACACCTAGTAAAAATATAATAGTAAATAAGAAAACTATATAAACACATATGTGTTTTATTAATAAATTAAGATTTAGCTTAAAAAGTGTTAAACAGCCCATTTTATTTTAGAGTGTTGAACACAGGTGGTTTTAATCATCAGTAGTAAATTTACTTATAAATTACCCCTTGAATTGGTCTTTTAACTAACAGAATTGTTAAACCGAGTCTACTCCCAGTGAATTTAATCTTGGGTTTTGGTTTCAAGCCTCTGAATTACTAGTAAAAGTTAGCTTTAATTGTTTAAGCCAAAAATACTAGTAGATTCACATATGCAGTAATCAACTCACTAGTACTTGACAGATTGTAGACTACCAGGGAGTTAATTTTACCACAGTTGCTGTCTTATAGAGTCTCTTCAGCCTTAAGCTTGATGTCTGTGAAGTTCATCTTGCAACTGATAAAAACTTCTTGACTGCCAAACTCCTCATTCAAGGAACTCAAAACTTTAGTAAAGCTCTAGCCATTCTTGGGAAGGCAAGGAAAGATGATTGTCTGAGTATCAGCATCCAGACAATTGATGCTAGTGGAGTTCCTCATGGCTGTGCCTGCACCATACAAGTAGTTCTGATAGAGACATAAAAACATGGCTACATTGCTCTTGTGCTCAAACTTTTTGCAAGTTAACAGGATTAAAGTTAATATGCTCATGAGTGAGAGGCATGAGTGATGTGCACAGGAGAGTGTGTAAGGCAGATGCAACCCAGAGTGGAGGGTGTAAATCCGGCTTCAGATATGTGCCTACAGTTCTCTTCCTGATGAACATCTTGGTTAGCCTCTCTGTCAGGGGAGACAATAGAAGGCTTGAGAGTGATCAGAATGTTGTCTTCAGGCTCCAAGACAGGTTATATAACTTGCATAGCATTTGGTGCCATGTGTACCTGGTTATTATCACTATCATAACTGTGGTAGTACTCAGGACTGAAAGATAACATCTGACCATAATGTGAGAAGAAACTCATGTCTCTTCCATGACTTCTATCAGCAGAGAATTGAGCCTGTAGGTCCAGGGCATCAGATCTACTGTTCATTCTATCCAGCTGGTTCTAGAACGTGTCCAGGACTACTTGTTAGTCATCTAGCTCATCCTGGTAGACCTTATTCTCTTGGCAGCTGACTGTTGTAAGATGATTGGTTTAAACTAGACATTACTGATGTCAATGTGCCTGCCATTAATTAGGCTCTAGTTTAATGCTCCAAATAGACCAATAACATGGATGAATAACCAGTCCAGTGATCAATGGGTCATAACATCAGAGGGTTATTTAGCCCATCAAACAATAATAATGATTGATGGGCTGAATACCAATATGATCCAACATTCAAGCCTAATCAGAGTATCAGTGGCTAAAGATTATTTCCATCCCCTATATAACTCTTCCCTTGTTGTCAGGGCCAAGGGCTCTCAACTCTGATCCATTTAAACTATAGTCTAAGAGAGATCCTTTACTTATTATTCATACCAAGAATAATCACAATAGGAAAAAAAGAAACTAGATTATTTTTATACCATTTGTATTGGTCTTTGAGATTCTTTCAGATTATCCCTGAAGGTCCTTGTCTCTCTATCTGGGGGGTCATGCTAAAAGTTTGAGACATCAGCTGACTAATTCTAATCATATTCCTTTGGCCAGGTTCAAACTTTGCGCTTTGCTTCATTATTCATCTGAAAAAATACTTTGACAGTTTTCTTCTCATCTGGGGCTTTCATTTGAGCATAAAAACGCTAAAAACTGATTGCTGGACTCTGAGATATGATTAGATTTGCCCACCCACTAAATATGGCTTGCCTTGATTTGAAATCCAATCTCACAACTATTTCTTGACATGTTGACAGGGTTTTTGAACTCAGCTCTTTAAATTGCCATAACTTTGGATCTAGGGTACCTAGGGGGATCATCAAGGTGGCTTTCTGACAGCAAGAGTTAGATTTATTGATCCAAGCTTTTAGAACGTGACTTTTTAAAGCTACCATGTCATGGTGGGCCATGACACTTGTTATTATTAATAAAGATTGATTTTATGCAATATACATATTACTCATACTAGGTTAGACTTTTGATAGGACTTAGTTTAGGGTAAAGTATAACACATTATAAACCAAGCTAAGCAATTGACATATACTATATTCTACATTGCAACATTTTGATGCTCACTCAGAATGCAGCAGCCCAATGGTTCTCATTGCCCTATGGGAGACCAGTCTTTTTCCCAGGGAGGGAATGGAGATGACCTTCTCCATGCTTTTCTCTACCATTTTCAGGACCATCCTGACAGGCTTTTCACGGAGATTATTTGCCTTGATGGTACAAGGGATGGTCTCCCTAGAAAATTTGTTGCTTTTGGTCAATTTAGGGTTGACATGCAGCACCCCTGTCAAATAGAAGACCACTTGGCCTTACACCTGCACGTCCCAGTTCCACTTGAAGTGGATGGCAATGCAGAGCCCACCCATTAACAGCTGTAATAGGCAAAAGGCAGCATGGATTGCAGTGCTTACCAAAATGAGGAAGCACATGAGAAGTTGGCAGTACTATCATCCTATTGCACAACAGCCAAAGAAAAATTCAGAAACTTCACAGGGATTACACCCAATTAGCTCTGCTTACAGATGAAGACAATCAAACAAGAAAAGGAGTAATTGCACAGTTTTGTCCATCCTGTGATTTTCATAATTGCATACATCTGGGGTATCAACTCTCTGTCATCTTGCATCAAGGGAATTGGATTAAAAACCAGCATGCATTTCTCTGGAGTCTGTATGATGAGCTTGTAGGGTTGATGTCCAACATTAGCCACCAGATAAACAGCCTAGTAGGTCATCAAAACTATACAGCTATATGATCTGCTCAGCTTGAGGAACACCTTACCAGCTATGTTGCCACAATGCTTGGTACAATGCTAGAACATAAAGGGACTGGAAGAAATTTCTATGCATGGTAACACATCACGTTAAGGGAGCAGAGACCACCTTTTGCTACTTGTGCAATGAAATTGAGTTGCTCCATTGTGCCTTGAGGATGATCAAGAATGGTTCTGTTACGTAGCCTAACAAGGAAGCTACTGTCATAGTCCAGCAGGGCAACCACCAGAATCAACCACCAGAATCAACTCATTCTGCAAGTCAACTTACTGAATGTCAACAATTTGTTGACATTCAGTAATTCAACATTATTTTAGTATTTATCTGCCGGAATTGGGCATTTCTTAAACTAAGCAGATTTTTCATAGTGAATTATTAAGTCAGAATGTTGAAACCACAGGCTTAACCCGCCAGCAAGGTTCCAATCAAGCGGGGTTGTGACCCGCAATCTGATTGCCCAGTCACTCAAAGCCAGACTAGGAAGTCAGCTCAAATTAAAAAATCCAACAACATGAACAGATGATGATCATTCATGGTGGAACCTTGTTTTGGTGCTTGACCATTACCAGGATCAAGCCACCCCCCTTCATCATCCAGCTGTGTGATCACCAATCATGTTCCTGTTATCCTTGATTCACATGAACTATATAATCACTATCTCACAATAAAGATTATTATCCATCTTCTAAATATTTTTCCCTGTGTAACTCTGCTAAAACAGCACAGTTACAACATTGGAAGCACAGGTAGGTTCTCCATCCTACCTTATCTTGAAAAATTCTTCCTGTTGCCTGCACGCGCCGCGGCAAACAAATCCTTGACAGAATTATGTCTGGCCTCCTGCCTGACTGGACCCTGTACACTCCTGGTACCGCCATACCTGATGGCTTTGTCCTGTACCAGAATACGGTGATCCTGCTACCTGCCTTCAATGCCATGTCTGAACGAGGTTTCTTTCAGGCTCCCTCCTCAATGCTGTGACCATCTGACAAAAACATCATGCTGCCTACGTAGCTCAGAGACTACAAAGCGCCGCCTTGGAACCTTTTGCCAGGGCCAACAACAACAACGCTGCCGCATGAATTCAGTTTGCTCAGAGAAAGCTGGCTCAGATGGAATGCCCACAGCAGTTTTGGATTGCAGAGATCTTCATCTGACTGACTCATGATGCTGGTACCTGGTGCAACAAGTGGCATGAAGAGCACACCAACAAGAACTGGGATACCTTTAATCAAGACTTCCTGGAAAGATTTGTTCTTAAAGATACAGCGCTCATGATCATATGCCAAGTGAAGAACCTGACCCAGACAGGCACTGTAAAGGAACTCACCCGCGCCTACAAGGAACTCCGTCTTTGTGCACCATCCAACATGGCCTTTGACACCCCAGCCACACACCTCATGTACTACAACGCTCTTAAGCTGCACGTGATGAGACATGTGAATCTGGATCAGGTGACCAACTTAAAAAGCCTGTACCGTGAAGCAGAGAAAGCAGAGCAGATATCCAACACACTGCATAAGGCACAATAGGGAAACAAGAAAGACCCAAGGATTCACATCCAAGCAGGCGCTCTGCTTGACCACCTCTTGGAAGCAATGGGAACAACGCCAACCACAAACCCACAGGTTCAAATGGGCATGAAAATGGAAAAAATGGCCAGTCAAACCGTACCCATTTCTGTGTCACTGCCACACAAGGCAATCAAGATGAGGGAAAATCCTGGGGAGAGCACTAAGCAAGCCATGCTCTTCCCACGCAACTCCTGACTTGCTCAATGATGAATACCAACCCAAGGACGTGGACCAATGCCCAATGATCCAGGTGCCCTTGGAAGACCCAGTGCTGTACACCATTGCCAGACATCCCAATAAATTGCTGTCTTATCCTTTCTGCTTTTGCAGTTACACAGGCTCAGCACTCCTGGAATTGGGCGCATTTTGAACCCTAGTCAACAGCAGCTTTGTAGATAAGTTCAAGCTGGCCACTAATCATTTACAGATTAAAAATGTGGTCCTGGCTGACAAACACCACATTGCTGTGACAAAAGAAACTGCCCCCTTTTCTGTCATGCTTGAGAACCTCCACTACACCATTCAAGGTCCTATCATCAACTTCACAAAGTTTGATATTGTGCGGTACTAGACTGGCTGCAAAAGAACAATCCTCACGTAGACTGGGTAACCTCAGTGTTGACCATCAAGCGCAAAGGTGTCAACCACCAGATCTACCCTGACTCTGTGGACTAACTTCTACGTGACCACAACTTTGTGCGCATCACAGAGACCCAGGACAAGAAGAAAAACCTGAAAGCAATTGATTGGGACTCCTGCCAGTACAAGATCATACATTTCAAAGATCACCAGGATACCTCTACACCGCAGGACCGCAAAATTGTGGCCTGCTATCCAGAAATCTTCAAAGAAGCGCTACCTGGACTGCCCCCTGAGAAACACATCCAACACTCCATCCAACTCAAAGAGGCTGTCCCCAAGGAGCGCCTTATCTACAGGCTGACCCAAAATGAAGACAACACCTTATGCACCTACCTCAAGGAGGCATTGAAAAAGGGACTTATACGCCCCTCACAGTCTCCCTTTGGGGCCGCCATATTCTTTGTGGCTAAGAAAAACTATACTTTACAACTGGTCACAGACTACCAAGCCCTAAACAAAGTTACCATTAAGAATTATTACCCACTACCACTGATTGACAGCCTCTTTGATGCCTTGGGAGGAGCCACAGTCTTCTCCAAGATTGATCTGATGGCAGGCTACAACCAAATTTGCATTAAGGAGGGAGACATCCCAAAAAGGCCTTCCACACTAAATACAGCTCCTAAGAATGTGTGGTACTCAACTTTGGCATGACCAATGCTCCATCCACCTTTATAACCTTCATTAACAAAGTATTTTTGCTCAATATAGGCAAGCATACCCTAGTGTACCTAGACAACATCATTGTCTACAGCACCTTGGTGAAACAACACCACAAGGACCTTGAGGCAGTCTTTGCCACCTTGGGTTAACACAAACTGTTGGCCAAGCCCTCCAAGTGCAAGTTCTTCTTCAAATAACTACCCTTCCTAGGACACATAGTCTCAAAGGACAGCATCAAACCCAACAGTCAAAAGATACAGGTCATCTGCAAGATGCCACCACCCAAGAACAAGTTAGAACTCTGCAACTTCTTGGGAATGGTGGCCTATGTACAACACTTCATACCTGACTGTGGCAAATTGACTGCCCCCTTATCTGCCATAACAGGCGCCAAGTCTAAGTTTGTGTGGACCCCTGCAGTAAAAGTTGCAGCAAAGGGTTGCTAGTTTCTACAAACAGTTATTCAGTGACCTAATTCTTAATACTATACCTGTTGATGGTATAGATACAGCCTATAAAGGAAGAAGAATACTAAGATTTATAGAAAAAACTTGTGTTTATTTAGATAGTATTGCACTTATATAGTGTGAGACAGGGGAATTGCTACCACAGGCAGGGAGGTACAGACAGAAGGACTTCCCAAATGGAGGAGAGTGGATTGGCACAGCTAAAAGTCCTGCGCAAGAGAAAGAATGCTTCCTTGCGGCTTTCCTTAAGAAGATAGATATAAATAACTTTGTTGTTCTATTTATAATCCCAGAAGTGAAGCCCATGCCTTGTTTAAATTTGAAAGACAAATCAAACACCTGTTTTAGAGGCGTTTTAAACGTCTTTATCACTAGTAAAATCAGGGTGCAATAGTGCAATCACGCAACTGTTCTGTTGCTCAATTCCTAGATGGACAACTTAATGTCTAATCCATTCAATCTGCAACATTTCCCTCCACTGGATTAGACAACAGGGTCAAGAATGCTTGGCATCTCTAGGTAGCGGCTATAGTGTTTGGGTCAATTCACATGTCTTGTTAGGTGGGGGTTTGTTGCCCAATCCTTGGTCATTGGCTTTGTGGATCTGTAGACACCCAGTTGTGTTTCTTGGCTGTCATTCAGGTGGTAGAACAGTTGGTGTGGTACAGAAAGAGTCTTGTCAGTCTCCAATAAACATCTAGCTCTTTTATTCTTATTCCTCATACTTTAGTGCAACACTATTGCAAACATGACAACAACCCATGAAATTTTTTAATTAGGCTTTTGTTTTTTTGGATTATTGTCCTCATTGGGGCTTACTCTTGGTCACTAGGAGCAGCACACATATAAAGAGCGTGTACTCTAGTAATCAATTGCCCATAATGGGGCTCCTCAAGGGTGTAGGATTTGGGGCCAGTCTTCAGGATACCTTGAACTGGGCCTTGCCAAAGGGAGGCAAGGTTAATTTGCGGCCATACCCTCTATTGCTGAAGAAGTAGACTGAGTCTCCTACCAGGTAAGTGGGTAAGGCAGGGCGTTTGGATGCAGCTTGTTCTAGGTCCTGCAACTTATGATTTAAGTTTATGGTGTAGGCCTCTGGTTGCAAGCAAATAAGGGTTTAAACCAGCTTGTTGAGGTACGCCTCCAGGGACATAACCAGGCTGGGCTTTACCAAGGAATAACGTAGAAGAGGAAGTCCTGGTTGCCGGCTGTAGAGCAGTTGAAAGGGTGGCTTGCCAGTGGCCTGATGGTACCCAATGTTATATGCAAAGGTGGCCGCATGCAGGAAGGTATCCCATTCAGTCTCATGTTGATGACTGAGCTTCCAGAGTATCTGGACCAGGCTCCCATTAGTGCGCTCTACCATGCTATTTGTCTGTGGGTGATAAGAAATGGATAGTGTCCCACAAATTCCCATCACTTTGTTGAGGCAGGGTATGATATAACTGGTGAAGTTGGTACAATTGTCTGTCAGCAGGATCTGGGAGCAACCATGTTTGTATATGATATTCTCCAGGATGAACGTGGCTGTCACCAGTGCAAATTAGTTGGGAATTGCCTTGGCCTCTACCCATTTAGTCAGATGGTCAACTGCCGCAATGATGAACTTGTTGCAACTGTTAGTAGCTGGCAGAGGGCCCACTACGTCAATAGCTACAGTGTGGAAGGCAAACCCAGGGCGTACCAGTCTGTGTTGAAACTTGGCAACCTTAGGCCTCTCAATGTTGCAGTCATGACAGTTAGCTAGCGTATCCACTACGTCAGTGTGCATTCCTTCCCATAAGCAGTGCTGCTGTAGCAGAGCTAACGTCTTCTGTATACCACCATGGCCAGAGTCTTGTGAGCAATCACCACTGAGTCCATGCGTAGGGATGGGCATATGTAGGGTAGCCAAGAGTCTCCACAAAGCTTCAGGAGTTGTCCCTTAGAGACCTTGGTATCAACAGTTAGCTTCTTGAGAGCTCTCTGTATCTCTACCAGCTCTTCCCCCCACAAAGAAGGATCCTCCATAAGCTTGTCATAGAAAACGTCAGCCATGGGGGATACTAAGGCAACAGTGGGAAGGCGGGAGAGGCATTCAGCATTCTGGTGGGCTGCCCCAGCTCAATGAATGATCTTGTAGTCATAAGCTTGAAGTTTAATAGCCCAACACGCCAGACGTCCTTTGGGGTCCTTGAGGGGCTTCCACCATTGCAAGGAGGCATGGTCTGTTACAACTATGAAATGTACCCCATGGAGATAGACTCTGAACTTTTGGTAAAAGTATATCACAGCCAGACACTCTTGTTTGGTGACAGTGTAGTTCCTCTTGTGATCATTGAGCGTACATGAGCAGTATCCAACAGGGTGTTCAAGTCTGTCAGAGTCCAGTTGGGAGAGAACACCCCAAATTGCTGTCAGCCTATCATCTGTATGAACCACAAAACGGCTTGGAAAAGTCAGGGTAGGCCAGCACAGGAGCTGCAGTCAGTGCTTCTTTGAGAGCATTGAAGGAAGATTGGCACACTGGACTCCAGAAGAATTCCTTATCAGCTTAGAGAAGCTGAAAAAGGGGGTCACCCAGGGATGCAAAGTTGGGGATGAAGCAGCAGTAGTACCCAATCATCCCCAGGAAGACTTGCACGTCCCGCTTATTGGCCAGGATCTGTATTTGCTCAATGGTTTCCACCTTCAGAGGTACAGGGCAGAGTTCATCTTGGCTAATAATGAACCCCAAGAGCTTAAGATGCTCCTTGAAGAAGTTGCACTTGCGTGGCTTGAGATTAGCTACAAGTAACCTTTGGAAGACTTCCTCCAAGTGTTGTAGGTGATCATTAAAGGTTTGGGAGAACACATTGATGTCATCCAGGTAGACCAAGACACTGGTGAGTTTGAGGTTGCCCATCACTGCATCCATAGCCTGTTGGAAGGTAGCTGAGGCATTAGACAGACCTTGAGGCATCCTTGTGGGTTGGAATAGCCCTTGGTCAGTGATGATTGCACTTTTTTCTTGATCAGCAAGGGGTAGGGCAATCTGTCAGTACCCACTGATAAGGTCCATGGCGCTGAAGAACTTGGTGCCACCCAGTTGGTCCAAGGTATTGTCAATACAAGGGAGGGGATATGAATCCTTCTTGGTAACAGCATTCAGTCAACGGTAGTCAATCACCACACAGTTGCTGCCATCCTTCTTTTTGACAATCAGGAAAGGGGAAGCCCAAGGGCTTTTACTGAGGACCAGTAAGCCAGGTCCCAATAGCTTCTGAAGCTCTTTGTTAGCCACGGCATGATTGGCTTGACTGCGCTGTATAGGTATGGAGCAGGTAGGTGGAATGCCTTGGGTGTCAATATGATGAGGAACATCTGCAGTCTTGCCCAGGTCATAATCATCTTTGGCAAACACATCTTTATACTGGGCAAAGAGATCCATAGCTTGATTCTTCTGCTCTTCAGAGAGGCTAGATAGAGAGTTGTGGCTTATAACCAATAACACCAGTGGTTGCTCACAAGGTAGACCTAACTCAGAGAAGTCAGCAAAGGGGGAAGTCTCCTGCAGGTTATCATGCTCTTCCAGGCGTATATAAGCCAGAAGTTGTTGTTTGGAGACAACCATAGCTTCACAACTCATGTTGGACAAGAGTATGAGTACCTCCTTCTCACTTGGCATGAGGATGCCTGGTGCAACCCATGGTTCTAGTCTGGAGGCATTAGGGATGCCAAAGATTTCTTCATGAGTGCCAGCAAGAGGCCTGTATTGTGGATCACCTGGGCACCAGGTGGGATAGTCATATTACAGGAGGCGTAGACTGGGATACCCTTGGCCTCCCCAATTGAGAGAGGTAGCACCTTGATCTTCTTACTATGCAGTGTATAAGCAACTGGAATCTCTCTGCCGGCGTACTCCAGATTGATGTAGTGCAGGCATTGTAAGGGCAGGTCAGACAGTCAATCACCATGATAGAACATGGGTATAGAATGGCCCAATATTCCAAGTGTATGATCTCCATAGTTAGTCACAATGCCATACTGAACCATGAAACTAATCCCAATAAAAATACTATAGCTTTTGTTTTCCAGACTATAGCAGGAGCAGTGACCATTAGCTTTCCAAAGCAAAGAGGGAGAGAAGAGTAGGCTCCTTTTGCTCTAGTAGTCAGTGGCCCAGCAGCACCAAACTCTTCATGGTAGGCCAAGTCTGGTGCCAGCTTAAGCTTCTTAACCAGCCAAGAGGTAATAATGTTTTCAGGGGCACCAGTATTCAGTAAGGCCCAGACATGAGTCTTGTTCATTACCAGGTTGATATAGATGCAATCCTGGCGGACCTCTCTGATCTCCACAATCTTTGAGACCTGGTGCTGCTTAGTCCTTTAAACTTCTCCAGGAAGGTAGCCATGGCAGCTCCCACAGCTGGGCTTACTTCCTTGAGGGATTCTAGTGGTGCTGAGATGTTTACTGTGTGGAGCAACTTGGCCATTTGTTCAGCACTGTCTTCCTCATGAGTGACTTCAACACCTGGTTGAGACAGTTGTTCAGCATAAGGTAAGGAAACTGTTTTCCAAGCTATTTGGGGGATAACACCTGAGGGCAAAGTGCAGTTCAATGAGTTCACGTGCTAACAGTGAGGACTCAATGGAGGAGGTCCTCTTGAACTCTGTCAGACTCTGCATCCTCATGTATTGGTTGGAAGTTGAAGTCAATCAGAGAGGGTTCATCCTTAGGGTTGGTCCCAGAGGATGGCAAGGCAGCAGGCCTCTGATCTGGTTTGTCAGGGGGCAGTGGCATGGGGGGAGATGAGGGTGTCAAAATTACAAAGGCAGCAAGGATTTCTCCTTGTCCTGGCTGCTTAGTGGTTTTTTGACTGGTCCTCATTGTCCTCCTCAATATCACCGTCCTTGGCGTAGTCCTCCTCAGTGTCCTCCATGCCTACATGATGGATCTTTTGACGTGGATTACTACATTCCTGAGAGAAGTGGCCAGCCATACCACATTTAAAGCAAGTACGGGGGCCATTGTTGACTGGAGCAGGCCCAAACTTGTCAGAAGGCTTGGGCATCTCAACAGCCACACGGGGTCTATGCTCAGATTGCTGGCAAGGGCAGCCTTTAAGAAGAGGGACTTTGAACTCCTCCTTGTAGGTGCGTAGGAGGCAGATCAGATCTGGTACAGTGCAAGCGTTGTAAATGCCTGACTTAAGGACCAGAGATAGTTCCCAGTTGACACATACAGCATTAAGGAGTGCTGACTGCACATCAGTAAACTGCACCACACTCATAGACAACAGAGTTTGAGCTTCAAGGTAGAACCTAGAAGTGAAGTCTTAAAGGTTTCCCCCACCTTTAACTTGGTGTCAGCAAAGTCCATCTTACAACCAAGGAGTGCTTCTTGGCTACCAAATTCTTCTGTCAAGCCTCTGGAGACATTGGCAAAAGTCCATCCATTCTCAGAGAGACGTGGCAAGATAATGGTTTGAGTCTCAGCATCCAGACAGTTGATGATTGTGGAGTCCCTCATGGCATTGTCTATGCCATACATGGAGTTCTGGTACAGACGTAAGAACATGGCCACATTGCTCTTGCAGTCAAACTTGGGTATATTGACGGGCTTGAAGTTGTTGGAGCCATGTTGGAGGGGTGCAGGTGTGATCCTCACTGGAGAGCGGGTGAGACAGGAACAGCTGAGAGTGGAGGCAGCAAACCTAGCCTCAGAAGCGCAGCAACAGTTTTCCTCTTGCTGGGCTTCACGTTCACCTTCTCTGTTTTGAGCAGCTCCAGAAGCTTCAGGGGTGGCCAGGACGTCATTCTCAGACTCCAGTACTGGCTCTAATACTCATACAGTGTTAGGAGCCAACAAAGTGTGGTCCTCATTGCTTTTGTAGCTATGATAGAACTCAGGACTAGAGGACCTCAGTGGACTGTGGTGACTCTTGGAGTTGATGGACATAGCCTGTAAGTTGACAGCCATAATCTTACTGTCCATCTTATCCAATTGGCTCTGGAAGGCTTCCAGGAGAAGTCCTTGCTCGTCCAGCTCATCTTGGTAGACCTTGTTCTCCTGACGGGTGATATCCAATTCATCTTCCAGAGAGGTGATGCGCTTTTTGTAGGTGGCAAGCTCAGCTTGGAGCAAGGCTATTACTTCCTTGTCCTTCCTGACTTGGGTCTGGCTGTTGGCTCTGTCATGCAATTGGCAAAGTTTGAGACAATCCTGAAGTTCTGACACAGTGTGGTAGCCATCAAACAGGAAGGCAAGATTGGCACTCTGCTGGACCAATTCCGTCTGCATCTTCTTGTAGTGATCAAAGAGCTCAAGGATGTCTCAACCAAGAAGGGCGCTGGAAGGGGAGTTGTTGGTGAAAGCAGAAGTGGGGGTGAACAAGGGGATGGTGGCAAGGCAACGGGCTAATACTTCCACCTCATGAGTCAGGCTTTGAATTATGGGGCCAGTCTCCAGCACGTGGTTTGTAACTACACTAATCCAATTGGCGTCTACACTCTGATGGGTGAGGGTCTGTACCACATGCACTAGAACTAGCTTGGCTATACCTGCTTCAATGGCATCAACCTAGTGGAGCATGGTGCTCTGGGCGTTGGTGACTTTGGCAAGATACTGATTGGCAGTGGTGAAAGTATTGCCAAGCTCAGAGTACAGAACCTGGAGGAATGTCTGTTGATTAGATACCAGTATTCCCTGATCATGCACTAGGCTTTGGATGCGGCCCAGGTGCATTTGGTTGTGGCATACAGCAGGATGGGCAAATTGGTGTAGGTAGTCCTTGATATGTTCAACAATACAGAGGTCACAGCGGAGCTAGTCAGGGTTGAACAGGGAGAGATTCTAAAAGCAACCCAAGGTGTTTTCAGAAGAAGGCTGTTGAATGGCCAGGTGTTCAGAGCAAGAACCCTTTCCAGCAGCATCATCATCCATGGTGTGTATGGCATTAAAGATGGCGTCCTCAGAAGGTGAAGAGTTGGTGTCCATCTCCAAGGGGGCAGGGGCTTGTAGGAGCAGTGGTTGACCAAAAACAATAGCCTGGGGGCGTTGATGTTCTGGCATGAATTGGCTTGGGTTGGGCAGGCCATAGAGAGCACCTTCTCTTTCCCCAGCATGGGCATTAGCAGCAGTAAAGGCTGGTGCCTGGTGGTAAGGAGAAGCAGTGGCAGGAGACTGGGCCAGGGGCATACCTCCCTCCCATTGAAAGGACTGCGGGGATGGGGGATTTTGGTGTTGTAAGACATGAGCGCCAATGTCGTAAAAGTTGCAGCAAAGGGGTGCTAGTTTCTATAAACAGTTAGTCAGCGACCTAATTCTTAATACTATACTTGTTGATGGTATAGTGACAGCCTATGAATGATAGAAGAATAATAAGGTGTATAGACAAAACTTGTGTTTATTCAGATAGTATCACACTTATATAGTGTGAGGCAGGGGAATTGCTACCAGAGGCAGGGAGGCACAGACAGAAGGACTTCCCAAATGGAGGAGAGTGTATTGGCATAGCTAAAAGTCCCGCGCAAGAGAACAACTGCTTCCTTGCAGCTTTCCTTAAGGAGTTAGATATAAATAACTTTGTTGTTCTATTTATCATCCCAGAAGAGAAGCCTGTGTCTTGTGTGCATACAAAAGACAAATTGAACACCTGTTTTAGAGGCGTTTTAAACGTCTTTATCACTAGTAAAATCAGGGTGCAATAGCGCAATTGCGCAACTGTTCTGTTGCTCAATTCCTAGATGGACAACTTAATGTCTAATCCATTTAATCTGCAACAACCCCCCAATGTGACCTCTGTTTTAGACAACTCAAGGAGAAACTCACAACAGCTCCCATCTTATAATACCCCAAACATGACGGGGAATACCAAATGGAAACCAACGCCTCAGATGCATCCATTGGGGGAGTACTAAAAATCAAAAATAATGACAGTGAATTCCTGCCTGTAGCCTACAAATTGCAAAAATTGATAGATGGCAAGTGTCAATACCCTATCCACTACAAAGAACTGTTGGCTATTGTGCACTGTCTATTCAAATGGCGCTGTTACCTAGAACAGCAGATATAATTCACAACATTAACCAATCACAAGTGCTTATATATATTTAAGACTCAAGCAAATCTGTTGCAACACCAAGCCTGGTGGATGGAGCTATTGGAGAGATTTAACATGCTCATCCAGTACAAACCTGGGGCCAAGCTTGCCATGACAGACGCCCTGTCCTGCCTGTATGTTTGTGCTTCAAGAGGAGAGAATGGAATTGACCCAGACTGGCCTCTCTTAGTACTACAAACAAAATATGAAGGGTTCCCCCCAGAACATCCAACATAACAAAAGAAACAGATATAAAAAACAAACACTTATTTGCTGACGTATACCAGACCCTACACAGAAAAATGTCTGACAGCACTACCATTCCCTATATCCCCACACATCAGAAGGTAGACACCATCCTACTCTATCACAGAGACCTTAGACACACCAAGAGCCAAAACCTATATGAGCTCCTCAAGCACAAGGCATGGTGGTCAACCTTATATCACAATGTTCAAGATTTTCTAGACCAATACAAGGTATGCAATAAAATTGCCAAAAGCAAAACCCCTCCAAAGTCAATACTTTCCATCTGCACACAGCTACCTTTCAAAGTATGGGCTCTTGACATAGTGGGCCCCATGCCAGGAAAACAAAATGACAAGAAATACTTCATCACTGCCATTGACTTTGCGACAAGATGGCCAGTAGCCCAAGCAGTAAAGGCACACACTGGCAATGACGTACAACAATTTATTGGCAAGGAGATAATCAGCAAGTTCAGAAAGCCAGAACTCCTGGTAACCAATAAGGAAAATAATTGACCTCCAAAACCACCAACATATGCCTCAGAAAAAATGGGGTCAAACACACTGTAACAAAACCATACCACCCACAGGCCAATGGGCATGTAGAGCGGCTTAATGGTAGCCTTGTGCAAGCCTTAGCCAAACTCACTGCCAGGAGACCTGAAGACTGGTATAAGCAGCTACCAACTGCATTACTTGTGTGTCAAACCCAAGTGAACAGATCCACCGGAAAAGCCTGTTTGAACTGGTATACGGCACACAGCCAAATATCATTCAAGCATTGACAGGACCTAAACTAGAAATTTCAAGTGAAGTCCTTCCACGCTCAGAACCTCACATTGTAAAAGCTAACAGTGAACAAACAGTGAAAGAAAATGAATGTTTACAAAAAAGCCTTTGTCCCCATCTGTAATAGACATGAGGTTGGGGACAAAGTTTGGGTCATGAATGTTGACAAGAGCAAGCTACAACCCAAAAAAAGTGGGGCCAGCAATCATCCTGAAGATGAACAACAATAACACTTACCTCATGCAAGGGCTTGGAAAATGCAAGCAAGACAAGACCTTACACCATGATTGCCTACAACCCTGCAAAGCAAGACAGAAACAGCTAGAAACTGCCCTGCCCACCACAGAACAGCAACTAGTTCAATACAGCGCCCAGGATCCTGACAACCTCCCTGACAACCTGCCCCCAGAGGAGGCTGGCTTTCAGTTGGGGGAGGGGGTGTCAAAACCGCAGGCTCAACCCGCCAGCAAGGTTCCAACCAAGCAGGTTTGTGACCTGCAATCTGATTATCTGGTCACTTGAAGCCAGACTAGGAAGTCAACTTGAATTACCAAATCCAACAACATGAACAGATGATGATCCTCTACAGTGGATACCTTGTTTTGGTGCTTGACTCATTATCAGGATCAAGCCACCCCCTTCTTCCATACAACCATGTGATCACCAATCATGTTCCTGTTATCCTTGATTCACATGAATTATATAATCACTATCTCACAATAAAGATTATTATCCATCTTCTAAATATTTTTCCCTGTGTAATTCTGCTAAAACAGCAGTTACAACAAGAATTGCAAAATTGAAAAGGAACAGGCATAATATCAACACTATTTAGACAAAGGCTTAATTTTAAGACAAAAATCTAATATAATTTACTATGAAAATGTAAGTTTCTTTGTACTTTTACATTAAGGTCAACTCCAGGAAGTAATATCTGGATGTCAACACCAAATAAGAATCCATAAATTTCTTAATAAAATACACAATATTCTAAAAATAACTAAATTTTATAATTTATACTACTGTTTTTATTAAATATATATTAGATAAGCATTGAACAAAGACATATGCCACTTTTCAGAGTGTTATTTGTATTATTTTAATATTTACTGTTATTTTAAACTCACTGGCTAAACTATAGCTTATTTCCAGAATTCCACTTAAGCCAAAACACATATGTTAAAACTAGAAATTACATATGTATTTGTAATGTTGACTTTGTGTTAAATCAACACATCACCTAAATTGCAACAAAGGGGGTTGGCTAAGCAAACAAAGTGATATAATTTAAGCAAGATTTAATGGGAGAGTTACTATAAAAGAGCGCTGACTGCCTGAATGTTGACACCTTCACTGGTTTATTAGTAAAACACTGCCGCTTAACAAAAAGCAAACATACAATGGTGAGATAATTCAGGCCAAAGTACCCAGGGATGTACTTTAGACTTCCCTCTACAATCCCTATAATTTAGTTTTAATAAGCTAATATGCAAATTTTTAAATTTTTAAATTTAAAAATAATCAATTTTGGCCTTAAAAAACTGACTCTGGAAAATATTAACTAAGCTTTATAAGTGATTTACATAGTGTTTTCTAGTTTAATGCTGACTGTCAGTATGTCGAAAGTCAAAATTAAAGTGTTTTATTTATGCTGACAAACTAAATTAAATATTTTTGACTATTGTGACAAACAGAGTGTAAACTTTTTATTTAAACATGGTTTTTTCTTATTCTCTACTAATAAAATAGCTCTAAAATTACTTTCCATACTTCTATAAACTATTTAATTCATAATAAGAATAAAACAAGTGATTATTATTTAATTTTATTCATGTTTCACATGATTATTCTTACTTTATGAACTATACTCTAATTATTGTAGGACAAATCTTCCAAGAAGCCACAAACTGACCCCAAGTCAATCAAAAAAGTGCCCAAAGCCTCTGGAAAGGCCCAAAGTCCCTACCCAACAAAAAACCAGCCAAAGAGCCCTCAAAGAAACAGAAGACAATGGAGAAGACTCCAGACCCTGAAAGCAAAGAGCCCTCCTCTGCCCCCTCCTCTTCTCTAACCTGGTACCAATCAGAAGGAGATGAGTTACACTAAACAAGCAAGGAAGAAAGAAGATACCCAAGAGTCCAGAACCCCAGTCAAGCCCAGATGAATCAAGCTCAAAGGAATCAAGCCCCAAGGAATCAAGCTCATCTCAGTCTAAGAAGCGCAAGAATCCAACTCCAGATAATTCCCCTCCACCACCCAACAAATCTGCACCTCCATCCTCCTAATCAAGTATCAATAAAGTAGATCCTGATGATTCTCTGTCTGACTATCATCAAGCACCAATTGGCCCATGGGATCCCCTAAAGGTTCACAATATATGTAACATAAAAGAAGAGTTTAAGCTCCCAAAGGAGTTCCCTGGTTTCTCCCTCTAATGTCTGTCAAAGGAGATGCAAGTTTAGTCTGTGATGGCTATGTTTTTAATTGCAACAATCAAAAGAAAGCAGGAATAATCAAGCATTATGTGTGTGAAGATAGAAGCTGCGCTGCCAGGATCAACACAGAAGGATGGGATAAAGTCACCAGTGAAAAAGGAGAGCACACATGCAATGCTCCAATCAGTCTTATTGAAAAGCTTCTAAAGTGGTACTTCTACCAAATGGTTTCAATCTCCAAAGACATCAAGGCTTCTGATCTGGCAGTTAAGGCCACCACACACCTAAGTAACAAGAGCCTGAAGCTCATCCCTGACTGCAACCTGTTAGTGAAGTACATATGTGACAAGCGCCGTGATCTATTCCCCCATAAGAAATCTGCCATGGTCCAAGGAGAGTTAGTATTGACAGAGGAGTTAAAGATGTTCAATGGTGATGAGGTTTTCATTTTACATGATGATGGGCCTACATCAAAGGCAAGAATTATATGCTATGCTACACAACAGAACCTGGAGCAGTTAAAGGATTCAGAAACCTGATTATGTGATAGTACCTTTGCAGTATGCCCCTGCCTTTTTTACTAACTATGGGTTGTACATTCCCTTATTGAAGGCAAGGTACTCTCATTTGCCTACTTTCTGCTTCCTGGGGCAACAGAAAGAGATCTACACAAAGGCCTTTAAAATTCTTCAGGAGGGCATCAAAGCCCTGCCCAATAATAAAAGGAGTTCCCCTGGCCATAACACCAGAGCCAATCCAGATGATGATGAAAATTATAAAGCCACTCTTGCTGCAGAACAAGAAGCTTGTGATAAAGCACTTGGCCCCTCAACTATAATCATAGACTATGAAACTGCCCAGTATAACGCTTTTGTAAACACCTTTGATGGAGAGGTCCAGGGGTGTTTTTCAATTATCAACAGGCTGTCAACAGGCAACTAAAAGGTCTACCTGAGCTCAGCAAGCTCCACCATCTAGATACATCAGGAAAGTGCAAGTCCTTAATTCAGCATTTTGTAGCACTAGCCTTTGTAAAGCCATAGCATGCTAGACTAGCCTTTGAGCTCCTATGCCAGGATCAATATGCCAAGAAACATGATGGTGCCTTCTAAACTTTCATTGAATATTACAAACCACAGTGGATTGGACGTAAGGTCACTAAGCGCCTGAGCAAGCCCAGAGCCAAAGCCAACTGGAACTGCTACCAGGCAGTTCTTAAGGATGAGATAATACTACTTTCATTTGGAGGGCTGGCATAAGCATATCAACTCCTCCTTTGGAATCAAGTCCAGATACAACACCTTCTACAAGCACCTCAAAGTGCAACAGGGGAAGACTGTTGCATCCATCAGAGATATTGAGAACCACCCATCCAAGAAGAAGAGAACCACCAAAGAGAAACAGTATCAAGAGAAGATCAAGGACGTTGTCAAAGCCAAATATAAGCTTTCAGAGATTGGGGAATACATCAAGAAGATTGCCACAGTTCAAAAATGGTAACCAGGTGATCACAGTCTAGCTTTTAATTAAATTTGCTGAGTATTGCCTAATTTTTATATAGTTCTTATATGTTAAGTAAAATTTTAAATACATAGTTATTCTAAATAATTCAAAAATAATTTTTGATACTGTTTTTATAAAATACTTTATTTTATATTGGTAGTTTGATGCTTTGGACTGTATTGCATGGCCTATATTGGTATTTTACTAGTAAATTATATGTTTTTTTATAGTTTTCAATATAGACTAAACTTTATATTACTTTTTCTGATTATTAAATTTTCCTATAATACATAAATTTTTATGTAGTACCTTTTTGTATATTGGATTCATTTTATCTTTATAAGTGGGAAAAAATATTTTATAGTAAAGATAGCTAATTTCATAGTGAATTATTTTTGAAGTGTATTTTTATGAATTTGTTTAATTGCCATGTATAATTTTTATGGACTTTTTAAAATCTATGTTGTCACATTACCCTAAAAAGTATCTTGAAGCTTAATTTTTTATGAAGTAAAATGTTCAGGAAACAGGTTTCTGCTTATTAAAAAAGCTTCAACATTTAGTAGTCTGCATGAGTTAAAACTTAATTCTGACTTTACAATGCTGTTGACATTAAGTATTTTTAATTCTGATTGTTAAAATATAGTGAGCTGACTTCTAGAATGAGTTAATTCTGGCGGTTGCTGACCACAATCATGACTTAAAGGAAGAGAACCCTAATAACCTGGAGAGACTAGGTAACAGTCAGTGGATTGATCAGGAAAAGAACAGTGTGTCATTTGATAGGCAAGAGTTGTTGATTGAGAAGCTTTAAGACAAATTAAATGTAGCCAATTGGACAATTATGGATCTTGCCCAAGAGGTAAAATTGTAACACAGCAACATCCAGCTGTTACAAGAAAAATTGGAGCAACTGCTCTTGTTGAACCCACGCCAGAAAGGATTGGAGCCAGAACCACAAGTCACTACCAGGAGAAGCCCAAGTGTCCTCTCCTCCAACATTCAGGCTCTGCCTGAAGATTGCAAATCCTTTCATAGTTATGAGAGCAACAAGGACAACATAGGCTGTACCATGTGTAAGGTCTATGTGGCAGAAACAGTACTGAACAGTAGTGAGATGCCCTTACCTGGGGGTGTGGCTTCAACCTCTCAAACTAGCAATAACCCTAGGGACACGGCATCAGAGGCACTATTCCATACTTTGAACTTGAGGAATACTTCTCCTCTGCCCAGAAAAAAGTTAAAACTATAGCACTTCTTCAGTGATCCAGAACTTTAAACCAACTAATCTTCCCAAGTTTAACAAGAAGTCAAACATGCACATGTTCCTCTTACTATACAACAACTTGATGTTTGGCGCAGATGACGCCATGAAGAATGCACTTATCTTCAACTTTTTGGATTTGGAAACACAAACCATAATCATGCCAAAACTGCCAGAGCAAGGATAGACATACAAAAGCGTGTTCAGAGCCCTCATTGACAAATTTGGTAGTGAAGAAGCCCTATTCTATCAAAAGATGGAGTTTACAGAAGGGGAGATTCAGAAAAAGAAATCATCATGAAGTTCTTGGAAAAATTCTACCTGGAGGCCCAAACTCTGGTCTTTATTAGAGCTTTCACTTTTGTAGATTTTAAAAGAGCTATTTTTAATTATTTGTGCCCTAACTGTGAGTTATTATTGCACTTAAGTCCAGTGTTTATGGTGCACAAACAGTTTTAGAGTTAATGTGTTACTTGGGGATCATTAAAGGAACAATTTGAGATTTCTTTCCCAGATTATAATAATCCCACCTCCTTTTACGCAAGTGAACCCAAGGGCAAGAGTTTGGATAAGGACCCCTTGAAGAAACCAACACCTGGGCCTATGTCCTTGACCAATAACTCTGCCAATAATTTCACTTGTTAAAAGTGTGGACAATTAGAACACCTTTTGTAAGAGAGGGGGCTAGACTAACAAAGTCTGGCTCCCATATTGATGGGATCAATCACCAGGATGTCATTTAGTGCAATACTGGGATAGCCGCTCAAAGAGGCCTCCCAAAGGAGACCAGATGAGAAAAGGGAGGGAAATAGGCATCTAGGGCCATAACTAGGGCTCCAGAAAGCAACCACAGAGAGCAATCCCAGGTGGGAGGGATATCTGAATCCAACGTGGGGACTTGGTGCAAGGAGGATAGGAAGGGAGCTGGGACTGCTGCAGGGAGAGGATTTGTCAAATCAGAGAAAGGGGGTTTGTTAGTCTCCTATTTGGAAGAGGATAAAAGCCCCTCAGGACCAGGGACTAACCAAGGCAACTGGGAAAATGTAGCTAGAATGGTGGGGACCTGGATGAAATGACAGAAGGCATTAGAAAGCAGATCAGGAGTAGAAACAGGCAATCAAGCAATCAGAGTAAATTTTTTTCAAATACCAGGGCTGGTGGACCAAAACAATAGGAAGATAGGCACTAATACCATCATGGCACCCTTATATAAAGGAGACAACATGGTACCAGAGGGGAGTTTCTACCAAAACTTCCAGGTGGACGGTCTGTGAGTACTGGGAAAATAACAAGAGCTCAGGTCAAGTTTGGATCCTCTTGGATCAATTCTCAGCAGAAAACCACGGCCAGGCAGGCAGTAGGGCAGGCGGGCAGGCAAACAGGCAGATGGACCAGATGGAAGCAGGAGAGAAGACAGCGGCGGGAGTTAGTACAATAACCTTTATTAAAACATAAAACTTCAAAACACAAAGGGATTTGAAAAGTCAGGAGTTTTATTCAATAATTGGAATTGGTAAGCAAGGGATCTGACAGCCCATGCTTCTATTATATACAATGGGGGGGTGATAAGGACAGTTTTTTTAAAGGGGTTATTGGAAAGCAATCTAAAGGTGATCCAGTTGAAAATCACTGCCTAATCTTCCATGGTCTGGCCCCAAGAAAATAGGGGCAGAAGGCCCAGGTGTAGGGTACAGTTAACCAATTGACTAGGAACCTTCCAGGGACTCAGGGTGCACATTTCCCTTAATGCCTTCCTCTGACGTCCCAAAGGGAAGGCTCCCAAACTCAATTATTTTGGGCTGAGGGACTTCCAAACCAGAGGAATTGCTTGCCTGGGATTCTGCTGACTATGGGATTTTATACCTGATTTCCCCAGGCTGCAGGTTAGGCACACCTGGTGCCCTGTGGCCCGCAATTTTCCGTTGGCCCGCCAGCTGTTTCAAAACAGGGCAGCACCAGGAAAGCAAACAATCCAGCTGGATTAGGGTCTCCTCCACAGTTGGAGGGGACTCCAGAGAAGGGATTGGGGTTTAAACTGTGAAGGCCACACAAAGCGCTCATCTACCATGTGGGCCAGGTCCTCAGGGCTTTGTAGGGGTTTTTGCCTGCATGTGGGCTGCCTTTTTTGACAGTCTGGGAAAAACATCCCAATTCAGGGCTAATAGTAGCCCACAGAACTTTACAGTATCCTTTCCTTCTTGTTGGGGAAGAATGTCTCTTTGGGAATGATCAACCAGGGAAAAGCTTTTGTGAGCTTTAGGGATTTTTAAAGCTAATAGACTATGGGATGGACCTAGGGACTCAGGATTCTTGCAGTGAAACTCCAATACCAGCTCTTGGCAATTGGCACAATCTTTAGAGCTTACCCAGCTGTTGACGTAATCTGGGTATCCTTTCCATGATACACAATACTGGAGAGACTTTCTCATCCTTTGGGAGTCCATTATTTCCTCTACCTCATATTTGGGAATTCCTTCAACCTCTGTAGGACCTGTATTTGAAGGCAGCGGGCCTTCAAAGGGGGCTAGGCAACATGCATTGAAAGTAGTATGATTGCAGTACAAAGGTGGGAGATCCAGCACATTTGCTCCATTTCTCTTGTCCTCCAACCTCTTGAATGGTCCCAACTGTTTTTGAACAAACTTGCAGGCCAGAACTTTCATTTGATGTTGGTAGCGTCTACCATAACAAGCAATCCAGCCTGGTAAGACAGGGTAAGACGCCTATTCTTATCAGAAGCCTTTTTGTAAGCCTGAATGGATTTGGACAAGGAATTCTGTACCCTGATGTGGGTGGCCTTGAGGTGATCAGCCATGTCTGCTGCAGCTGGGACATGAGCCTGTAAGGTGGGACCAATAACAAGAGATGGAGAAAACCTAAGGGTTGCCTGAAAGGGGGAGGTACCTGTTGAGGAGTGTATTGAGTTGTTATATGCAAACTGCGCAAGAGACAGATTGTTGGACCAAGAGTTCATTGCTGCATTTTCATAGCATCTCAAGTGCTGTTCCATGGCCTGGTTAACTCTTTCTGTCTGTTCATCTGACTGTGGGTGATATGCTGTTGAGCAACAAGGTTTGATGTTCAACATATGCAGTAATTCCTCCCAGAACCTGGAGGTGAACTGAGGGCCTCTGTCACTAATTATCTCCTGAGGCAACCCAAAGTTGGTAAAGATGTGCTTCACAAAAAAATTGGCCATCCCCAGTAAATTAAGAGTAGTGAGACAAGGAATGAACACAGAATATTTTTTAAACCAATCTACCACAACAATGATGGAATCATAACCATTTGATAGAGGTAGTTCCACCACAAAGCATACTGAAATGGAAGGCCATGGGCCTTGAGATTGTTGCAAGGGGTGTAGCAAGCCATTGTTCCCTGAGCAATCCAGCTTGGAACAGGCATATGTTACACTTTTCTTGATCCAAGGTGTAATCTCTTTTGTGATTCCTGGCCAGCTGTAGGTGCGTCAGATCAGGTTCAACGACTTTGCTGAACCAGGATGTCCAAATAGTAGAGAGTTGTGATGTTCTGTCAGGATACATTCCCTCAAGGATTTAGGAACCCATACCTGGTTGTTTTGGTAGACTATCCTTTCCTTTAGAACATAAGGACCCAATAATGGGTGTTCTGGAGAGAGTTTAGACAGTATCACCTGTCCATTGGGAGATGTGTACTGGGTAGACACAACATTGTGAAGGAGAGACCTGGGAAAAACTACTGAGAACTCATGAACCAGAACCAACAGGCCAGAAGTACTGGTGTAGACAACAGAACTGACAATGTAGGAATGAGAGTGATCTGGGGATTATCCTCAGCATTAGATGGGAACATTACTGGGTTATGGCTGAGCAGATTGTGGAGAATGTTGAGAGAACCAGAGACAAACTCATACTTGAACTTAAAATCTGAGAGGATCTGCATAACCCTAGCCTGACAAGGAAGCAACTTCTGGGGTTTTTGGAAGTAGCATAATGCCTTGTGGTCTGTACGTACCACAAACTTGTGGTTGGCTCCTTGGAGGTGGTGACGCCAATGGATAATATAGTCCATCACAGCTTGAAGCTCTTTATCAAAGATGGCCCAGGATTGCTCATTGGATGCAAACTTCCAAGAATAGTATGCAACTGGGAGTTCATGCCCATCATGGTACTGAAGAAGAGCTGCCCCAATGGGCACATTGGAAGCATTGTAAGCCACAATAAATGGCTTAGATGTATTGGCATGGGGAAGAACAGGTGTGAACACAAAGACCTTTTTGACAGCCTCAAAAGCCTGCTGACACTGGGGTGTCCAGATGAAAGGTGCATTTTTACCAGACAAGGGGTGAAGGGGGGCCGCCAATTCCAAGATAGCAGGTGAGAACTTCTTGAGGAATATGACAGTATTCAAGAAGCATTGTAACTCCTTCTGATTCTGTGAGGTGGCCCATTCACAAAAAGTGTGCGCCTTATTAGGGGACACCACATGACCATCTTTCAGAACCAAATTCTACAGGAAGGTGACTTTGGATTTGAAAAACTCACACTTGCTGGTTTTGATGAAAAAGTTTGATATTTGGATAGCATTTACCACAGCAACCAGGTCTTGGGCATGTGTTTTGGCATCAGGTGAGTGAATTAAAATATATCAATATACACAACTGTGCAAGAGAAACACAAGTCTCCCAAAGCTTCCTCAATGACCCGCTGGAAGATGGCGGGGGCGTTTTTCAACCCAAACAGAATAAAACTTTGAACTGGAAGCAACCACATTGGGTTTTGATAGCTGTAAGCCACTCATCTTTCTCTGCCACCCAAACCTGGTTAAAGGCGTTGACAAGATCCAACTTGGAAAACCCCCTAGACTTGGCAATCAATTGGGCAATAGAGGCTTCTAGAGGGAGGGGGTAACAATCTGGAACAGTCAAATTTTTCAACAAGGTGTAATCCACACAAGGATGCAGAGTCCCTTCTGGATTTTCTGAAAACACTACTGGTGAGCTCACAGATGAGGGTTTCTTTACTATCCATCCTTTTACCAGCATGTTGTTCAACCAGATGCCTAAAGCTTTGTCCTCACGCTCACTGAGTGGGTACATGGGCGCATAAATCTTTACCAGATCTACTGTGACAGATCTAGGTCTGTCCAGTCAAACTTACCATTATCTTGCCCTTGACTCTTATTACTGTTACCTTCCTGTGACAAAGATTTGAGGATCTTTGTCTCCAGGGAGGCAATTTTGTGAGACAACACTTTATTGTCATCTCTCCAACAAGCCATAATTTTGACACTCTTTTCCTCTCTATTTCTTTTGCCTCAACTTCACAATTGGCTCTGTCCTTCACTTGTTGCAAAATTTCATCAAACCCTAACAGCAAGTTCCAAGAGTCCCATGCATAAACTCAATTTCCTTGTGCTGGGGTTCCCTCTCTGGCAAAGTAGTTGGGCATAGTTCTTCAAAAGCTGCTTTTGCTTCTACTAAAGATTCCTCAGGTGCAATCTTAGAGACCTCCATACTTGCCCAAGCCTCCTCAAGCAAGCTGTTATGAACTTCATTTCTTGCAGCAGCGGACTCAACACAAAGCACCCTGAATTTTGCTCTTTCAGATAGTAATAAAGAAGACATGATAATTCAAAAGAAGTTGAGGGAAAAGCGTCAAAATCAACAATATATCTTTATTTAAAATTAGCTGTTTTTGCTTATATACCATTTGGGGGATATTTGGCTGAAAACCCCTTGGGTCCTGAATCAGCATATGATTCATCTCACATGATCTATGACATTTGAGTCATCTAAACCTAGATCTTTACCTAAAAGATCCCAAATATTTCTCAACCTATGAGAACCAACCTACAATGGGAAGAGGTCATCAGACTCCATTCATCCCAATATACCAATTCAGCATGGAGCTTCCCAAGCTCCTGGCGCCAAAACCCTGTGGATTACACATCCCAAAAACTCAGCTATTAATGTTCCAACTGGGAATCAGCTGATCAAACCTGAATTCCTAGGCATCACTACCTTTATTCAGTTATTGTTACATTTAATGGTTTTCTAGTGTTTTAAAAAACCCATTAAAACGCTTTGAAACCCAAACAAAACACCACCA
The DNA here is from genome assembly GCA_014839935.2 of Entomophthora muscae. Lineage (NCBI taxonomy): Eukaryota > Fungi > Entomophthoromycota > Entomophthoromycetes > Entomophthorales > Entomophthoraceae > Entomophthora > Entomophthora muscae. The sequence continues at coordinate 467,397 of QTSX02002136.1, forward strand.
CAGTGTTTTTAAACCCAAATTTGGGGGTTTACCTATGGTTAATCATAACCATACCTCTTGAAAAAGTCAAGACAATTAACCAATATAATTAAATCCTCAATAATTATATTGTAATGTGTTTATTAATTAATCTTCCTGGTTAATTAACTTGTTTTTGAGACGCCTAGTCTCCAAGAATGATTTGGTCAATCTTGCCTTCTGTTCTTTTATTGAATATAGATACTGAGTTTTCAGGAACCTTTATCTGAAGGATTCCAGCCAAACCTATCTACATAAAACAAACAGCAAAAACAGAGCAACTTTATATCTTGGAGTATTTATTTGGCTAAATACTTAAATCTGACTGTTGTACGGTCACATCTACAGTAGTACAAAAGGTCACATCATGATGAGTGTGTTAGGGAAGTACATTAGCAAGAGACAGATCAAAAGCATCTCAGTACAGAGCCAGGATTCCTGGGATTAACACTGGGGGAGGTGTCTCCAGAGAAGCTTTCAAGGACAAGCAACTCTCAGGGGGCTCTTCTCCAGGTTTTAACAAGGACAAAACACCAGCAAAACTGTCTAAGGAGAAGTGAAGCTCATTTGCAGCTCTGTCAATGTGAACCTGATGCCAGCGCCACCATCCCACTCCAAGATTGATAGGAAATAGTAGATCATCCATGGCAAAGAATCTTCTAATAAATACATGACTACAGTACAGTAGCTAAGGGGTTTAGAAACAGGATATGCTGTAACTTATACCTTACTTGCGCCCAACAATTCTTTGGGGCCAAGGCACATGAAGTCTGTTAATCTAGCTAAGGTGCTGTTCATGAAGTTGCCTGCTGCACCATGTATATCAGTACTGTGACTTTGGCCTTCCTGGGGTGTGTATAGAAGGTTGCATTTAAAAGGAAATATGACAAATCCTCTTTATTCTGCAATTTCAAGATAGAGCCAGAAGGCTCTCCTGAGGCAACATCAGGGATGTTGGAAGAAGCTGAAAATTCAGGGACTGACCCAGAAGAGGTGGGCCAATTGGGACATGAGACACTTATCCCACCCTGGGGCTTGGATGGTTTCTGAGGGGTTCTGGCAGGGGGATTCTTGACCACGGGAAAAGTAGCCATAAATCCTTGCTTGGGGGTGTAGGTGGGGAGGGCGCTCAGGCAGCAAGCAAGACCAAATGCTTTTTCCAATGATCCAGGAGCTGGATCCCAAGCCCCTTTTGAGGCTGAAGCAGGGTCCAAAGAGTAGTGGAACATAGCAACTGCTACCTCTAAAGGGAGACCAAAGAAAGCTGCTTTCACAGCATAAGCTTCAATGTGAGAAGGCAGTTCCAATACCAACCCTTTTGATTAAAGCATCTTAAAGATAGTAGTAGACTTAGACCCTGGAGCTGCTACTGCTGCAGCCACCAAAGTGAGAAGGGAGGAGGAATCACCAAGTTCCTGACTCTGGTGTAAGAGGGTTCTTACCCAAAGACAAGCATCTCCATATAAAGCATCCAGAAGGGAAACTGAGTGTTGAGCATCTGTGATTGGAATATCTGAGGGGGAAAGGTATGCTGAAAGTTGCAGCTGGAACTCACCCAAAGTGTCAAGGACTTTCTCCTTGTTGGCTGCTGTGGGTGGGGGGGGTATGGACTCACCAATGTTATGTTGATGGCAGAGGCAACAGATGAAGCTGTGGATGCGCTCCTAGTATGTTCTGAGGCCCACTTCTTAATGTTAGAAAGAAGAGATGCAGTAGCCAGGATAGTGAGGCACCCAGAAATCAGGGAACCCACACTGGAATAAATCAGAGCAAGCACAAGAGAGTGCAATCAGTTGCAAAAGGCTTCAAAAGATGAATTTATAGGCTTATCAATTATGTAAGTTAGGGGGGATATGTTAACAAAGTCTGGCTCCCGTCCTGGTGGGACCAATCACCAGGATGCCATCCAGTACAAGACTGGGATAGCCACTTAAAGGGGCCTCACAAAGGAGACTGTCATGTTTGGCTCATGGGGACTACATCCAGGAAGACACAGTGGGAAATCTTTATAACAAAAGATTTGAGGTTCAACACTAGCCTTGGGTTAGCCTTCAGGGAAAAATTAAGGGCACATATCTTAATTTCCTGGAATACAAGATGTGAAAGTCCTTTTGGCAAAAAGGAAAGGAAAAATCTTGAAGAATATTAAAGCCAACACAAATGAAGATAAACTTGTCTTTATTAGGAGAAATGATTCTACTTAAATAGTAGACAAGGGTCAATGATCACTAATTAGGTAGACAGAGTGGCAGAAGGGATCACGTTGGGATGAGGTCATACCAAGATCAGTCAAGGACAGGTACAATATTCCAGAATGGGTAGATATTGAGCCAGATCCATTTGCAGAAATCAAAGAATTCCCAAAATTGAAAGCAAAACCAACTAAATCTTTGCACATATCAATATTTGAAGGCCATATCAAAATGGCATTAATGGTGCAATTTGCAACATATCCCCCCTCAAGATTGGACAAAGGGAGTTGATATTTGTGGAGAAATTTGGAGTGTACCCAGGCAAAAGGACAGCCAGAGGACAATAGCTTCACAGTATACTCAACACCCTTCTTCTAGGTGACTTCACAAGGTCTAAATCAGAGGGAGTCTAGATTATGAGCACACCCTCTAGTACAATTTTAATAATAGAGGACTGAATCACCTACTTAGTATTCAGGGAGGGGGGCTTAGGAAGCTTTTGAGGGCAAGAGTTCCAGGGTCTTGACTTTGTAAGCAGTAGAATAGGCGGTAGCTTGGATGCCAATGATATAATTAGTCAAGTCTTTGACATGATCTTTGGATTAATAGAGGCGTCAACCTCAATCAACAGAAGTCCCAAGATTGAGGGGGTAGTGGCTTCTTGTCCATACAGTATGGCAAAGGGCACTGACTATTTACTTGATGTCTGCTGAGTCTTTATGCAAAGAGGGCAGCAGGGAGGAACATATCCCAGTTAGCGGCATTAGAGAGGGTAAGTTTTCTCATGATAGACACAAGGGTGGAGTTTTCTTGTTTCATAGTCCCGTTGATTGATGGGTTACATGGTGCAGAGAAGGATTGATGTATACCCATAGCTTCTATAATGGACAAAATGAGGCAAGAATTAAAGTCGGTCCCATTGTCAGAAAGCAGGACTTGAGGGCAACCATAACAGTAGAAGATATCTTGTAACAATAAATTAGCTGTGGTCTTGGCAGTTATATCTTTGGTTGCTCTAGCTTCAACTCATTTGCTAAAGTGGTTGACAGCTACCAGGATGAATTGACACCCAGACCTAGAACTCAGTAGAGGGCCAACAGCATCAATACTCACAGTGTGGAAGGCATGCTTAAGGGGGATGAGCTTGAAATTATGTTGGGAAGGTCAGGGGCGTTGGAGCTGACAAGAATGACAGGATGCAAGGACGTCAGGAATTAGGAGGCGCATATTTTCCCAATAGAAGTTTTTGCACAACCAGTCATGAGTCTTTGCTATGCCTCTGTGTCCCATGTATATGTGAGCTTGGAGGATGATGGCAACCCTCATGCTAGGAAAGACTTAGGGCAGAAAAGAATTGTTGACTTTCTTGAAGAGTTGTCTATCTTAAATCACAGTATCCTTTGATAGGACTTGCAGTGCCAGACAAATGTCTTCTGGTTCAGTTGTCCAGGATTCAGGGTATCCTATCAACTCTTATAGGCAATTAGCATCAGCGGGATGAATGGCTAGTATGGGCATCCTCAACAAACCATCAGCATTCTGATGTTGTGCTTCAGGGCAATATACTACAGTGAAATCATATACTTATAAGCACAGAGCCCAACGTACTAACTGACCATCAGGCTCCTTTAATTGTTGTAGCAACTTTAGAGAAGAGTGGTTGTAACTACTGTGAAGTGAGTCCTATAAATGTAGTGTCTGAACTGTTTTACTGCATTCAGAACAGCAATACATTCCTTTTCTGTGACGCTAAGTTCTTTTCATGTTTGTTGAGAACTTGTAAAGAATAGACTATAGGTTGGTCTACGCCTTCATTGTCAAGCTGGGCTAAGATGGCACCCACAGCTACTCCACCTACGTCAGTGTACAAGATAAACTCTTTATAATAATCAGGGTAGACTAGGATAGGAGCTTCTTTGAGCTTGGCCAGCAGCACTTAAAAAGACTGTTGTTGGCTGTCAGTCCACTGAAAGGGTACATTGCAAAGGAGTTGGACAAGGGGTTTGCTTAACTCAGCAAAATCAGGGATGAATTATTGATAGTATTCCATTATACCAATAAACACTTGGACCTCTCATAGGCTTGTGAGGGGGCTGTATCATGTCAATGGCTTCCACCTTATTATTTATGGGGCGGATTCCAGTTTGAGTGACCTCATGACCTAAGAACTCAATGCATTCTTTAAAGAAGGAGCACTTGGAGGGTTTGAGTTTCAAGCCAGCTTTGTGGATATTGATAAAGACAGCCTGAGGTGTTCCAAATGGTTGGTAAAGGTGGAGCTGAACACAGTAATATCATCAAGGTATACAAGGATTCAGGAGAGCTTCAAATCCCGCAGGATGGAGTCCATAGCCCGTTGAAATGTAGCAGGAGCATTGTAGAGTCCTTGAGGCATACAAGTGGGTTCAAAAAGGCCTTCTTAGGTGATAAGCACAGCCTTTTCTCTATCTTCAGGAGACAAGTTGACCTGCCAGTATCCTGAGGCTAGATCTATAGCAGAGAAAAACTTTGATCTCCTTAGTCTTCTAAGTGCATCATCAATTCTAGGCAGAGGATAAGAGTCCTTTTTGGTGAGCAAGTTCAGGCAGTGCTAATCCATCACAATGTGGTGGCCTTCATCCTTCTTTTTGAGAATCAACAATGGGGAGGCCCAAGGGCTCTGAGAGGGAGCTAGTAGCCCAGCGTCTAAGAGCTGCTTAAGCTCCTTAGATACCTGAGCATCCTCTACCCTACTACAGTGGTATGGTTTGGCACAAAAAGGGGGAGCATTACCAGTATCAATCTGGTGGATAACCCCCTTAGCTAGACCATAAATGGTGGGTCCAGAGGCAAAGATATCCTTAAACTAGTCTAGCAGCTCCAGAACATCTTTTTATTGAATGGGTGACAGTTGTGGGAAGTCTGCAACAGTGAACAGGGAGAGAACCTGAGGGTCTCCTTCAGGCAAGTTGAAATCACTAAATGTTCCAAAGGGGTAGAGGGATGCCAATTTCTCTGAACCTAATATGCAATCATGCCTGACAACCTGGCCTTTAGTCACCTGCATAGGCAGGGCGGTCAGATCAGCCAACAACAGCTGTACAGGCTCCTTATGAGTTTAGTCCAAAATCCCAGGGCATAACTGAGGCTCTTTACAGCTTAAGAAATCAGGTGAATATAGCTCCAGAAATAATTTTTCAGGTAGTTTGTAGGATATCTGGGAGTCTATAATCACTTGGGAGCCTGTAGGGATGGTAATAGCTGCAGGGGCAAGAATAGGCACATCTTCCTTGGCAGGACAGAAAGGAGAAAGGGACACATATTGGAAGAATGAGTCCTGTACTTTAGTGAGAAGATACCAGTGGGGTACTTGAGCACACAAGTCTTAAGATGTTTTCCCAGGAGACGCGGGGTTCTTCAAAGATTAGAGGGATCTCATACCCTAAGAGTGAAAGGTACCCATCTCAAAGGTTCACAATCTCATTTTACTCTCAAAAAAACTGCATACCAACCAGGAGATTGTAACTTTTTTTTGAGGACGGCCACAGGGGATTAATAAAGAGCTTCCCAAACCTCATGCAGGGCAGAGTAAGCACTAATGGCTCAAGTTTGGGCCATGCCAGTTGTAACATATGATTGAGTGTAGTTGAGGTTGGGAGCCAGCTTAAGTTTTTTCATTAACTTGGATGATACCACATTTACTGGAGAGTCTGTGTTCAAGATAGCCTTGATATTAACCTTTTGGATCAATACTTCCACACACGTAGTATCTTTCCCAAAGGGGGGTAAGACAGCCAGCACATCCTGAGATGCCTCCAAGTCTTTCTCCCATTTGGCCAGCATGCATTGTAAGGCAGAAATTTTCTTATACACAGTCTGCAAGGGGAGCAAAACAGTCACATTCTGAAAGAGAGCTTCTGCTAGTTCAGCAGCCTCTTCAGAGGAATCTACCAAGACAGGGGGAAAATGAGCCTCACCAAGTAAGGACAAGCCACTGTGGCCTTAGCTTCAGTTGCAGAAGGGTGAGTTGTAGTTGTGGTTTTACCTGAACATAGCTTGTAAGGGACAGAGACTGTCTCCAGGACTGCCAGAACCAAGTAGCCATAACCATCAGACTCATTGCAGTCAGAGTCCATGGATTCAGAATCACTAGAGAGGTTATGGAACAAGTGAAGGATAGTTGGGCCAGCTGAGGGGGAAGATTCCTCCTCAGAAGGGGACCAGGAGGAGACATGGGAGATTAATCAGCAGAGAGTGTCTCTGCCTCTAAGCTTGTTAGGCAACTTTTGTTATTGATGGTATGTTCAAAGCTACAGATAGATGTTAGCCTTGCCAATGTACTCTACCTAATCCTATGCAAGAGCACTACAGACTACAATAGAAAGGACTTTGAAGATAATTACGTTTATTGAAACTGGAGTACAATCTAGCCAGCAGCTGCAATCTATCCAGGTGTAGCTAAGAACTTGTTATTGTCCTTTCAGGCGTCTATATCAATATATACTGCAGCAACCCTTGTTCTTGTCCTTTCAGACAGTTCTCAGTGGCTACCTTTGATATAGGTTCATTTTTGCTAGCTGTGCCTATCCTGATTAGCTGTTGAAGGCACATGTGTTGCTACTGGTCTTTACAGGCGTACATGGCACTTCAGCTACAGCCTAAACTCTTCTTGAGCTAGCCTACTGTTGTTTGTTGGTTGGCTGTATCCTACACACCTATTATTGCGCTATAAAGATTTGCCATATTTAGTTGTTGCTTAGAAATGGTCCCTGTTCAGCCCTCTCACATTGTAGGTGGAATTACAGTATTCCGTTTGTAGGGCTCAATCAGTGATTCTTTTCTGGCTGGCGAGCCTTCTGCTTATTAATGTGACAGATCAAATTGGGGATTATATACCGTATAATAGCAGACTCAATCCAGTATTGACCTGTGGATTATCCGCTGTGTAATGCTGACCCAAACCAATAGGAACCTCAATTATATGCTGTATAATGCTGATCCAAACTCAGTATTTCTTAGCCATATGCATATCACTTGTTTGATATGCTCATAAACATCATCAGGCTGGGTAAGGCTGAGTTGATACAACAATCAGCAGGATGGTATGGGCAATATACAGTTGATGATTTAGTGATTACACGCTGTGTAATCAATGATAATCATCATATTGGCTAACACTTATACGGTGTATAATAACCATATCAACTAGTAATTAACAGCGTGTAATAACACATCAGAATGATAATCATAGATAATACAGCGTAAAATTGTTGCATCTATCATAATAGACTGAAAATTATACAGCGTTAACTGCTGTATCTATTATAACATATTAGTGATTATACAGCGTATAGATGCCATATCATTTATAATACATTAGTGATTATATGTTGTATAATTACTAAACTTAATTGAGTATCAGTCTAGTGATTCTACAGCGTGTAACTGTAATGATCTGCATACAATGATTAGCCTGGCTGTTTGTGGTCAATCAGCCTAATCTCATATTTCCCCCCTCTTGACCATAAATAGGGATGGTAAGAAGAGAGCCGGGAATAATGGCTTTTTCAACAACTACCTCCCACCTCAGTACTAAATAAGAGTACCAGGAGTTCCTGACCACCATGACAGAGGAGCGCCAATAAGAATTTCATTGTCAGAGTAAGGAGGCACAACGTCTCTAATTCTATGGTTGGCATTTCTTACATATTTACGGGGATGATACTCACTTGGAGTTGTCCTTGGCCACCACTGTGGTGACCAATCCCTTTCAGCGTCCCCCCAGTCCAATCCTGGAGCAAGAAGTTAAACAGGAGAATTGTCCTCCTTTGGCGGCTGGGGGTGCCAATTGGGCTACCTCCATGGACCCAGAGATCTGGCGGGCCAGTGCTGTTGTTCCCCTCCCACCTGCCGTGCCTTATACTCCTGACCCGGCCTTACTGGGTTCCGTGGTCCTCACCTACAATCCTGATCACACAGACTTTGAGGTGAATGGCCTATTTCAAGGCTATAAGCTTCTAAGTGAGTTCCTCTTTGTTCTTCTGTCTCATGGCCAGGGAGCAGATGTCCACTCCCAACTTTGTCACTCCAAACAGTATCACCCTCCTGCTGTTTGTTCTGTGGCTCTTTGCAAGCTGGCCTGGCCTCTGAAGGGGGTCTTAGTGGAGCCGCCTTGCTCCAATGTGGCATTGTATGCTGAGTATTCACAGGTGATTGACTTCAACCATGTATTGGTGCAGGCCTGGTCCCGTGCTTGGGGGCCCAGTCCCAACTCTTCTTGTCAGTGGGGTCTTTGGCGTACAGATAATCAGCACAATTGGCTGGCAGCAGCCAACAACTTAACCTTGGAAAAGCTGGAGACTGGGGATCCTGCCCAGTATCTCCCTCATATGGCTTTGCTGGGGAACCTTTTCTTAGTGCTGAAGCCTTCACTTCCTTGAGGTCCCTTGGCCCAGATGCAGGCCATCTTGGAGTTTTACCGATGTGAAGTGCTGCGCTGCCAACAGGGTTTTCCGGCTGATTACCCCTCCAAGGGGTTTATAGTGGAGTGCCTGGTGTTGGGGATGTGCTTCCCCATCAAGTGTGGTCTGGGTCGCCTAGCAGGTGGGGAGATGGCCCTGTCAGTGCCCATTATGCACTGGGAGCAGCTCTCTCCCAAGGCGCAGTGTATGTGGCTCCAGAACATTGTTGTCTTATATCAGGTGGTGGCCACCCACGCTTTTGGTGACTATGTGGAGGCTACCACCCACAATGTCCCTGAGGATTCTGAGGAGGGCACTCACCAGTAAAGATTCATAAGACTAAGTCCTCTTTTGATATAATGCACTCTATATATTTTTATATTATTTATCTTTTTATATGTTTATGTCTTTTATATCTTTTTACTTATTTATATCTCTTTATATTTTTTTTGTTATTGATTATATGATTTGCTTATATTACTTATGAATTTTCTTTTATGAAAGGTTTGGATAATGTTTAATTAGGCCCTTCCTTTGGGGTGCAGAATGGACAAAGAAACTTTGTGTGTACACGGTTGAATATACGTCCACTATCCTTATCCTTGATGGTGTAGGCGTCAGGTGAGGTCTTCTCTATGATATCAAAGGGACCTACCCATAGTTTGTCTAGTTTGTGGGATCTACCCGCCCCTCAAGTGTCACAGAATGCAACCCCCTCCCCTACCTCAAAAGAAGGTAATATGGCTCTATTAGCGGAGTCCCTCTCAAATCTGGCTTGGGCCTTGATAGCTGTGTTGCTAAAAGCAGATGCCTGCAATTTGATGAGAGTATTGTCTAGTTGTCTTAGGTACCAATTGTAAGAAATCTGCCCAGGGTCACCAGTGGCCAAGTATAGAACAGGCGGAATGGAAGGGTGGTGGCCATACATCAGTTGAAATGGAGACACTCCTGTGGTAGAGTGAAGCAAGATGTTGTACGCAAACACTGCTGCTCCCAAGTAAGTTTCCCAGGAAGATGTACACAATGAAGCTGATTGCCTGAGGATCTGGGTTAGGGGGACTGTTGACTTGTTCTACTATCCTGTTGGTTTCCAGGTGGTATGGAGTAGAGAGTACCCCTTGAACTCCCATGAGGTTGTTCACTCTCAATATTACAGAGGCTGTAAAGTTAGTCCCATTGTCTGAGAGCATGAACTGAGGGCAGCGGTGGCGGAGTATGATGGCATCCAAGATAAATTGTGCAGTAAAATGAGCATCTACCTTCCTTAGAAGCTTAGCTTCCACCCACTTAGTGAGATGATCTATAGCCACTATCACATGACAAAAGCCAGGCCTGCTACGTGGGAGTGGTCCCACTACGTCCATTGATACAGTATGCCAGGCAAAATGAGGCTGTACCATCCAGTAAGTTGTGCTCTTCTGTAGTGGCTTGTTCTATTAGCACTCAATACAGCAGTCAATTGTCTCTTGGATGTCAAAATTCATTGCTTCCCAGAAGTAGGTGTGAGATAGGATTTCTTTGGTCTTCCAAAAGGCACCATGACCCATTGCCTTATGAGCGGCCATAACAATGCTAGTCCTTTTGGAGGGAGGAGGGAATATTGTTCCTTACCATCCACTAGCTTGTATAGCACACCATTGTGTAGTGCTGTATCCTTTTAAAGGTCCTGTAGGATATTCTGTACTTTCTTGGGCTTGTTGCTAATCTTCCCAGTCATCATTTTCTGGTACAGCTGATCCTCTAATGGGCTCACCAGGGCCACAGTGGGTAAACAGTATAGGCAGTCTGCCTTCTGGTGCTTGCTTCCAGGGCAGTGAAGTATCTTGTAATCCAAGGCCTGTAGTTTCAACGCCCATTGAGCAAGTCAGCCTTCCGGTTCCTTAGGCTCTGGAGCCAAGCTAAGGACGCGTGGTCTGTGACCACTGTGAACTGTATGCCATGGATGTAGACCCAAAATTGTTTGCATGCATAGATGACTGCCAGGAATTCATGCTCTGTCACCATATAGTTGCGTTTGTGGACGTTTAGTGTCCTACTGGCGTAGGCTACAGGGTGTTTGAGTCCCTTGTTGTCAAGTTGGGATAGTACAGCCCCAACTGCAGTAAGTGAGGTGTCATTATGGATCACAAATAATCTGTTGAAGTCTGGGTACATCAGAACAGGGTTGCTTGACAAGGCCAAGCGCAACTTGTCAAAGGCTCCTTGACATTGTTTACTCCATACAAGGTCAACTCCCAATTTCAGCAAGTGGAAGAGAAGTTCTCCAGTGGCTGCAAAGCAGGGGATTAAACGTTGATAATAACCAACCATTCCCAAGAATACTTGTAAGTCACATTTTGACTCAGGTTGCTTCATCTTAGATATGGCTTTGGTTTTGTGGGTTGGGGACGCAGGCTGTAGCTATCTATAACAAAGCCCAGGTATTTCAACTGGTTCTTAAAGAACTGGCATTTGCGCTGCTTTATCTTAAGATTGGCAGCTGCTAGCCTCTTTAAAACCTCTTCTAAGTAAGCTAGATGCTCAGTGAAGGACCTGGAGAAAACATTGATATTGTCCAAGTACACCAGGACACAGGAGAGTTTAAGGTTGCCAAGGATGATGTCCATTGCACACTGAAAGGTTACAGGAGCATTGCACAGCCCTTGTGGCATCCTTGTTGGTTGGAATAGTCCTTTTGAGGTTATGATGGCGCATTTTTCTTGTTCTTCAGGGGGCAGTTCAATCTGCCAGTAGCCCAATATAAGGTCCATGGTGGAGAAGTACTTGGCACCCCTGAGGCGGTCTAATGCGTCATCTATGCAAGGTAAGGGGTATGAGTCCTTTTTGATGACCTTGTTGAGGCATCAATAGTCAATGACAACTCAGTTAGAATATCTTTCTTCTTGAAAATCAGGATAGGAGATGCCCAAGAACTTTTGGATGGAACTAACATGCCTTGTTTCAGCAGTTTTCTGACTTCTTCTGAGACAACTTCTTTGTATGCTTTCAATTTTTGTATGGGGTGCATGCGGATTGGAGGAGTGGTTCCTGTATCAATGTGATGGGTTACTCCTTCATCACAACCCAGATCATGATTGCTTTCTGCAAAGATTGAGCGGAAATTTTTGAACAGCAAAGATGCCTGAGCTTGCTCCTCAGGACCAAGGGAGGAAAGGTCAGCTAAGGGGGTAGTCAGATGGACTGGTGGTCCAGGTTTGTCTGGTATACCCATTTCCTCAAATGTACCAAATCCCTTAACCTCAGATAGTTCCTCTGTGGGGTAGAAGTGTAAGAAGCCTACCACTTGGTCTTTCTTGATATAAAGCATCTTTATGAGGCTGGCCAAGAGAACGTGTATCTCCTGCTGGCCTGGGGTAACAATGCCCGGTGCAATGCACAGCTTGAAGCAAGAACAGCCCCAGGGTTTGATGACCTCCTCATATAGCCCTTCAGGGATAACTACGCACAACCCAGTCTCTGCAATCTTCTGGTGTCCAGGCTCCAGGAAAAAGGCAGACCTGGTCCTCAGCAGAATACCCTTGTGTTCCAGAATCTGTATAGGAGGTTTACGCCTGTGTTTCCTGGCAAGTTTGTATTCTACAGGGACAATTCTGTTGGCGTAAGCCAGATTGACAAATTTGCAGGGCCTGGGAGTGGTGTCTTAACCTTCCTTACTGAAGAACAAGGGTAAGGTATGACCAAGGATTTTGAAGGTGGCAAGACCCCAATGTGTCATGGCATCATATTTCACCAGGAAGGAGGTGCCTATGAGGAAATTGTAGGTGTTATTTGGAAAAACAACTGCGGGGGCAGACACTGCAATGGAGCCAAATTGCATAGGTAGTGCGCTGTATGCTCCCACAGAGTACGTGAGTTCCTTGCCAGCTGTACCAAAGGGTGATCTATAGTCCACATCTGGGGCTATACCCAATTTCTTCACCATCTTAGTGGAGATGATATTAAATGGAGCGCCACTATCCACTATGCTCAAATGCAATGTTTTTTAACCAATATGTCAATATAGGTACAATCGATATAAGAGTCATTGAGGCTTTTTAATATGATGTATACCATTCTCCTCATTGCTCTCCAAGGTGCAGAGCAACCTTTTGCAGACATCAGGGTAAGCAAACTTAAGCTCCTCTAGGGGGAAAGCTACTTGGATCAAATTTAAGTTTGGGGTGTCATTGGAGCATGGTGAGCAACAATTTTCCCTGGTATCCTGTAACTGGGCTGCATATGGCTTCAAGACTTCAGCCAGGGTGGCCTCTTCTTGCTTGACTTTACTTTGGGATTGGGTAGTCACTGCATACAAGTTTTTGGCTACAACTATATGGATTGTGTCTTTGTGTAGCTCATCAGGACAGTGGTCTTTGGGGCCAGGTTCAATGGGAACGTTAAGGGATTTGGCGGAGGTAGTTTCCCTCTTCTACTCTGCCTTGGCTTTTTCCTTGGTTGTGCTAACTGAATGGGATTGTACCACATGCATCTTCTTGGAGTTGGTTGGACACTTTGATTTCCAGTGTACTGCTTTGTTACAGGCAATGCAGTAAGGACGCTTTACGTCAGGAGGGTGTGCAGAGGACTTTGTGGGGTCCTCTTTCTGGAAGTGTGGTTTCTTGTAGGTTGGCTTTGGCTGCTTGGACTTGGGTTGGTTGGGAGGACCAAACGTTTTGGCATGACTACGGAGGAAGTCCACAATTTCCAACACAACCTTGCCTTTGGCATAGGCAGGGGCCATTGCTCTGTGGAGCTCTTTGTACAGGTGAGTGGCCTGCTTCATTGCAGCGTGGATATTGAAGGTGGAGACCGTACCAGAGCCAAGGAGTACCAGCACATCATGGTAGAATTGTTCCGCAAATTCCTGCAGAGTTTTTCCTGGAGAAAACTTTATGGCGCCAAACTTGGACTTCCTAGTAAAGAGGATATCCTCTCCACCAAACTCCTCCAGCACGGCTTGTCTAGCCTCTTGATACGTCCAGTCAGTTGCAGGTAAGCGTGGCATCACAAAGTTAACGCTGATTGTGTCTAGTGTGGTGATGAGTATGGTTGCCTTTTGGTGGTTGCTAGCGTCTCTCATTGTCATCTCAAAGAGTCTCAGGAAGGAATATACATTCTCTTGTTTATTGAATTTTGGGAGGTTCAGAGGTTTGAACTGTTTGTTCACAGCTGTAGGCTCAGTGGATTGGCGGGGGGAGGCGGTTGACTGCCTATCCGCTGTATAGCTACGCCTAGCCCTAGGCGTGGCCTTTGGCGTGAAAGGCTCTCTGGAGGGAGGGTTGTGAATACCTTGGGAATCCCCCTTTTTAGTTGTTCCCCTTCCTCCTCAGAGGTGTCAGCGGCGTCTTCATAGTGGTCTGTGCGCATTGAGGATGATGTTTGCTGGCTGCTTGAGATGCATTTACAGCCTTTTGCTACTAGTAGCTGGATCTGAGCTTCCATTCTAGCCAGGCAGTTGTGGATATTGCTGTTGTCTATCTGCAGGCTTCTTTGGCGGAGCTCAGGCTCTACACTCAGGGTGGTTTTAGAAAGGTGTGATACGGCGTTTCTCACGTTTGACTGCTCCGTTTGCAGAGCCATTATGGTCTCATGCACTCTAGAAAACTCCTCTTCATATCCTTTGACTGTGCTCTCCAAGGTTGCTACTTTGGTCTCTAGTGTTGAAATCTTTGCACTGTACAGGCAAGGTAGCAGCTTTGGCGTGGATGAGCAGGATACCTTCACTTGGCTGTGGACTTTTGTTTCTAGTCTCTGGAAGTTGTCCAGAACATATTTTTTGAACTGGTGAGGCTGCAAGCCAAGATTCTCTACTTTTTTGTACAAGGCAATCACGTTCTGGTCCATTGTGGCTATTTTGTCTGCCATTCTCATGCTGAACTTGTCTGACTCAGCACAGAACTTGTACACGTCCTGTAGCCATGCCAGAGAAGCTCCACAGGCGTTCATTGCTTCATGTACCATGGACCTGAACTTTGTGTTTAAGATGTCAATCAGTTCATCAATATGTGCATGTGCATTCCCCCCATGGACTGATTAGCCAGGACCACAGCATGTATATCCAAAAAGGAGAGTTGGCTGTAGCCCATTGCTCAGCCCAGTTGCAGCAACAGGAGAGGAGGGTGTCACCCAGGGAAAAGCTCAAGATTATGGTGGGTGGCAACTAGCTGGAGTTGTTTCACAGAGGGCTGGAAAAAGCCAGCAAGGTAGTCCACAGTGTGATCTCTACTAGCAAGGCACTCCTAAAGAGCTTGGAATGAGGTGCTTTGGTAGAGCCAGTAGAGTTGCCAGCGAGTTTCCTGGTCCCGGTAGTGGAAGAATATGCTTAGATTCTGATCAGGGCAATCAATAGGGACAGAGGCGGAACCCGCAAAGTAAGGTCTTGGCAAGCTCTACAATCTGTGTGAAATTGTAGGAACCAACCAAGGCGGGGCCCTCAGGGACAGAGGGCAAAGGGGCCACAATCAAAGAAATGGTTGTGGGAGGGTGGGCAACCACAGGGTTGCTCACAAAAAAGACAGGAGCACTCTCACTGTCAGATGATTCTATCTTGTATCCATGCTTGTCAACAAAGCTGGGCGGAGGCAGAGCCAAGGATGAGCCTTGGCGGGCAGGGGCAGTTTCCTGTGGCATTGGCAGAGGCTCAAATTTGAGTGAGCACCAATGTTGAGCAACTTGTGTTATTGCTGATATGTTCAAAGCTACAGATAGATGTTAGCCTTGTCAATGTACTCTACCTAATCCTATGCAAGAGCACTACAGACTACAATAAAATAGAACTTTGAAGATAATTACGTTTATTGAAACTGGAGTACAATCTAGCCAGCAGCTGCAATCTATCCAGGTGTAACTAAGAACTTATTATTGTCCTTTCAGGCGTCTATATCAATATATACTGCAAAAACCCTTGTTCTTGTCCTTTCAGACAGTTCTCAGTGGCTACCTTTGATATAGGTTCATTTTTGCTGGCTGTGCCTATCCTGATTGGCTGTCCTTGGCACATGTGTTGCTACTGGCCTTTAAAGGAGTACATGGCACTTCAGCTACAGCCTAAACTCTTCTTGAGCTAGCCTACTGTTGTTTGTTGGTTGGCTGTATCCTACACACCTATTATTGCGCTATAAAGATTTGCCATATTTAGTTGTTGCTTAGAAATGGTCCCTGTTCAGCCCTCTCACATTGGAAGGTGGAGTTCCAGTATTCCGTTTGTAGGGCACAATCAGTGATCCTTTTTCTGGCTGGTGATCCTTCTGCTTATTAATGTGATGGGTCAAATTAGGGATTATACACCGTATAATAGCAGACTCAATCCAGTATTGACCTGTGGATTATCCACCATGTAATGTTGTCCCAAACCAATAGGAAGCTTGATTAAACGCCGTATAATGCTGATCCAAACTTGGTATTTATTAGCCATATGCACATTACTTGTTTGATATGCTCACAAACATCATCAGGCTGGGTAAGGCTGAGTTGATACAACATCCAGCAGGATGGTATGGGCAATATAGTTGATGATTTAGTGATTACACGCTGTGTAATCAATGATAATCATCATATTGGCTAACGCTTATATGGCGTATAATAACCATATCAACTAGTAATTATACGGCGTGTAATAACACATCAGAATGATAATCATGGATAATACAGCATAAAATTGTTGTATCTATCTTAATAGACTAACAAGTATATGGTGTGTAACTGCTGTATCCATTATAACATATTAGAGATTATATGGTGTATAACTGCCATATCATTCATAATACATTAGTGATTTTATGGCATATAATTACTAAACTTAGTAGAGTATCAGTCTAGTGATTCTACGGCGTGTAACTGTAATGATCTGCATGCAATGATTAGCCTGACTGTTTGTGGTCAATCAGCCTAACCTCACAAAGCTGACCTCTCTTTTTCCGCCTGCTCCTTTAGGTTACAACCCTCTACCTGGGGTTGGTTCAGGTGCATGAGTGATGTCCTATTTGACTGCAGTTGTGACATCCTTGTCTCTTGGACTGTCCACTTGAGACTAGGGTCATAATGTGCAGAGTGCAGGAGGTGGATCCAGCATTGTTGACCTTATTTTCACATACAATGGTACCCCCATGGGTCAAGTGCATGTCCTGCAAGAGGTTCTTTATAGTCTTCATTGAAGTAAGGGAAGCCTTATGGGCCTTGGAGTGTAGACATAGGAGTTGATTTACCTTCAAAGCGTTTGAACATGCAGTGTATGCTTCCCAGAGAGTTAACTGACAACTGGTGTTCAACTTTTGTCATTCAATGTAGAAACAATCTGCAAACTCAGCCAAGGTTTCTTGGGGTTTGAATGCAATATGCATAAACGCATCTTTCTTGACTTCCAAGCTGAGATCTCCTCCAAATTCTTCAATTAGGAGTTGCTTCATGTCCTCCAAAGTAACATTAGAAGGGAGTTAGGGACCACAACTTCTTGGCATGTGGGATGCAGGCAGGTAAGAATATGTTCCTTCTTAAGTTCATCAGTGGCCCTGCACATTGTTGTCTTGTAAATTGTCAGAAAGGCAGCAATGGTAGAGGTTTTAGGGTCAAATATCTGTTTGAACAAAGGCTTATAATTGGGGTCAATGGACAAGGAGGTGGATTGGCTGTTTTCACCTGGGTTAAGGACATTAATGTGGGGATTGCCCTCAAACTCAGATTCAGCAGCAGGCTGTCTAGCACAGAGGAGTCAAAGACTTTCATCTAGGGTATTCAAGGTAGAGCTGTTCTGTCCACTAATATCTCTAGCAGTGGCAGCAGCAGCTTTGAATTCATCAATCTTAATCTGTTGCATCAATATAGTGCCAGCAATCTCATTGAGGTGAGTGGTCAGGGAAGTGGTATGCGCAACCAAAGGGATAAACTGTCCATTCATTGTATTGGTAAAACAAGAGAGGTTTTTTACCTCTCTTTCTAATGCATCCTGCCAGTCAGCAACATCATTTGTTACTTCCGCTAGCTGATCCAGGGCAAGGGTGCAGTTGACCCAGGTTGGCCTTCCAATCCAGGGCAACACCCATGATTGCCATGAGCAGGATTACTAGCAACTTCAGCCTCCTCTTCACCTTTAGATTCATAAGAAAAATCATCAGGATTAGAGCAGCGTTGTCTCAAGTACTTGATTTCTCCTTGCAAGGTAGCTACTTGATTGGTGAGCAAAGCAATGTAAGGGTCAGGAATAGGCTCTACAGGAGGAGGGTTTTAAAAGCAGATTGACGCCAAGTGGTAGCCTTGAGCTCATCTATGGCTTCTCATACCTTAGCTTCAAAGTCAGACGGGTCTTCAATAGGAGGAGCAGGAGGTGTCACCTTAATGGGTGCTACTCTATCATCCACGTAATTTTTGTACTTGATACAGAGTGTTACCTAGTGCAGCCTTATCCAGACCATACTGATGCTGCAGATGAAGGCCCCAAGTATTGACATGAGTCCCAACCAATTGGAGCTTGGAATTAATATGTTCTCAAAATTGGTTAAGTTCAATAACCAGAGTCTCAAAGTCCTGGTGATGCTTTAGCAGAGAGGCCTCAATTTGTCCACGCCATGTTGCTTAATGCTCATCTAATTTGCATAGTCAATCCTTGATATATCCAGGGAGCAAGGAACAAAGGGAATTTAGTGATGAGGTTAGGTACTTCTGGGAGGCCAGCAAGTTGCACTGGTTATCCAAAATACACGCAAAGAGACTGTGGGACCATTCTTGATATGCCATATTTTGAGCATGGTTGTTTGAGAAAGCAGTGGCTACAGCATTTAAAAGCTGGTTCTGGGATCCTAATGTAAGTTGATGGTGAACCAGGGCAGGTTGGATAAACTGGTTGACTAACACGCCAATTGTATCCATAGACTCCATCAGCGCGGGGGGGAGATCAAAGTCCAAGAGTAAGGAGTACAGGTCTTTGGAAGCTTACCCAGGATGAAGACCAGGGATAGTGTGTATTTCCACAGTGCCTGAGTAGAGGAGAGAGTGTGCAGCAGCATAAGCTTGTTTGTAGTTGAGAGAGAAAGATGGAAGGGGGCCCACGCGGGCCCGGGGGATAGCACCAGTACCATGGGAGTTGAGGGGGCATTGGTGATATCTTCTTCTAGAGGAGGACTAGAAACTTTAGGTTGTTTGGGTACTTCAGAAACAAAGGGAGAAAGACCAGAGAATGTGCATGATAACAGGGTAACCAAAGGACGTACAGCCCCTGTAGTGAGCACAATTTTGTTGTGTTTGGCTCCTGGGGACAACATCCAGGAGGATACAACGGGAAATCTTTATGATTAAAGATTTGAAGTTCAAAGCTAGCCTTGGGTTAGCCTTTAGAGCAAAATTAAGGGCACATACCTTAATTTCCTAGAATACAAGATGCAAAAGTCCTTTTGGTAAAAAAGAAAGGAAAAGGCTTGAAGAATATTAAATCCAACACAAATGTGGATAAACTTGTCTTTATTAGGAGAAATGATTCTACTTAAATAGTAGACAAGGGTCAATGATCACTCATTAGGTAAACAGAGTGGCAGAAGGGGTCACGTTGGGATGAGGTCATACCAGGATCAGTCAAGGACAGGTATGATATTCCAGAATGGGTGGATATTGAGCCAGACCCATTTTCAGAAGGCAAAAATTCCCAAAATTGAAAGCAAAACTGACTAAATCTTTGCACATATCAATATTTGAAGGCCATATAAAAATGGCATTAATGTCGCAATTTACAACAGAGACTGGCTGAGAAAAGGTTGGGAAGTAGGCATCTAGGGCCATAACCAGGGCTCCAGCAAGCAACCACAGAGAGCAATCCTGGTTTGGAGGGATATCTGAATCCAACATGGGGGCTTGGTGCAAGGAGGGTAGGGAGTACTGGGACTGCTGCAGGAAGAGGATTTATCAAATCAGAGAAAGGGGGGGTTTGTTGGTCTCCAATTTGGAAGAGGGTGAAAGCCCCTCAGGATAAGGGACTGACCAAGGCAACTGGGCAAATGTAGCTAGAATGGTGGGAACCTGGGTGAAATGACAGAAGGCATTAGAAAGCAGACCAGGAGTAGAAACAGGCAATTGAGCAATCAGAGTAAGTTTTTTCTAAATACCAGGGCTGGTGGACCAAAACAATAGGAAGATGGGCACCAATACCATCATGGCTCCCCTATATAAAGGAGACAACATGGTACCAGAGGGGAGTTTCTACAAAAACTTCCAGGTGGACAGTCTATGAGTACTGGGAAAATAACAAGAGCTCAGGCCAAGTTTGGATCCTCTCAGATCAATTCTCAACAGAAAACCACGGCCAGGCGGGCAGTAGGGCAGGTGGGCAAACAGGCAAACAGACAGATGGACCAGACAGAAGCAGAAGGGAAGACAGTGGCGGGAGTCAGGACAATAACCTTTATTAAAAATAAAGCTTCAAAACACAAAGGGATTTGCAAATTCAGGATTTTTATTCAATAATTGAAATTAGTAAGCAAGGAACCTGACAGCCCATGCTTCCATTATATGCAATGGGGGTGATAAGGCCAGGGTTTTTTTAAAAGGGGTTATTGGAAAGCAATCTAAAGGGGAGCCAGTTAAAAATCACTACCCAATCTTCCTGGGGTCTGGGTCCAAGAAAATAGGTGCAGCAGGCTAAGGTGTAGGATAAAGTTAACTGATTGACTAGGAACCTTCCGGGGACTCAGGGTGCACATTTCTCCCAATGCCTTCCTCTGACGTCCCAACTGGAAGGCTCCCAAACTCAATTATTTTGGGCTGAGGGACTTCCAAACCAGAGGAATTGCTTGCCTGGGATTCTGCTGACTATGGGATTTTATACCTGATTTCCCCAGGCTGCAGGTTAGGCACACTTGGTGCCCTGTGGCCCGCATTTTTCCGTTGGCCCGCCAGCTGTTTCAAAACAGGGCAGCACCAGGAAAGCAAACAATCCAGCTGGATTAGGGTCTCCTCCACAGTTGGAGGGGACTCCATAGAAGGGATTGGGGTTTAAACTGTGAAGGCCACACAGAGCGCTCATCTACCATGTGGGCCAGGTCCTCGGGGCTTTGGAGGGGTTTTTGACTGCACATGGGCTGCCTTTTTTGACAGTCTGGGAAAAACATCCCAATTCAGGGCAATAGTAGCCCACAGAACTTTACACCTTTCTTGGGATTGCAAACAACCCAAGGCCAATGTCTGCCACGTGGGCCACAAAGTAAAGGAAGATGATGGGTTTAAAGAAGAAGAAGAGGAAGAAAAAGATGGGGAAGAGCCAAAAGATTCTAAGCAGTCAGGTGAGGAGAAAACCCTGACTTCTAGCAGTAACCATCCCTCTTCCACCATCAACCCATAATCTGACATTTCTAACTAGGACGGTTGCTAACTGGATCAAGAAGCCTGTCCTGAAAGATATTTTCCTGATAAAGAAGAAATAAACAAAGACCTCTTAAATTGAGTGTTAGCTGTTGACACAGTTACTAGGAAGCAGGCTATCCGCACAGAACGCCTACCTTCCCAAGAAGCTCTTGATACTGTCTCTATACTCTATGCTGAGCAACTCTCCTTGTCATATGCTGAAGTCACTCATAAAAGTGATAATGTTAAGAAGTTGTCTCAATTATTGAGGTCAGTACAAGTCTCCACAAACTTGGATACTTTAAAAATTCTAAAGCCTGTTTTAAAGACTATGCTGGAACTATTTCTTTATCAGTTCAAAGGTTTAGATGTTCATAAGGTTATCAAGTTTATATATCCTAACTACCTGCCATGGCCCATATCAGAATCTGGCTGGTTTCCTGCAGGGGAGGCAGGCCGGGCCTGGAAGGCCAAGTACACAATAGGTGCAATCCTGGCCATATAGTTGACTTCAGTAGCTAGGGATTGCCAATTTTCAGTATGGGGCACAACCTGGTTGGCCAGCCCCAATACTGTGATATAGACAAAACCCAAATTACTAAAGTCCTGGACAGGAGGCACAGTTGGTAAGGGAGGAGTAGGAGGAATCTCTAGCATGGAGGATGAAATGATCACTCTTGGTGGCCAGGAGGAGCAAATATGCAAGGTTGTAAAGTGTAGTAGAGTTGTAAATAAATGTAAACAGAATAGTTATAATGGTGCAAAAGTATAGAGATCTTTCAAGAAAATAAGGAATCCTGAGCATAAATATGTTTAATTTTAAGATGTCAACAAAGAAAAGGGGATGTCAGTGTTCCCAGCTATATCCTGCTGGGAAACTGCAATTTGGCTTACTGGCAACTTTTTATTGGTTGTCAATGGATTATTCTTAAGCTGGGTTCCATTGGTGACTCCTGATTTGTCAGTTAGATGGATCCTTTCATTATTTTAGCCCTGGGGAAGCTGGCAGGGGGATTTGGGCCATTTGGCAACCCAAGTCCCCAATTCTGGGTTTCGGAGGGTGTGGGCCAAGTAAAATCTTTTCCACTTGGCTTTGGGAGGGTTTTCAATTGTCCCCAGGCTTAACATTGACCAGGGTTTGATTCTCCACTTAGAATTAAAGTTTCCTTTGGGTTAATCTGCATGATTGATAACACAATTTTTTGGTTGCGTGATTGCTCTATTACAGGCGTTGACCCTATGCAACATAGGGTTTTGTCTGGCCTATTCCAGGCCCTAACACTACCAAGAAACACATGACTGTACGTACATTGAGCTGGTAGTCCATAAGCTCAGGGTAAGAGCAATTGCCATGAATGACATTTCTTCTGAAATAAGTGGAAAACTCCAACTAGGAGAATCAAACTTGGGACCTGACTCTGATGATTGTGAGGACCCTGTGGACCTCCAGGCCATTGGCCCTTATTTTTTACAGCTAGCCAATGAAAGAGCTGGAATTGGTGGAGATTCAAACTTGGGACCTGACTCTGATGGTTGTGGAAATCCTGTGAACCCTCAGGCCATCAGCCCATGTTTTTTGCGGCTAGCCAATGAAAGAGCTGGAACAAGCTTTGATTTGAACCTGGTTAATAAGGGAAATTTACAGGCTTGCCTGGCCATAAATTTTCAAAGTATGAAGGATCATCATAGGTCAGTGACCAATCCAGGCCAGTCTAGATTGCTAGAAGAACTTAATCAACATTCTGTTGCTCCTATAATAACTGATGGGTCATCTGGAGAGAGATTTACTGCTCAGCTTGATAAGTTAAAGTCTCAAGGAAACTCAGATCATAGGCTAGAAGTCCAGGCCTCTGGATCACGTGATCTCTGGACATCTGGTGATCCTTAATTGACTCCCAGAGATGCTCAGACCATGGGATCAGGGCTGACCTGGCTTAGGGTTTCTGAAAGTCACTTGATCCAGAATGACAGGAACACCAGTGGCAATGACAAAGCCATGAAGATATTATCTTTGGACCGTCAGATGGAAGTCATTCCAGCATAATAAATGATGGGCCAAAAGATCCAGGATGGGGCCAGAACTCTTGGGCCAGAAGAAACTGAGCAACTTAGCAATCAGGTGATGGGCTAGATTCTGAACTTAAAATTTGAAACAGTATTTAAACTCCATGAAGTCTTGACAATTGGTAATGCCATTCTGAAATAAAAATAAGATTATGGGACCTTGGTTCTACCAATTTATTCCTTATTTTGTCTAGGTTGCTTCCCATTTTACTACTGTTCCAACAGAAAATCTTAGGCTGACAGCCCACATTCCCAAGGAAGCCCCCAAAACCTAGCCTGCATTTTATTTTCCTTCTGGAGAACCCTTTGGCCCGCTGCATTTTTCTGACTATCCACTTAAACCAGAATACAGTGAGTTACTGTGAAGAAAACCACCTGCACAGACCACCTGGCCCAACAGATAACCCCACAAACAGCCTTTCACAAAGGTGCTTGGTGCAAGCAACTGGCCTCCAAATCTGTGTGAAGTATAACTATTTGCCTGCCTACCAGACAGATATGGAAGCACCTCTAACACCCAAAAAGGACCGCCTACACCCCAGGTCTGACTCCTCCCACAGCCAACCAATATACAGGAATTACCTACATCACCTTGGCTGGGTTAGTTGACACTATGGTTCCAGATGATGGACCCTGGGCCTTAGTAGGCCAATCAGTATCTTATCTCATAAAATTAGCACCCCTCCTAAGATGAGCTCTACCCTCCTCCTAAGAGAGCAAGTTGGAAGCTGAGGCTACCAGACCTTCCCCTGGGACATGGTACCCTGACAGCAATCCTGGATTTCAGAGCTCCCAGAAACATTGTGTTGACTAGATTAGTAAAGAAGTTTAAGCTTGCGCCTGACCTGGACTACAATGAGGATTTTGGAACAGCCAGTACTTATAGAACAAAGGCAAAGGGTGCTAATTCCTCTTTATCATTGTGTTTTGGTAAACTGGTGGTAACAGCACTAGCAATAGTGTTGCACAATGAAAGCTACAATATTTTGATTGGTACAAGCTTCATGGCTACATATGGAACTATCATCAATCATCAAGATAGTACTTTCAGTATTTTGGGCCATTATGTGCCTATGTTCTACCATTGCAACAGACTAACTGATCTTCCTACCAAGAAAACACACCATGTTAATATTGAGTACACCAATGGAGACATGCCAGTAGCCTACACCTTACAATAGCGCAAGATAAAGACCTTGCTGCTGGCTACAAAGGAGTACAAGGAGATCTCCTTGTATTCTGCCAGTGATTTTTCCATACTGAGCGGGTCCCAAGTGATACACAACACAGTCTTGTGTCTCAGCTTTCAAAAAAGTCTGCACAGTGAGGTTGCTGGACTTCATAATGGTTCCCAGTTAGAGCCCTAGATACTACCAGGTGTTGTTATATATTCTTCAGAAAAATACTGGTGCTCCTGGGTAATTTGCCAAATAAGGCATTGAAGGTGAAGAAACATCAGCTTCTGGGGTACATGAAGTTAGAAGAGAATTTTAGTCTAATGGATATCATCCCTTTTGGAGAATTTAGTGAGTTTGTGCTGCCTTGCAACCAGCCTAGTGTTCTATTGTTAATCCTGTGTGAATCCTTTCATGGATTAACAGAGAACCAAAATGATCAAGCCTTAAGTCTCTTTGAGAAATAAAGAGATGTCTTTGCTAAGCATGATTATAACCTAAGTAAGGCTTTAGGAGTTGAACACATGCTGGACACACAAGGAACTGCTTCAATATGCTCAAGGCCTATAAGACACAGCTTGGATAACCAAGCCATTATCAATGAGGAGCTACATAAATTGTTATCTACTGGCCTTTTGGTTCCCAGAAAGAGTTCTTAGTCCTCCCCTCTCCTGATTGTTAAAAAGAAAGATGGCACAAATTTTGTGGTGATGGACTACCAAAAATTTAATTCTGTCACAAAAGAAGGATTCATATCCTTTATTACAAATTGATGATACATTAGATAAGCTGGGGGGTGCAAAATATTTTAGTGCAATGGATCTGATCAGTGGATACCGGCAGATTGACCTTCCAGTGGCAGACCAGGAAAAGTGTTCCATCAACAGAGTAAGGCATTTTCCAGCCAACTAGAATGCCGCAAGGACTTGCAAATGCTCTAGCAACATTCCAACGTGCCATGGATACTGTAATGAGAGATCTCAAGTTTATTTTTATACTGGTCTACCTTGATGGCATTAATGTCTTTTTTTACCTTTGGTCAACATTTGGAACATTTAAAAGCGGTATTCAAGCAACTAATTGCCACTAACCTTAAGCTAAAGCCAAGGAAGTGTAACTTCTTTAAGGAGAATCTGGAATTCCTCAGGTATATTATAAGCAAAGATGGTTTAAGGCCTGTTCTTGCTAAGTTTGAAGCCATCACACACATGCAAACACCTACCAACAAAGAGATGTACAGGTGCTTTTAGAAATGATTGGTTACTACAGAAGATTCATACCAAAATTTGCAGGCTTACAAGGACCACTTTTCCACTTGCTCAAGAAAAAAGTATAATTATTATGGACCCCAGGCTGCCAGAAAGCCTTTGAAGATCTAAAAGCTACTTTAGTATCAGAACCAGTACTTTCATATCTAAATTTTGAGTGTTCTTTTATTGTATATATAGACGCCACCCTAACAGCAATTGGTGCTGTTCTTTCTCAATTAGATGACAGCAACCAGGATCACCCTATGGGATACTGTTCCTTTACACTTAATAGCCACAAAAAAAACTATGCAGTTACAGAAAGGGGATTCCTGGCAGTCATCTATGCTTGTCAATAATTTAGGGTATACCTTCACAGAGTGCACTTTACAGTGGTGACTAATCACGCCTTGCTTAAGTGGTTAAAGACGCTAAAGGACCCTTGAAGAACAACTGGAACAATGGGCTATCAAGTTTCAAGCCTACAACTTTGAGATAATCCATTGCGCTGGCGCCATGCATCAGAACGCAGATTGCCTCTCCTGCCTTCCCACCATAGCCTTGGTTTCCTCAGCAGCAGATGAGCTTTACAATAAGTTGATGCTGAAGCCTTCTGTGTGGGGGGAGGAGCCACTCAAATTCTTAAAATTCTGAAAAATCTTGTGGTGGATACCTGCGTTAAGGACAGGCAGCTTCTCAAGCTGCACAAAGGGAAATAGTTGCCCTACATCCAATCACCCTTACACACTGATGAAGTATTATCAGCACATTGCACTGTGGATCATGGCGGTATTCAAAAAACGCTGAATCTTCTACAACAACATTGCTAATGAGAGGGGATGCACTCTGACGTAGCAGAAATGCTGGCTGCCTACCATTATTGTAATATAGAACAACCCAAGGTCTTGCGCTATCAGCATCAATTAATTTGACCTGGGTTTGCATTCCACACAGTTGCAATTGATTTAGCTGTACCATTACCTATAACAACAAGTAAGAATAAATTTGTGATAGTGGCCATGGACCAACTGACTAAATGGGTGGAGACTAAGGCTATTCCAAATCAGTTTTCCCTAACCACAGCCAAGCTTATATTTGAGAATATTCTCTACAAGCATGGTTGCCTGCAGACTTTGTTGACAGAAAATGCTTCAACTTCATCAGTTATATGATACCACACTTGAATAAGCTAATGGGCGTTTGTGGCACCCTTTCAACTCCATACCACCCACAGATAAATGGAATTGTAGAGAGAACTAACAGGAGTCTAGTTCAGATTCTAAGAAAACTAAGTCATCAGCATGAAACCAAATGAGATCCATATCTTCCAGCAGCTACCTTTGTGTACAGCATAGGGCTTCATAGAGCCACTGGTAAAAGCCCTTTTCAGCTATTGTATGGACATCAACTAGCCTTACACCTCACTTGTACATCCTAGTTAACTCTAGCAGCCCCCTCTCCCCCAACACTTATATGAAGAAACTAGCTCAGACTCTTTTTAAACTACAGTCAGAAGCATACTAAACTAATCTGGCAACTAAGGAAAAGGACATGGAATGTGCAGAAAAGACTTGCCTGTCCCTTCCTGTATAAAAGATAGCAAGCCTGGTATACTTCTACAGCAACTGAGGGTGTGGTTGTGAAAGCAAACTTTCCTTGTTATGGCAAGGCCCAGTCAAGGTAGTCCAGAATGTGGGGGTAGATAGCTACAGTCTCAAGGATCTGAAAAGAGGCCAGCTGATACTTGAGTCCATGTGCAATACATGCACAAGGCTCCTAGTGGCCAAGAATAATTCCCCTTATGGGTAATGACTCAGAAAAAATCCTAATAAAAATAATCCATGAGTTGTTTTCCTATTTGAAACAATAAGGATGATAACACATATAAGGGAAAATAAAAAACTAAATTATGTTGCAAAACTTTATTAAGGTGCAATTTCTTCTAATGCTAGACGTAATTAAAAGAGAATTTGCACATACTCAGCATATATAAGTCACACAGAAAGTAACAGCAGAAGACATATGGAAGGAATGGAGATGAATAAACGGGCAGCAAACTGACGTAATTTATTCCTACAGAATATGGGAATGCAATTCCTAGGAGGATGCACTCCCATAGCAGGCTTTTTTTGGTGAGCATACTCTTCTATTATTTTGCTGCCTACTGAGTACATCATATTGAACATTCATTCAAGGTACTCAGGCATATGGTAAGACATTGGTGTTAGACAGACTTTGATCCACACAAGACAAGATTTCCAACTAACATCATGGATTTTTGGCTTCCTGTATCTTTGTAGCTTAGTAGGTCCAGAGTAGCACTCATGGCTCTGCAAAGACGGTACTTGTGACTGTCAGAACCATGTCATAATGAAACTGGTCCTGTGGCTGACTTAGGAATCATCCAGGAAACAAAGATGACATTCAACAGCTCTAGTGCACAGACTTCTGATTGGACAATAAGGACATACCATCTAAACTGAAGTGGTCAAGTTAGATCTTTGAGCAGTCCATCAGTTTAGTAATTGGTACCTGCCAGTGAACTGTGTTCCCAACTTCAAGCTTCTGTGTTGAGATCATGTATGAATGCTCTAGAGCAAGCATTAATACTGACCACATTGCAAAGGAACTACATAACTGCAGCCTTGGGATTAGATCCCAAAAACATGCCGGTACATGTCTATTTACTGCCTGTATTTGCCTTCTTGGATTACAGCAGCTGTATTTGGGAAATCCTTTACATTTAGGTCTTGGAGTCTTGTTGACAGAGAATTGGGAACAAAGCACACCACCTGACTAGGTTGTGTAGACAGCTTTGATGTCCTTCTTGGAGTTGTGGTGGATGAGCGCATGTCAGTATTAGATGGTGTGCTTGGTTGGTATGCACTATGTTGTGAATGCCATCATTCACAAAGCTTTAATTTTGTCTTTGATGGGTTATTTTAAAGACAAATATCTTGCTTTTGCTTTTACCTCTCAAAATGAGTCAATGACTAAATCAGGAAGTTCAATTGTTTGTTTTCTTGACTCTGCAGCAACTCACTTGCCCCACTCATGCTTGTGGCAAGTGATCCTACTGTCTTGGTATTGTTTTGTGATAAAGCTATGCAGTATATATCCTATTTCAATTTAACCAATAAAAATTAATTTCTATTCACATTTTTATCTTTGTGTTTCCAAGTGCTTTGGCGCCTCTCTCTAGCCACAACTAGTAGAGATTATTCATTCAGGGCCTCAAGGTAATCACATAGCCTTCCCTGCCATCTAACCAAGACTTAGTAAAAATCCAATCCTAAGGTTAGGATTCCTCATTGTGTGTCTGTGCTGCACCTCATAATACAACACACTACCACTAGTGGAGCTTAACAGAGCTATGTCAATTTCTCTGCCTAGTATTTTGTCAAAGTTATACTTTTCTTTGGGTACCAAGATAGGTGATAGTCATGAAGGTTTCTTGGGGCTTGTTGTTTTAGAGTTGACACATTTGGTAGTTACTTTTTGTTGTGGCTGGTCAGTATATTGTACTACTGATTTTCTTACTTGTTTGGGATGGTTAATCATAATGAGAGAGAAAGCTATGTCAATGTAATGTCTAGTTTAGTGGGGGGAATAATCTAAGGTAGTTAGTGTAAACTAGACATTACTGACGTCAATGTACCTGCCATTAATTAGGCTCCAGTTTGAGGCTCTGGATAGACCTGTATCACAGATAAATAACCAGTCCAGTGATCAACAGGTCATAATATCAGAGGGTTATTTAGCCCATCAAACAATAATGATTGATGGGCTGAATACCAATATGATCCAACATTGAAGCCTAATTAGAGTATCAGTGGCTAAATATTATTTCCATCCCCTATATGACTCTTCCCTTGTTATTATTAATAAAGATTGATTTTACGTAATATACATATAACTCATACTAGGTTAGACTTTTAATAGGACTTAGTTTAGGGTAAAGTATAACATAGTGTAAACCAAGTTAAGCAATTACCACACACCATAGTATATGTTGTAACACTGACATCCAAGTTGTCCACCAGGGAATTGATCTCTTCTCTTGGAAGGTCACAAATCCACAAATCTCAGTCATGGTGGCCTCATGCTCCCTAGCCAGGGTTTGGCTGTCTGCAGTCCTATAGGAGATCTTTGAATTCAGATATTCTTGTAGCTTGGTGAGGATGTGGTACTTGTCAAAGAGGAAAGCTTTTGTGCTCTGTTGTATCAGGTCAGCTTGTATCTTTTTGAAGTGATAAAAAAGTTCCAAGTCATCACAACTAATAATCTGAATGAAGGGAGGAGTTACTGAAAAAGTAGTAGTGTGGGAGAAGAAGGGAATGATGACAAGATGGTGGGCCATAATCTCCACCTCTTGGACTAGACTTATGAAGGCAGGGCCAGTTTACAAGATGTGGTTGATCACCACGCTGATCAAGTTGGCATCTACCCCTTGATTGGCAAGTGTCTGTACAACATGAGTAGGAATCAGTTTGGCCAAGCCACAGTCAATAGCATCTACCAATTTGAATCATGTTGCTCTGGCTGCTGGTCACCCCAGCCATCTGTTGGGTAACCATTGAGAATTTAGTTCTCAGTTCTGCATATAGCACCCAAAGAAAGGATTTCTGGTTGGAGACTATCATCCCTTGACCATGTGCCAGACTCTGTGTTCTACCCAAGTGTACCCTGTTATGGCATACAGCTGGGTTGGTATAGTGTTGCAAAAGCTTTGATGTGTTCCACTGTACAAGGTCACTACAAATTTGATACAACCCTACTTGAGAGAAATTTTGAAACTTTATCAAGGAGTTTTCAGCCCCAGGCTGCTGAATATTCAAGTACTCATGATATGCCCCATTACCAGCAGCAGCAGTGTCCATGAAAACCATGGTAGATCTGATGAATTCTTCATAAGCGGAGGCATTGGCATTCATTTCCATAGGTGTAGAAGCCTGCAGCAGAAGAGTTTATGTTGATGGTATATTTTGGGGCCTTTGGTGTCCAGGCATGAAGTGGCTTAGGCCAGGCAGGCCGTAGGGAACTATGGCTTGCTCCTCAGAATGTATATTTGAATCATTAAATAAAGGGCACCTGGTTGGTATCCTGGTGAGGGGGAAGATGAATTGGTGCAGTACTATCTTTCCTCCTCAAAATCCAAGCATTTCTTTAAAAAACTTTATTTAAAGTTTGGAACAACAGAGGAAAGAACCATGGCTTAAAGGAATGGGGGATAGGAGGGTCAATTTAATGTTATTGCATCACTTATTGGATTATTTGGCAGATCTTGGTTGGAAATCCAACTACAGGTAGGGTCCAATGAATCACCATTGCATCATACTGGGGGGCAAATTTAATATTCTTAGCTATAATTAGATGTGACTATCCTGGTACATGCTAGAAAATTACACAATATGGGTAAGGTCCAATTATAACAAAAAATATAGAGGTAGGGTAGGCAAAAGCAACAGGATTCAAACCTGGGATCTCTTGGGCAAAGTTGAGCGCCTCAATCAACTCAGGCATCCTCAAAAGCCAAGCATGGGGGTAAGGGGCTGTAATACCCAAGCTTTGAGGGTAAACTTTAGTAACATAAGATGGCAGGTTAGGCGGCTCAAAGTTGTTCAAGGCATAGACAATTGGATAGAAGTTCACTGCCTGACAGAAGGCTTTGGGAAGGATGTTGCATTGTCTAAGGCTGACAGCAAGGTACAGTAGCATATCTGCAGGAATCATGTAAGTAGCCAAGTTAGAAGTTGATCAAGATGACACCAGAGGTGTCCACAGGTTCAAAACCATTGAGTTGAGGTGATTTGGTCCATTGTACAATATCCCTTTTGGTCCCTGTGGTTCAGGACCAAACTGAGCATTGGTTGGCTGGTTGCCCCCTATCCCAAGGTAAGCTGTCAAGACAGCTGTGAAGATGATGTAGTTCATCTTCTGACTTGGGGAGGGGTAATGGATTTAGTAAGGTTACTTGCTTAGCCTGGGTAAAGGATTGATTAATGTGATAATATTGAGGAGGATATTCACTCAATGATAGCACAAACTATCATTGAGGGGTTTGTCTTTATTTATACTAGTGGAAAGGCAAGGCATGATTATTGGAAGGCATAACATTGGGGAACCAAGAGTCTGAGTTGCATCTGTTATTCCCTTTTCTGGATTGGCTTGGGTGGCTGGCAATTGAGAAGGTTTGGTTAGATCCAGGTTTGCATTAGCATAGTACAAGTTGGGCTTTCTTCATGCATCCAAATTCATTTACTGAATTTGGTGCATGATTTGTATTGTTGGAGAGCATGTTGATCCATTCCCCATCTGGTAAGCTCCCAAATTGGGCAAAAGTTCCTCCCAAGTTTGGCTTTGGGGAAATTTCCTTTCCTGGTTTCTCAATTTGGCTATTTCCCAAAGAAGTGAATGGGGACTGGTCTGCTGGCATGGGAGGGCAAAGGCTGGCTGGCAGATGGCTGGCAGGTGGCAGGCTGACTCATGGGTACATGGTTTGAGGATGGCTTGCAGGTGGGGCTGGCAAGAGTGGTGGGTGCCTGTGCAGTTGCAGTGGGCATCTGCTCAATGGCAGCAAGCGTCTGTGTGTTGGCAGCAGGCAACAGCTTGGTGGTGGTGGGCTTCCGCATGGTGATGGTGTGTATCTGCTTGGTGGCAAAAGATGTCTGCACTTTGGCAGTGGATGTCTGCTTGGTGGTGGGCGCCTTCACATTGATGGCAGGTGACAATTTGTTGGTTATACACCTATAAGTGTCAGGAATGTTCCTGACAGGGGCTGGTGGTTTTGTAAGCCATTATCACACAATGTTGTATTTTACTGCATGGGTACAGTGTTTTCTACAACTTATTTATCTTGAACCATTTGATTCTTGAATATACCAGTATGTGGTATAGTAGCAGCCTTAATAAGCACAGAAAAAAATGTTAAGACAAAACTGTTGCTTTATTTGATAGATTTGAAGTTTATATAGTGAGAGAAGGAAATTGTTGCCAAAAGAAAGAGGCACCAACAGAAGGACTTACTATATGGATGTAATGGAGAAGTGTCATAGAAAAATGCCCACACAAAAACAACTGGTTTCCTACGCCTTGTGATATGGAAGAAGGTGACTTTTAAATGCTAAAAGTTAATTATTAGCTGCAGAAGTAAAGTTCACACTCTATGTAAAATTAACCCTTGATTTAACTATTGATTTTCAGGAGCAATTAAACAAGTTTACAGGCATAAAATAAAAACACAACAAAAAAAATGGGAAATCACATAATTGGTTTATTGTCCTTAACATAAGTGGAGTATGTTTTGGCTGATACATTCTAGATTGAAGCACCCCTATAATATAATCTCTCATATTTCAATTAGGATTACCTAATTTCCTATATTTACCCCTATAACTCTACTATCCAGCACATTTACAAAAGAATATATTTTTTGGAGCTTTTCACTGCTGAGTTTCAAGTATAGCACTCATACATTTGTCTAGACTCAGGTCAATTTTGTTTCTGCTCTGTAATTTAAAGCAAAGGTAATGAATAGAGATGTGACAGGCACCATAAATTATCTCAATTTTTGTTGACTAAGCTTTACCTGTCACAATCTGTTTTGTGGCTTTAGCAGTTGGTCATATATCATTTGTGGCCTTCAAATCCAAAGAATCTCTGCATGAATTAGTGATATGACTAATAATAATCTTATCTTGTTTTGTGTCTTGTCTAATCATAAGTATTTAAACAATTCATTTTAGTTTTAATAGATATCTATTCATTTAGTTAATTTTTAAATAGTTAGGTAAAAAACTGTGGTTCAATCAAAGCTATTACTGTGAGATAATGGTAGATAGAGCTTTTAATAAATTAAAGTTAAAAAATCCAACAACTGAAACTGCTCCAGTTTCACATCATGTGCCTTGAACAAAATGATATAATGTGTCTAATTCTTAAACCCCATTTTATTTTATAACATGTGCCTTGCACAAAATTAAGTCATCAGTTTATCCTTGAAAACCACCCTCATTTTATATTTTTTACCTGCATAATGGAGTGAGACACAAAATTGTGACCTACTTCAAAAGTTGTAGCACAAATCCACATAGATTGCTTTGAGGCCTAAACTAAAACCTGTTTAAAAACATTTTTTTGACTCTGTGGTCACACAATTGCTGACCATCTAGTCCAAGTATTCAGGTAGTATATCAGACACTTGATGTTCTTGAGAGTTAATGATGTTTCACTGGTGCAGCTTAATAGCGTGAGATGATTGTTGAATACTCCTGACTCAATAAACTTTTGTATAAACCCCAATCCAAATAACTTACGTCAATGCAGTGAAATCTTGAATGTTGAAATTGGTGTTTGCCAGCATATTCAACAGAAGGATTGGAAGGCAGGGGCACACACTCACTGCAAGCCTTTGAATGTGAGGATTCAAAAGACATTTGACTAATTGATTTATAATGAATACTTTTATTTAATCCTATACAAGTAGGTTCCAGAATATGCCCCTTGGAGTTTAGGGCAAGTTCCTTAGGTCAAAGTTCCTAAGGTCCAAAGTGCAAAAATCAAAAATGGGACCCCCAAAAAGTGCAAAAATTGAAAATATCAAAGATCAAAGTGCAAAAATTGGTTTTCCAGAGGTTAACTTTGAAGCAGAAAAAAATACAGTTTATAATATACAACCATATATTTTAAAAACTTTCTAGACCAAAAAGACCCCAAGAAATTCATTTCTTCAATAAAAAATATATACTAGATAATAAAAAACTCTTAAATTAACTGCTTTTAAAAGAAAGTTTATTTTAGCTTCAAAAGCAAAATTAGACTAGAATTTATATGTAACTGTATTCAATTGAATATAAGATATGAAACTACACAAAAAAAATGCTTTATAAACTTAATTTTAATAAAAAAAGTTAATTTAATTTCCAGCTTATGTAAA
The DNA here is from genome assembly GCA_014839935.2 of Entomophthora muscae. NCBI lineage: Eukaryota > Fungi > Entomophthoromycota > Entomophthoromycetes > Entomophthorales > Entomophthoraceae > Entomophthora > Entomophthora muscae. The sequence continues at coordinate 501,768 of QTSX02002136.1, forward strand.
GCTATAATAATACTTCAGTATAAGCAAAATAAAGGATTTTTCCTGCAAGATACAATCATATGATTTTAGGTATTTTGGTTTATTAGTGATCTTATTTAAATGATAAAAGTTATAGAAGTCTACCATTAAAAAATATATATTACATTACTTTCTTATTAAAGATATACTGTACACTTTTTATACTTAATAAAAGATATAGTCTTATATCTTATTTATAAGTCACAATATTCAAAGATATCAAGAATCTTCCACTTACATATCATAAAATGAAGAATTGAACATTCTTATGTTAAAAACACTGTACTTCCACTAAAAATGATATATATAGAGCAAATTTTTATACCAATAAGAAACATTATATAAATATATTTTACTCTAATACATATAGTAAAAGATATAGTAGAAGATAATTGAGGGTAAGAAAAGGAGAAGAGAATAAAAAGGAAGTTTTTTCTAATTGGTATCAGATTTTATATACTCCACCCTCTTGACAATGCAGAAATTTTTTAAAAGTTTTTTGGCCCCCGGCACAGCCAAGGGGCAAACAAAACTTCTTTTTGAAGAGGAATGAAAGGTGGGAAAGGAGAAAATTCAAAAGAGAACCCTTCAAAAAACCAAGAGCTTATTACACTTTGATTTAGGCACTTTGATTTCTGCACTTTGTTTTGTGCAATTTGATTTGGGCACTTCAATTTACCCCCCTGAAATAACATAGGAAAACATAGTACAATATTATATTAGTTTAATATTTTTTGAAATTGCCTCCAAAACACACCAGTTTATTAATATTACAATAGAATAAAAACCTATCAAAAAACTTTATTTCTTTTTTATATATTTAAATATCAGGTATTAAAGAATCTATATGAAGAATTTCAAAAGTTTTTATTGATTATTTAAAATTTTATACTGTAGATTGGGACCTGAATGTAAAAATGCAGGATTGTCAAATCCTTGGTCCAAATTTTAAATCACTTTTGCGGGCAACTCAGCTGAGTGAAAAATAAAATATTTAATAAAATTAACCATTCAATTTTAATTTTTTGGTTTATTTAAATTGGCAAATTTCAAATCCCTCAAGAAGATAACTCAACTAACAAAAGACAAAACCCAGCAAACAATTGTGGGATACATGAATCAGAAATAAGGGATTCTTGTGAGAGAGGGGAGCTAAACTAACTAAGTTCAGCTCCCATCCCGGGGGAAGGATCCACCAGGACACCATCCAGTGAAGAACTGGGATGGCTGCTTGAAGTGTTGCCCACAAGGAGGATGCAGCAGATAGTTGGGGGAAGTAGGAGTCCAAGCCCATCAGAATCATCCCGCCAAGTAACCAGAGGGCGCCTTTAGGAGTAGACTCTGGACCAACCTTGTCTCTTCCTAGGGCCAGTACAACTGGGACCTCAGAGGAGAGGGGCAACAGGGAAGGCAGGACTGGTGGCACTGAAGGAGATAGGTCAGGAGCCACAATGTCAAGGTTGTCACAGGTGAGGCTTTGTATAACCTTCTCACTAGTGGTGAGGATATCTTGAGCTCAGCCAGGGAGGTCACCAAATACATGCAGGAATTGATCAGGGTTAGTACCCACATGATGGAATGAATGTGAGATGTGCCCTCAGAGTCTGGGGGTGATGCACCATATCAACACCAAGGCTGGTGCCAAGGTGAACACCACAAACTTGGCAAAGGGCATCAACATTTTGCTCAATCAAATACCTACACCAGTATGAACAATAATTTTTCTAAACTTTGTATTCTTGGGGGCTCAAATTGATAACCAAGAAGAGGCCAAAGTCAAGTGGGAAGGTCCTAAGAGGCAAGTGGGACACAGAAAATGGCAACCACATGGAGAGGGACTTCAAAGATGGAGTTTCAAAGCTTTAGAGCATATATAACGCTCAGGAAGAAGCAAGAACAAAAGCAAAACAAAATTGAAATTTAAATAGGTAATTATAATAAATAAACTACTAAACTTTAAGTTCAAATGATTGTAATTTAAAGCAAAAAGCTTTAAAGCTGATGCTGGCAATGTATAGGGGGGCTCTGGGAAGATGCAGAGAGGCCTGGAAATGAAGGAATAAAGTAAAGAAAGAAGAATTTCTATTGATAATCTTAGAAAGTAAAAGGGGCCAGAGAGTGGACCCAAAAACCTAAAATTCTGAAGTAAAAAACCCAAACTTTATTTTGTAAAAATGAGCAAGCAGGGGACTTTCAGTCCCCTGTCTTGCTTTAAGGGAGGAGTTTAGAATTCAGGGTCACCTGACCCAAGGCGCAGATTTGATTGACTGCAGGAGAAATTTTTCAAGGTGAATCCAGTGAGTTGAAGGGTTTTGCAGTAATTTTCAACTTTGACTCTGATCAGCTGGCATTGCTGGGGTGATTTAAATCAGCATCCAATCCAGTTGGATTGAAATTTGATGATTTAGCACTAGCGCAACCTGATTGTTTAGACTTAATTAATTTCAAGTGCGGACAAGCCAAAGCCAAAAAATAGTCTAAATTAATCAGATATTCCTCCCAAGTGGGAACCAAGTTCAACACATTGGTATTTACCACCTGGGAAGGGTATGCTAATACAATTCTCTCATCAATTGTATGGGCTAAATTCTCAAGGGAATCAAGGGGTTTGGCTGGCTTCTGAGGAGATTTCTTGGTGCAACGTGAGAAGATTGTCCTATCCAAGGCCAAAGGGGGGAGTGACTGTAAAATTCTTATATATGATTTAATATTTCCTGTATGTCAAACAAATCATAAGTATTATGTAAAACTTAACAAATCTGAAATTTCAGGATTGTCAAATCCAAGAACCAAGTTTCAAATCATAATTGTGAGGAATTTGAAATAAATATAATTTATGGGTGTCTCAAAAAAATTGCTAAAGGATCTAGAGTGGATCTGTGCTAATTCTTTTAGGAAGCACAGGCATTCTCAAAAATCACCCTATCCATTTTAGGATGGCTAAAATTTAGATCCTACTGTTCACCAACTTAACATACTTAACAATAAAATTGACTAAAATATACATTCCTCTTTTTGAGTTTAAAATTTTAATAAAAATTTATTATGTCTTCTTCCAATAACAACCAAGTCAACAAGCTGTTCCCTGGCCTTGAAAAAATCATGCAGGGCTACACTGGGTCTTCTAATAGTGAAGTCTCCCTCTATGGCCACTCCCAACCTGCAGGCCCCAACGCAAGCACCACCCAGGAGTGTGTTCTTTCTCCTGTGTCCTCAAGCATGGCCCTGTTTGCCCATCACACACAGGCAGCTGCTAACCTAAATTATACAGCAACACTAGCATCCGGAATCAACCAAGTGAGCCATGGGGCTACCAATTGAAGCCATAATCCAGAAACAGTCAATCAGATGGCACTGTCTGGTTCTCAAGGCAGACACATCCCGCCTCCAGCCAATCAGCCTGCAAGACACAGAAGATTAATCACTTCAGAGATTGTTCATGAAATGGTTGAAAAGCAAGGGATGCTTATGTCTCTTGGGGAAATTTTGACCACAATGGGTTTTGCAAAGTCCACTGTGGCTGCAATCCTGCAATCCCAGACCAACTGTGGCCCCCTACCAAGAATATCCCAACTGGTGCATGTACTTCAACCAAAAATGACACAGCCCATCCCCTTATGATGGCCATTATGGAATGTGACCTGCAGATGCCCCTGGTCCAGGTACGTCTCCAGCTGGGACTCCACAGCATATTCACCAATAAGAGAACAGTGAATTTGTGGATGCACAGAGTTGTGGTTGCTACCAGAATCCTATCCAATCAGGTTCTTGGTGGCCCCAGTTTGGTGGATACCAGCCCATACAATTCAAGCATCATCAATTTTATTAAAGGAAGGGCAACAAGGGCCCGTAATGACATAATCTTCCTGTCATATGCCAAGATTTTGGGAAGTATTCAAGACTTTGGAGAAAAGCGTATCCAATCTGACGTCTATAAGCACGGCCCAATTTTGTATTGTTTTGTCAGAGTTTTATTGGCAGTTTCCCCATTGGGCGCCAATTTTTTACTCAGCAATATCAAACACTGAAGATGAGTATGCCTACCAGACAGAGCTCAAGGCCATGCTGGAGGAGTGGGCCACACAGCAAAAAGTGTACACAGTTGTACTGAATGCAGAGATGGAGCAGTGTAAATGGGAATCCAAGGAATTTGCGGCTGCAGGTCATACCTGTTGATCCTACCCCACCAACCACGCCAACATGCACCTTGCAGATATATGTCTCTATAATCTCAGTTTTGTGCTCAGGCGCTTTAAGCCTGCCACCTACAACAAACTGTGCACCCAAATTGATAAGGGTTATGAAATTTTCCCTTCTGTGTTTGTCCAGGACCTATCAGATCTTGTCATTTTCTATGAAAGTGATAGTGATAAGTCCAGAAAGGACTCCTGCCTCCCCCCCATGCCAATCCATCCTTTTTGTCAAGCCTGCATACGTGACAGAAGAAGAATTTAAGCAATTAAAGCAATCAGCTCTTGCCGCCTCTTCCCAGTCAACCAACCCTGCCTCCCCAACCCCACCCCATCAAGCCACCTGCCTTCCAACCCTGACTCCCAAACAACCACCCATCCCCCCACTAACTCTGTAGCCTTCCCTTTTACAGGCGCAGATGAAGGTGATGTTCATTCTGCTCAGTCACTCCCCTTCTTGTCATTTGATGAGTAAAATAAATCTTTTCTTGGTGACAACTTATTAAAGATGATATTATTTCTTCCAATTCATAATTAATAACATATTTTTATATTATTGTCATTCCATATAATTAATAAAATGATATACATCTGATACAGTAACATATAATTATTTGCATGAATATTTTTCATCATCATTAACAAATTAAAGACCATAAATGAAAAATTGCATTAAAATATTGCAATTAGACATCAACTATTGATATTTAGAAATTATGTGCATACCTCAAAGCATTTTGTTTAATAAATTCATTGTAAACTTGGCCTTTTTCATTGTTATTTATTGAAACAGATTGTGTTTATATTAGAGAGCCATTAACGCTTAGTACAAATATTGATACATAGTGCATTTTACAGCCTGTATATTTACCTATTGGTAATAATTCTGTGAACTTTTTAGTCAGATTTTGTGAGGTAATAATGAATGTGTTAATAGATTACTGTTTACTGTCATTAATTGACTGCTTTTCTTTGCTGTGGCAATTGTGCATTTTCTGATATTTACACACTAGTATCCAATTGGTTGATTTCACACCCAATTGGATACTAGTATGTAAATATCAGAAAATGCACAATTGCCACAGCAAAGAAAAGCAGTCAATTAATGACAATAAACAGTAATCTATTAACACATTCATTATTACCTCACAAAATCTGACTAAAAAGTTCACAGAATTATTACCAATAGGTAAATATACAGGCTGTAAAATGCACTATGTATCAATATTTGTACTAAGCGTTAATGGCTCTCTAATATAAACACAATCTGTTTCAATAAATAACAATGAAAAAGGCCAAGTTTACAATGAATTTATTAAACAAAATGCTTTGAGGTATGCACATAATTTCTAAATATCAATAGTTGACGTCTAATTGCAATATTTTAATGCAATTTTTCATTTATGGTCTTTAATTTGTTAATGATGATGAAAAATATTCATGCGTTGAAGGTAGTACTATAAAAACCAGTTTTTTTATATAATTCAAACAAAATATCAAATATCTATAACTTGATAAACAAATTAGAAGCACACCTACAAAAGTTTATTTAACTAGAAAAACATATTAGGGAAATAGTAACAGGAAAGCTGGGTAACAAGGGCCAGCCACTAATCCAGTCAAAAGAAGATGCTCTGAATAAAATAGGAAATATTATAGACAAAAAGAACAAAGAAGTGTTACCAAATCTACAGGGAACAATCCTATCAAGTCTGAAGTTCAATGACACAGCCTACAATTTGTGGGAGTTCTGGCAGGGGGGCAAAGAAATCAATAAGAAAAATCAAACTAATTGAAGGAACTGAAATCTCAAAGGAAATAAACACAAATGAAGAGGAAAATATTCAAATGGAAACAGATGAAAACAAAACTCAGTCAAGAATCAGGAGCGCTTCAAGAAATACAGAAAATTTATCAAATGAAAACCAAGAAGAAACACAAGTTGCAAAAAAAATAAGGAAAAATTAAGCCTAGAAAAATTAATGAAGAGCAGCCAACACTCATGAAGTTTGCCAAAGTGGCGCCTGTGGCTGAGGGGGCTGCAGGGAAAACAATTAGTAAGTCTTTTTATGTCTTACTTATATTTATTTTAATTATCACTAGGAATGGGGACAAGGTTGCAGAAGTGGCGGCTTTTACGCCGAGTTGATTCTACAGGGGTTACCAGTCACTGGTAGCCCCAGTAAAACAAATAAATAAAAACCAAATAAATAAAATAATTCAACAGAATATGAATAATTTTTTAAATATTGAAGCTAAAACTAGGTAATATTTACCACCCGCGGGGTACTTGCTATGGATTAGGGAAGCATACAAAATAGGAGCAAATATCAACTTCAAAGAGATGAATGAAATTTGCGGGGATGTCAAACTAAATTTTGATGAACATATATATGAAAGCATTCAACAATTCCTATTTGCAAACATCAATTAATATGAAAAAACCATATAAAAACTGACTTTCAAATAGGAACTGAATATTTAAAAACTGAAGTTTTTAATGAAGTATTCAAGGTATTGTCAAACAAAGTTGGGGACGCAGTCCTTGTGAACAAATTTAAACCTTTATTCATTCTGTTTGCCGAGGCATGGGGGGCTGATACAAGTTGGGCGCCCCCGGAACCCTCTTCAAATTCAATCAAACATCCTATATCAATAGATTAGTTCAAGTCTTCAAAAAATTGTGCATGTTCTCCAAAAATATACCTTGCAAAGAATTCATGTTGCATATACCTGGGAATTCTCCTACATTGCATATTAAAAACCAACGTCAAAAAGTTGTAGGATGTACCTATTCAAATTGATATATGCCGCTTAGCACTCAAACGCCAGAAAATACATGGGGGTATAGGACAGTTGAGCACGTCCTGTAAAACTCCTTTGCATTGGCATTGTTGTATGGGCACTACATGCCCCCTGAAAAGAACCTATTAATTGTTTTGCTTGCCTGCCTTCCTTTTATTAAACGGTCAACAACCACCAGGGTACAGGGCTCCACCCCTCTAGCAATTGCATCCAGGGTTGTCCACTGCGTACAGAAGAGTATGTGGATCCAATTAGAAGCTCTAGCCAAAAATTTAATTTTGGGGTATAATTCCCCAGAATAATCACATCCCCCTAATAAATCATCTTCCCTTGCAACTATAATTTCATTTTTTTTAAAAAAAATATTTTAATTATTAAAATTTTAATATTGAAATATGTAATATTATAATTTTAATAGTAAAATTTTAATATTAAATATTTTAATATCTAAATTTTAATATTCCATATTTTAATTATTAAAATTTTAATATTAAACATTTCAATATTAAATAATTCACAATTAAATAAAAATATTTAAACTTTGATATATAAATTTTAATATTTAAAAAAATAATTAAATTTTTAATATTTCAACTTTAACAGATAAATTTTAAGATTTATAATTTTAATTTTAATATTTAAGATTGTTTTAAATTTTAATATGTAAATTATAATAGTACTATATCTAAATATATCACAAGACATTAGTTATAGTTGCGACCACATCAATTAATAAAAAATAAGTTAAAAATGTTTTTATTTACTAGCTTGTTGAATACGGGTTCATTTATTACACAGACAAACAACAAGAATTGAATTTATCCGCATCATGCAGCCTGCTCCACTTATATTCTAAACAAGTGATTGTTTAAAACTTGAATTACCTTTCCCTTGTAATATGATTTGATAAATATATTTGATATGCCTGACCCGCGTCCTAAGTACTAATCAGTAAGCAATACATAAAAATCATTAGTGGTTGTGTTGTGTGACTATAGTGGCACTGAAAAAATAAGGATCAGATGATGACCTGCAAGGTCCAATTTGTAGCTTAAAAAAGCCAAAGTACCAACAAGGATTCACAATTGTTTAAAGAAAATTAATCTATTTCTATCTTTTTTAATTTTTTATTTGTTAACTCTATTGTCAATACAATATATAGTGCATTATAATAAAAAATGTGTCTCTATATCTAGTATAATTAATTTTACTTACCTTTTATATATATTCTTATATGTCTATAATACAATCAAATGTCACGTCCTTATAACATAAAGTATTATTTTCAAGATCCATTAAAAACAAAATGAATAAAAATAAAAACAAATAAAACCCGGAGCACCTATTTATCTGATTGGCTTGGAGGCCAGGACTTTGGGGAGGAAGGATTCTGAGTGCTTGTAAAAAGCTGCCACCACATCAGGTGGCATCTCAAATTGACTGACCTCAAAAGTGTTGAAGAGATCCTTGGTGTCCTGGGGAGGCCTTTCTTCACCTTATTTTTGATCCACCCAAAGACCTCCTCAATTGGGTTAAGGAATGGAGAATATGGGGGGAGGAAGAGGAGTCTCATTGGATAGTCAGCCAGGCAGTGGCTGGCTGAATGGCTATTTTTATCAATGGGCGGGAACTTAGACACAACCAGATCCACTTTGTGGAGCCCAACATTATCCAGCACAAAATGTTGGTTGTACTGTGGTAATTGATCTGGAGATACTCCTTGACAGTTCAGAGAAAATCAAGAAATGTCCTGCTATTATGGGAACCCTTGATCATCTGATATTGATCTAACCCACGAGGACCAAGAAGCGCTACCATTGAATAGGTCTGGGAACAGACAGCTGCACAATAGGCTACACTGTCCTTGGACCTCTTCTTGACCCACCCATGCCTAGACCTGAGTGAGGAGGAAAACTACAATTTGCAATGTAGAAGAACTGGACATTCCCAGTCTCCTTTAGTGCAAGATATGTCTTGGCATAAATGTGTCAATCCTCTATGGTCTTCTCATTGTTTCTATTGTACAGCAAAACTCCCAGTACTTTCCAGGAGAAGCCCAAATCAACCATTGTTTTGTAAAAAAGGGTTTTAGAAACAGAAAGCCTGAACTCTGTGGCAAGCATTGATTGGACAGCAAGTGAGTTCATGTGGCAATCCTTGGTAACCCACTGCTTGATTGCTTTGAGATGAGTGGGCTGAAGTAGGCTGGGCTGCCGCTTAGCCTTGGCAGATTTTCAATTTGCCCAGTGTTGCCATACTTGGTGTTGATTTTGGCAATGTATCTGGCCGTGACATCAAATCAGGACGCAATATCCCAAACCGCCATTCCCCTGTTCAAGCAGTTGAGGAGAGCTTCACATTCACTATCCGTCAACCAACGCTGGCCCTTGGCAGGTACCACGGCATCCTGGATAGCAGGCTCAACACAGGGGATGGCACCTTTGTGTAGAAGGTGGGATCACGCTTGATTGCGCTGGCGCCCTCAATGGTGGCATAAGACACAGGCACAAATGGCTCTTTGGTGGCAGACAATGGCTCATATGAGGTATCAAAAACGTGGGGGCAGGAAGTAGCAACTCTTGGATCAAGAGTGCGGGGCCAGGTGACAACTGGGTATACAGTGGAGGTGGATGTAACCTCATTATTCCTGATGACCTTTGTGTATGAGACTTTGGTTGCAGGCCTTGAGAGCGGCTTCTGTCTTGGATTCAGGATACTGTTTCTGGCTTGAGATGCAGGAGGTGGTTGGCTGGCACTGACACCTTGGGAGGCCTGTGTGTTGGCATGACTCCCCTCAAGCTGGGTTCTGGGTCTGTTCTTGGACCCTCTGGTACGCCCTTGTGGACAGGCTGCCCCACAGGCTGGTGCAGGAGCTGGTTGAGAATGCAATTGACAGTCCATAAAAATAAAATAAAAATATATATTTTAGATTAAATTTGTATTTATTTGGATTTATTGGTTTAGTTGTGGGTAGTTGTTTTCTCTTGATTTAGCCTTGAATAGTAACAGAATTTCTATATCTGTAATGTGAAGTGAATATTATTGTATCATTTCTGGGTTTGGCTAATTTTAAAGTTTAATCCCTTTTTAGTCTAAACATGGTTGTTGAGATTGAATTTTTAGTTTGATTTTAGACATGGTGGAGCTTCTTGATTTGGGTTGGTGTTTCCTAGTGTGCTTACTGTACATTCAATTTGGATTCCAGTTCCCGCAATTAATATCTGAGTTTACTAGTGGCATTCAAAAGTGATTTGAAATTTGGTTAATGGATTTGACAATCCCGCAATTTCAAAAAACATAGTAAACTTAATGAAAATGGTTGATGGATTTGAACACTTCAAAATTGATTCCAGTTAATTCATTTAGTCCATTGGAAATATACAGTTTGACTTGAACTTTGCAAAGTGTCTATGAGTTCCCGCATTTTCAAATATTCAAATAAATACTCAAAAAATCAATTTAATTAAAAAAGGCCATCCTGCAAAGTGATTTTGAAATTTGGACCAAGGATTTGACAATCCTGCATTTTTATGTTGAGGTTCTGAACTTACAGTAAGCTTATAAAAAGTGTGACTAAATCTAAAAAGTTGATTTTTGATTTTCTCACTTTTGATTCAAGAAACTTAATAAAACATAATGAATAAAATATTAATTTTTTGCAAAAATTTAATATTAAGTGGTCCTAGTTTTTTGGTACCTTTTTGGATTTTGACTTGACTACTTTTTGATTTCTGCACGCATTAAGAAACTATATGTAAATTTTCAAATAAATTTTTACAAGACAAAATTTTATTTTTTAAAAAGAAAGAGCTTATAAAAGTAGTTTATATTAAGATTTGAACAAATTAAATTAAAAAACTTCCTAAAGTTAAAAAAGCTTTTTTTTAGCTCTTGATTTCTTTTTTTACATATAGAAATTTTTTTTACAATTTAATTTTTTTTTAATTTTGATGTGTCAAATATTAAATTGAAGATTTTTTTGCACTTTGATTTTTGCACTTTCAATTTTGTCCCCTCTATTCAAAGGGGTAAATAAACTCTATTTTAAAAGCCAAATTAAAAAAGGTGTGTTTTAAATTGCATCAATTTGGGCACTTCAAACTTGATTTTTTGATTTTAGCTATTAGTAAAAACATTTTAAAAAAAGTCAAATTTAAGAAAAATATTAAATTTTTGGGAAAAAATTTTTATTGAAAAAAGTGCAGAGATCAAAAATTCCATTGATTTGGAGATTTCAATCTCCACACTTCAACTTTAGGCACTTGCCTGGCATTTACTGCCAACACCTTATATAGGGGTATTCTCATATTACTGATCATCAGTTGCTGGCAATGTCTTCTAGGACATTCCAGTGCACTGTAGAGTCTTGGTTGTTGTAATACCTCAAAACTGTGGATACCACTTACAGCAGGTATGGTATTAGTTTGGCAAATTGGAATCCAGTCAGGGTGGTGATGATGGGATATATGATCATCAACCAGCAGAAGACCTTAGTGTGGACATTGTATCTTCCAAAGCTCCTGGAAAAGTAGGTCAATATGTAGTACATGGAGGTGTACACTGCAATGGAGAACATGGAATGTGGAGATACCAGGGGAGGCCAGGGTCCAGTATGGGAGGAGTTCAGTTGGCTAGGATTGTAATGAGAGTCATGACCTAGTCCTTCTGGAGAGGGCCCAAAGAACTCTGACCCCTGTTGGTAGCCTCCAATCCCAAGGCAAGCTGTGAGCACAGCTGTGAAGATGAGATGGTTCATATTCCTTGGATTGGAGGAAGGTTGGCTAGGGCTAACATTTAGTTGACTTAAGTTTTGAAGTAGAATTTCAATTTATTGAGGGTATTAAGCTCAATAATAGCACAAGCTATTAATGAGGAGGGATCCTTCATTTATAGTGCTTTCCCCTGTGCAAAGATTTGCAATTGGGAGTGAAAAGCAGGGGATGGGGGATCCCAGAAGTTTTGAAGATAGGGATAGCAGTTGGGGCTTGGGAAGATGGCCAAACTTCTTTTCTCTGCTATCTGTGACTGGTTTGGAAGTTCTTGAGGTGAACCAATAATTTCATGTTGCCCTGGTGCTAGGTGAGGGATATGAGTCAAATTCCTTTCAAGATCTATTTTGGTTTTAAGAACATTGTTTTGGTTGGAGTTTGACCCTGCCCATGTGGTCTGGAAATTAGCATCCAATTGGTTGGTGGCAAACTTATTTTTAAAATCTGAATCATTATTCCCTCCTTCTTCTGGAGGTGTAATTTTGGTTTCAGAATTTTCCCTTGTATTCAGGGATTCTTTTGATTGGTTGTACTTCATGAGGGTTTCTGATTGGTTGCAAGGTAGGCCCTGGGACTTGGGTGGGTGGCTGACAGCTGACTGGGACCTGGGGAGCAAGCAGGTGGGCTGGGGGCTGTAAAGACCCAACAATTGGGGAGTATTTTAGCAAAATAAGGTACCAAGTTGGTGACTTGGAAATCTGTGAGCGCCGTCACAATGGAATAGACTGTCATCATCCATCTGAAGACCTTGGCGTGTACGTTATAACGTCCAAAATTACCGGCAAAATACATGAGTACATAGTATACACAGGTGTATATAGCTACAGACTGGGTGGAGTGGGGCAATACCAGTGTGGGCCAGGAGTAATGCTTGGAGGAGTTTAGCTGCACGGACTCCTTGTAGATGTACTTGCCAGGTGGTTTATTGAATGGCCCATGCTGGTGATTGTATTGGTGGCCCCCAATCCTTAGGCAGGCTGTGAGAACAGCTGGGAAGATTAGATTGATCATCTTCTGATCCTGGGAAAGGGCAGACAAAGCTTAGTGTCTTGTTTAACTTATTGTAGGGTAAATCATTAGATTAATTTATGTGATACTATTGAGGGGTAATTTCACTCAATGAAAGCACCAACTATCATCAAGTGAATTGGCTTTATTATATACTATCATCCTTGTGGGGGCATGAATAGAGTAAAACACTGGACAGGGAACCCCAAACACTTGGTGTTGTCTGGAATTCCCTTTTGGGAGGGTGATTGGAAGTGGTGTGCAGGTGTTGTAAAATATGCAGCCTGGGTGCTGATTTCTACAAATAGTTAGTCTACTACTTCTTTATCTTAATACTATACCTGTTGTGGTATAGTGACAGCCTGGGTAAGGACAGAAGAATATAAGATAATAAGATAAAAACTGGTGTTTATTTAGATAGTATTGCACTTAAATAGTGTGAGGCAGGGGGATTGCCACCAGGGGCAGGGAGGCACAGACAGAAGGACTTCCCTAATGGAGGAGAGTGGATTGGCACAGCTAAAAGTCTACCGCGAGAGAACAGCCTCTTCCACACAGCTTTCCTTAAGGAGGTAGATATAAATAACTTTGTTGTTCTATTTATAATCACGGAAGTAAAGCCCATGCCTTGTGTGCATTTGAAAGGCAAATCAAACACCTGTTTTAGAGGTGTTTTAAACGTCTTTATCCCTAGTAAAATCAGGATGCAATAGCGCAATCACGCGACTGTTCTGTTGCTCAATTCATAGATAGGCAACTTAATGTCTAATCCATTCAATCTGCAACATTTTCCTCCACTGGATTAGACAACAGGGTCAATAATGGCTTGGCGTATCTAGGTAGTGTCTATGGTGTTGTGGTCAATCATATGTCTTGTTAGGTGGGGGTTTGTTGACCAATCCTTGGTCATTGGCTTTGCGGATCTGTAGGTAACCCAGTTGTGTTTCTTGGCTGTCATTCAGGTGGTAGAACAGTTGGTGCGGTACTGGAAGAGTCTTGTCAGTCATCAATAAGCGCTTTGTTCTTTCATTCTTATTCCTCATACTTTGGTGCAACACTATTGCAAACAGGACAACAACCCATGGAATTTTTTAATTAGTCTTTTGTTTTTTTGGGTTGTTGTCCTCATTGGGGCTTACTCTTGGTCACTAGGAGCAGCACGCATATACTGAGCGTGTACTCTAATGATCAATTGCCCAGAATGGGGCTCCTTAAGGGTGTAGGAGTTTGGGCCAGTCTTCTGGATAACTTCAACTGGGCCTTGCCCAAGGGAGACAAGTTTGGATTTACGGCTGTACTCTCTATTGCTGAAGAAGTAGACTGAGTCTCCTACCAAGTAAGTGGTTAGAGTGGGGCGTTTGAATGCAGCTTTTTCTAGGTCCTGCAACTTTTGGTTTAAGTTTACTGTGTAGGCCTCTGATTGCAAGCAATTAAGAGTTTGAACCATCTTGTTGAGGTACACCTCTGGGGATACAGCCAGGCTGGGCTTTACTAAGGAATATAGTAAAGGGGGAAGTCCTTGTTGCCAGCCGTAGAGCAGTTGGAAGGGCGGCTTGCCAGTGGCACAATGGTACCCAATGTTATATGCAAAGGTGGCCGCAGGCAGGAAGGTATCCCATTCAGTCTCATGTTAGTGACTGAGCTTCCGGAGTATCTGGACCAGGCTCTCATTAGTGCGCTCTATCATGCCATTTGTCTGTGGGTGATAAGGAGTGGATAGTGCCCCACAAATTACCATCAGTTGGTTGAGGCAGGGGATGATATAACTGGTGAAGTTGGTACCATTGTCTGTCAGCAGAATCTGGGGGCAACCATGTTTGTATATCATATTCTTCAGGATGAACGTGGCTGTCACCAGTGCAGATTGGTTGGAGATTGCCTTAGCCTCTACCTATTTAGTCAGATGGTCAACAGTCACAATGATGAACTTGTTGCAACTGTTGGTAGCTGGCAGGGGGTCCACTAGATCAATGGCTACAGTTTGGAAGGCAAACCTGGGGTGTACAAGTCTGTGTTGGAACTTGGCAACCTTAGGACTCTCAATGTTGCAGTCATGACAGATGGCTAGCGTATCTACTATTTGAGTGTACATTCCTTCCCAAAAGCAGTGCTGCTGTAGCAGAGCTAACGTCTTCTGTATGTCATCATGGCCAGTAGTCTTGTGAGCAGCCACCACTGAGTCCATGCGTAGGGATGGGCATATGTAGGGTAGCCAAGAGTCTCCACAAAGCTTCAGGAGCTGTCCCTTAGAGGCCTTGGTATCAACAGTTAGCTTCTTGAGAGTTCTCTGTATCTCTACCGGCTCCTCCCCCCACAAAGAAGGATCCTCCATAGGCTTATAATAGAGAATGTCAGCCATGGGGGATACTAAAGCAACAGTGGGAAGGCAGGAGAGATAGTCAGCATTCCGGTGGGTGGCTCTGGCTCAATGAATGATTTTGTAGTCATAAGCCTGAAGTTTAATGGCCCAACACGCCAGACGTCCTTCAGGGTCCTTGAGGGTCTTCAGCCATTGCAAGGAGGCATGGTCTGTTACAGCTGTGAAATGTACTCCATGGAGATAGACTCTGAATTATTGGTAGGAGTATATCACAGCCAGACGCTCTTGTTTGGTGACAGTGTAGTTCCTCTTGTGAACATTAAGTGTACGCAAATAGTATCCAACAGGGTGTTCAAGTCTGTTGGAGTCCAGTTGGGAGAGAACACCTCCAACTGCAGTCAGACTAGCATCTGTATGAACCACAAACAGCTTGGCCAAGTCAGGGTAGGCCAGTATGGGGGCTGCAGTCAGTGTTCCCTTGAGAGTATTGAAGGCAGATTGGCACGCTGGGCTCCAGAAGAATTCCTTATCAGCTTGGCAAAGCTGAAAAAGGGGGTTGCCCAGGGATGCAAAGTTGAAGATGAAGAGGCAATAGTACACAATCAACCCCAGGAAGACCTGCACGTCCTGCTTATTGGCTGGGATCTGCATTTGATCAATGGCTTCCACCTTCAGAGGTACAGGGCAGAGTCCATCTTGGCTAATGATGAACCCCAAGAACTCAAGGTGCTCCTTGAAGAAGTTGCACTTGTGTGGCTTGAGCTTGAGATTAGCTGCAAGTAACCTCTGAAAGACTTCCTCCAAGCGTTGTAGGTGATCATTAAAGGTTCAGGAGAACACATTGATGTCATCCAGGTATACCAAGACACTGGTGAGTTTGAGGTCGCCCATCACTGTATCTATAGCCCATTGGAAGGTAGCTGGGGCATTGAACAGACCTTGAGGCATCCTTGTGGGTTGGAATAGCCCTTGGTCAGTGATGATTGTATATTTTTTTTGATTGTCAAGGGTTAGATCAATCTGCTAGTACCCACTGATAAGATCCATGGCGCTGAAGAACTTGGCGCCACCCAGTTGCTCCAAGGTATTATCAATACAAGGGAGGGGATATGAATCCTTCTTGGTAACAGCATTCAGTCGGCGGTAGTCAATAACCACACAGTTGCTGCAATCCTTCTTTTTGACAATCAGGAAAGGGGAAGCCCAAGGGCTTTTACTGGGGACCAGTAAGCCAGGTCCCAATAGCTTCTGAAGCTCTTTGTTAGCCACAACATGATTGGCTTGACTGTGCCGTATAGGTCTGGAGCGGATAGGTGGACTGCCTTGGGTGTCAATATGATGAGCAATATCTGCAGCCTTGCCTAGGTCATAATCATCCTTGGTAAACACATTCTTATACTGGTCAAAGAGATCCATAGCTTGATCTTTCTGCTCTTTGGAGGGGCCAGATAGGGAGTTGCAACTTATGACCAATAGCATCAGTGGTTGCTCACAGGGTAGACCCAACTCAGAGAAGTCAGCAAAGGGGGAAGTCTCCTGCAGGTTGTCATGCTCTTCCAGTCTTATATAGGCCAGAATCTGGTGTTTGGAGACAACCATAGCTTCACAACTCATGTTGGCCAAGAGTATGAGTGCCTTCTTCTCACTTGGTATGAGGATGCCTGGTGCAACCCATGGTTCTAGTCTGGACGCATTGGGAATGCCAAAGATTCCTCCATGAGTGCCAGCCAGTAGAGCCAGCAAGAGGCCTGTATTGTGGATCACCTGAGAGCCAGGTGGGATAGTCACATTACAGGAGGCGTAGACTGGGATACCCTTGGCTTCCCCAATTGAGAGAGGTAGCACCTTGACCTTCTTAATACACAGCATATAAGCAACTGGAAGCTCTCCATCAGTGTACTCCAGATTGATGTAGTGCAGACATTTGAAAACTTCTTCCAGAGATTCCAGGTGTTTGTTATAGATTCAAGAGAAGACGTTAATGTCATTCAGATAGACCAGGGCACATGAGGGCTTAAGGTTCCCCATCACAGCGTCCATAGCTTGTTGGAAGGTGGCTGGGGCATTAGAGAGACCCTGAGACATCCTGGTAGGTTGGAAAAGCCTTTGGTTGGCAAGGATGGCACACTTCTCTGGGTCATCTGGAGGGAGATCAATCTGCCAGTAGCCAGGTATCAGGTCCATGGCCAAGAAGAACTTGGATGTGGGGACCCAGTAGGCAAGATCATCTTGTATTCTCACAGTGAAAGAATCCAAATTTTCTGATTGAGAGGCAAAGTCAACCAGCAGAGGGGCATCAGAAGGCTCTGTTGTAAAGGAACAACAAGTGCCAGGGTCAGGCACAGGCTTGTCAGGGGTAGAGGAATGGGGGGAGAGGAGGGAGGTGAAACCACAAATGCAGCCAAGGATCTCTCCTTGTCCTGGCTGCTTAGTAGTTTTTTGAGTGATCCTTATTGTACTCCTCAATGCCAGAATCATCAGTAAATTCTTCCTTGCTCTTACTAGCCTGAGGTTTAGTTGCTTCATAACCATCAGGAGTGATAAAGGGATTGCTATCAGGTTCCTAGGGAGACTCCAGGATACCTGCTGAAGGTGCAATGAAGGATAAATCCTCTTTATTGCTTCTGTAACAGTGGTGGTAGTCAGGAAGGGGCAATGTAGTATGGATCTTCTGAGAGGGGGAACTATCAGCTTTAGCATTACCATGCAATTCCATTAGAGTATCAGGGGTACTAATTGCTGAGGCATCTTCAAGGTGCTTTCTTAGTTAGTCCTGAAGGGAGTCAAGGAGAGCACATTGAGCATCCAACTTGTCTAGCCACTCCTTCTTTTCCTGAAAGGCCAGAAGTAATTCCTCTTCATGAAATCCCATCTGTCTCTCTTGAGCCTTTATAGTATCCTGAAGAGCAGAGAATCCCATGGTGCAGCTGTTATGGCTGTCTTCTGGCTTAGGAGTTTTCTGTTGATGATCATAGAACTCCAGGGCAACATGCTGATTCATCTGGGTGGGTACCAAGGAAGAAAGTACATGTTCTATCTTGCTCATCCATAGAGCCATTCCAGAGTGGGAGTGAACAGCTTCTGATATATTTTGAGTAAGGTTTGGGGGGCCAGAGCAGGGGCCAGAGCAGCTATCAGTTTGGAGGGTGCCAGAATTAAGGGAGATTCCATCAGGAGAACAACCAGAAGAAGAAGGAGGAGAATATTGACAGCATACTTCCTTCACCAAGGCAGGCTCCAAGGAGCAGGAGACGCAGTTCATGCCAGCTGCTTCAGCCATGGAGTCAGGATGGATTAGTATCAAGGAGGTAAGGGTCTTTTCAATGGAGTTCATCCAGGAGATCATACTTGACTGGGAGCTGGAAATTTCCAAAAGTTGTTGGCAGT
Source organism: Entomophthora muscae (assembly GCA_014839935.2). Lineage (NCBI taxonomy): Eukaryota > Fungi > Entomophthoromycota > Entomophthoromycetes > Entomophthorales > Entomophthoraceae > Entomophthora > Entomophthora muscae. Next base: position 520,265 of record QTSX02002136.1, read on the forward strand.
TAGACAACCACTGGCTTAGTCCTGGTTGGCCATAGGAAGAGACTTGGAGTCTACCAGATAGAGAGCCAGAAGCAGTGAAGGTTGATCCTGGAGTGGATTGGGCAGAAGGAGCTGCAAATATAGGCAAGGACATCTCTCCCTCCACAAAAACAGGGCCGCGGGGGTAGGAAGAGAGGAAGCTGTGGTTTGTAGAAGCCATGAGCGCCAATGTTGTAAAATATGCAGCCTGGGTGCTGATTTCTACGAATAGTTAGTCTACTACTTCTTTATCTTAATACTATACATGTTGTGGTATAGTGATAGCCTGGGTAAGGACAGAAGAATATAAGATAATAAGATAAAAACTGGTGTTTATTTAGATAGTATCACACTTATATAGTGTGAGGCGGGAGGATTGCCACCAGGGGCAGGGAGGCACAGACAGAAATACTTCCCTAATGGAGGAGAGTGGATTGGCACAGCTAAAAGTCTACCGCGAGAGAACAGCCTCTTCCACACAGCTTTCCTTAAGGAGGTAGATATAAATAACTTTGTTGTTCTATTTATAATCATGGAAGTAAAGCCCATGCCTTGTGTGCATTTGAAAGCAAATCAAACACCTGTTTTAGAGGTGTTTTAAACGTCTTTATCCCTAGTAAAATCAGGATGCAATAGCACAATTGTGCAACCGTTCTGTTGCTCAATTCATAGATAGACAGCTTAATGTCTAATCCATTCAATATGCGACAGCAGGCAATGAATTTTTACTTCCGGACTTGCATGGCTTGGTGTATTATTGGATGCTTTCATGCATCCAATTTTGAATTCTGCAGTTAATGCAGGAATGGGTGGGTTGAGCAGCTTGTCAGCCCCTCCCAAATTTGATAGATTCCAAATTTGGGCAGCAGTTCTCCCTCCATTTGGGTTTGAGGAAATTGTCTTTTTTGGTTTCCCCATTTGGCAATTTCTCCATTTGGCAGGCTGGCCGGGGGACTGGCTGGCAGGCGCAGGCGGGGTATAAAAACTGTCAATATTAAAAAATTTATTTTTAATTCTTGTTTTCTTGGCTCGGCCTTTTGCAGCAGTTTCCCCAATAAGGGGGAACTGCTGCAATTTTTTATTTTGTTTATTGAGTCCAAATGTGACCAAAATATTGTCCTGAACCAAGGTGTTGTCAGGAATATTCCTGACAGGGGCTGGCAGCTGGGAGGCTGGCAGGAGGCAAGCGAGCAGGTGGGGGGCTGGCAGCGGGCCTGCTGGTGCCTACCTGGGCTCGTGGGTGGCTGGTGGTGGGGGCTCAGCAGGCAAGCGGGGGGGTTGGCAGGGGGCTTGCTGGCGGCTGACTGGGTGCGGGGAGGCTGGTGGAGGGTGCTGGCAGACGTGGCAGGCGTCTGTGCAGTGGCGGCAGGTGCCTGCCCAGATGATAAATTATTCCGGCGCCTACTAAAATCTGTGTTTTTCTCAATTTTATTTTTATTTTCCCCAAATAAAGAGGGGAATTCTTTATCAAATTTGGCCTCTTGAATTGGGAATACTCCTATCTTTCCCTAGCATTTCCCTTCAGTCAGGATTTGATTTATGTCAGGAATATTCATGACAGTTATGCTGGTGAAGAAAGGGAAAACTTTCTATTTTAGGGCACAATCCTGCAATGCTGTGGCACCTAGCACAAGGGTGCCCTACGCTAGCGCACCAGATAGCACTCATATTTGGTATACAGAAACTTCTATATTAAGACCTGGCGCCTCAATATTATTTCCTCTCAGAGCCAGTGCCTTGGCGTTCAATGTTAATTATTGTGGTGCTCTGGCGCTCACAATTAATTGTGCTGGCATCCCAGCACTTGATGTTAATTATTGCTGTGCTCTGGCGCTTGCAATTAATTGTACTGGCGTCCTGGCGTCCTGGCGCTCAATGTAAACTGTAGTGGTGCTCTGGCGCCAAGAATAATTAATGCTGGTGTCACAGTGCTTGGTATCTGGGGTGGCCGCGTGGTGTGATTAATCCTTGGCAACGACGTCATAGATCACTAATCATACATTTAATTATGTGATAAATGATACTATTTTCCAAAAGGGTAATTGATTGGCCCTGGTTAATTGTCAATAATTGCCTAATGAATTAAGCTTTCCACAATCCCTGGTCAACAATTCTTCACATTGAATCTCTAGCTTTTATTGAAGCAAGAGTATTTGAAACTCCTTTGACCTTAAGTTTTTTATCTGTCCTTCCCTTTGCTGAAGTTAAATTTTAATAAATCAAATCACTTTAACTAATCATAAGTTCATTTTAAGTTCTGGTGGAAAGTTTAAACTGATGGATTATTTTAGACTTGATTGAAGGTAGAGGTGAAATTAGAATCATGTTTGATGTAGGAATTTTGTGCGGTCAATTAATTATTAAATACATTTTTCTTCTAAAATAGCATTAGGAATAGGGCCTATAATGAGATTCATGCTTGATGTAGGGATTTTGCGCGGTGAATTAATAAATAGATACATTTCGCTTTTAAAATAGTATTAGGAATAAGGCCCATAGTGAGAGTCATGTTTGATGTAGGGATTTTGTGCGGTAAATTATAAAAAGATACATTTTGCCTTTAAAATAGCATTAGGAATAAGGCCTACAATGAGAGTCATGTTTGATGTAGGGGTTTTGTGCGGTCAATTAATAAATAGATATATTTTGCTTTTAAAATTGCATTAGGAATAAGGCCTATAATTAAAGTCATGATTCTGTTGGGATAACGAGCTTTGCGCGGCTAATTAAAAATGAACGTATTTTGCTTTGAAATGGTCATAGGAATCAAAGGGTGATTTAAAATAGCTTGGCTCCAAAAAAGTCACATCAACTCAAATAAAAAACAACGGTTAATTATATTCTTAGACGTCAGTGTATTTTAGAGGCCAGAGAAGAATCCACTATTCTACAAAGTTAAACTATTGAATACTGATTGGAGCCTCAAGCCTCGTATTTGTGGATTGTGATTGGTAGGCTACTTGAAGCAGGTGGCTAGCTTGTTGAGAACAGCTGCCTTTTAAGTGCCTCTTGTAATTTAGCATTCAATTATCTTCCACAAGCTAGGATTCTATTGGTTCAAAGCAATATTCACGACACGTGTTTGAGAAGTTTAAATGTTAAACTTGTATTTGTTTTTAATAGGAGGTTGAGGATTGTAATGTTTTTAAAAACAGCTTCTGATTAAGTCTCATGCGTCTCATATAACTTTCGAAAAGCCACACTGTTAATAAATCCTAAATAAAAAAGCTTCATAATTGTTGTAGGATGTTATGTTGGGTCTTTTACAGCTCATCATTCTGGCGTAATTTCTTTGGAGTATACAGTCAATATAAATTATAATATTTTGAATTATTTTATTGGCTACATATAGCAGAATGTGGGGCTGACAAAGGCCCATCTGGTCGGTATATTTTTCGCCACAGACAATTCCCTTGGAATAATAATGTGAATTATCCACCGGAAATCTAATAAGTGCAGTATAAAAGTCAGAGTATGAAATAAGCGAGGGTATGCAGATTATTGGCTTTATTTCAGCAGTCCTTCACTTTTCTCTCGGGGTAGACGCAAGCCCTATTGAGAGCTCTGCATCTTTGGCATCTCTACCACTTGATACTTTGCTGTTACAAAAAGCTGGCCAATCCTTGGTTCTAACGGCCAAGGCTCCTGCAGACAAGGGAGTCACGTTAAACAGAAGGGCAGGACCAATAGCCATGGATGAGGGTGATCAACAAGAAAATGACTCTGGGGGAATGTTTGGCTACATTAAAAATAAGCCAAATGCCGTGTCCAAAAATATTAAAGAATATGTCAAGGAGAAAATCCATGAACACAGGGGAGGCTTTTCTAAGGGATTCGATGCACTCATGACCAAAGGGAAAGAAATGCTTTCTAAGCACACAAAACACTCCCAAGAACAGACGGGAAAGATTAACAAAGAAGATTTGAAGCTCTTCCTTCAGGCTTTGGAGGAGGAGGAGAAGAAAAACCCCACGCCAGTAAATACCCGTAACAAGGTGAATATGATCCAAAAATGATGCCAAAACCATTGAAATAAATGGTCACATCAAGGTTACTAGTAGCCCCTGAAGGTGTCCACGAGGAAATAGAGGCAGTTTTAAGAAAAAACATTACCGACGTTCATTATATGGATTTTTAATATAACTTTAATTCTTTAATAATGGGATGATGAAAATTTTGATGAGATTGTCAACTTTAATGAATACAAATTAACAGAGAAATGCAATAAACAAGAACTCACCTACAACAAAAATGCTTTAGACAAACAATTTCCAAATAATTTAAAAATAGTCTATTTCTTTAATTTTTCAATTATATGATAAATAAGTGAGAGTATAGGATTTTTATCTTTTAAAGTGACTTAGAATTTAATAGCAAAAAAAGACCATGCCTAAATTAGAAATGACATAATTGATTGATTAATTGGTCAAAGCTTGCTTTTGGATTCTTGCACAAAGTAGCAAGAAGGAGTTAACTTCAAGAAATATTGAGCCAGCTTTTTGAAAGAACTGAAATGTGGCAAATCTGGATAAGGCAACTGCTATTTTTTGCTAACGTTAAAACAATGGTTGTAACCTAAACACGGAATCTACTAGACTGGGATTTGGTGTCAGTGAATATCTTTTAAAATGAGGTCAAATCACTTACAATTCAAAAGGATCACACTTAAAAGTATTTACTTAGCGCAATATAATAATAAATTTATTGGTAATAAAAAGGTTAGGTATTTATACCCTTAAGAAGCTTATGTGATCTCAAAGGATATCTTGGCATATCAACACTATTCTCTCCAGCTTGGATAGGAGGTTTTGACACCTTTGAAGAATGGAATGCCTTTGTATTGCTTGGTAGTGGAGCCAATTTAACAGGACTAGTTTTAGAAGAAACTATTTTATCCATAATTCTATATTGTAGGAGACTCAGCCCATCTGGATCAGTTGTAGAAGATGAGTTTGATTTATTTTCAGACTCAAGAGATTTACTCAAATACTCGGAGTGTATTGACTCTCTGACACTTGCTGTCAGGAATGCATTCTTCATTTCCCCTGACAACAACAAGGAAATCCTGGAAATTCAAGGATCTTGTAACTCTTCTCTTGATTGGTATTTCCCTCCAGTTCCTGGAAATGGTTTATTAGAAGTTTTATTTGTTCTATATTACCTTTTGGAGATATAACTTCCAGTCTAGTGCTCTTTTTCCCTGTGATTACAGGGATCAAACCTGGGTCTTCTTGCATGGTGTTGAATCACCTAGACAATATTAGTATTTTGGATTTGAACTTACCTCTGCCAGTACGCAAAATGACTGCCTGTAGCCAATCAGATGATGTGACAGGACCAGGGGATTTTGAAATTGCTTTCTACTTTGAAAATGATAACATTAAGAAAACATTGAGCTCTGTACTGATTTCAATCAAGTAAATAATAGTTTATCCTCTTCTGGTGTTGCAGTTGCACACCAGAAGCCCCCAAGCTGTTGGTTCTCCAACAGCTGGGGTAAATGACACCCAGCTGTTTGGAGAAGCCTCAGCAGGGGTCAGTTATTTTAAAAATAATCTTTTTTTAAATTAAATTCAAAGCTACCCCTGCCAAGTTTTCCTCCCCAAATTTCCCCAATATTCTCCAATTCTCCTTAAAAACTATCATTTAAACAGCTCTTGATAGTCTATAAAAAGGCTCCATTTGTCAGGGTGTTTGATTTTTCAGTTAATAAAGTCAGTTTCCTTACCTAGTTGATTTATTCTTTTGCCTGCTCTCCAGTCATGAAATCAAACACCATGAAGCTACCCAAGTCATCCCAATGGGGACCATTTGGGTATAAATGGTTGGTTTGGTTGCTCCTTGTCCAGTCCCTTACTGAAAGCATATCTTTTGGAACCAGAGAAGATTCTGGTTCACCTCCTCCCAATTACCTGGACAATTTGTGGCGCTGAGTGGTACCAAGCGTATGGTACACTGCCACTCCATTGTCACAGAATTCCCCCATCACAGAGGAACCACAGGTCATGGGGGCCAGTCTGCCCACTCCTTCCTTATTTCATCCCTTGGCTTCTGTTTTCCTTCTAAGTTATCTTGGAGCTTACTTCATGTTGGGAAGGTTCAATCCCCTTTTGGGTCAATACCGTTTTATTGGAGAATTGTTCCATATGGGGATGGTCTCCATTCCAATTGGTTCTCTAATCACAGGGTTGAACCCATCTGCAGCCATACACCTTTTGGGTGGTATGTTTCCAAGAAGATTGGTTCCTGAAACTTGACTTTTCAAAAAATAGCTTAAAATGACTTCAAACGCTTCCTTTAAATTAAAATAGGATATGTTAGCTTTATAATTTTATCACTTGTTTAGATTTACATACCTATTATTAAATAACAAATATGGAAAGTATTTTCAAAATAGTTTGACTTACCCCTGGTAAGTTTTACCATTTAAAATGTCACAAGTGACAAACTCCTACTGACCATGCTTACTGAAAAACCCCAACTATGGGATTCAAACCCTGACACCCTGTGGGCCGCCAGCCTGCAGGACCAGCCGCCCACAGATTTTTGGGCTTGAACCAGAGCAGGATTTGACTTCAGAAAATCCTCTAAAGCTTGATGAGTCAAAATCACCTACATTGACACTCCCCACGTTAAAGGTTCCTGTTAACCCAACCAATCAGCCTGCGGGCCTAGCCATAGAACCCAAAATAACCTGGGCCACCACAGAAGGGGAAACAAAGAAACTTCCTATAGAACGCAGGTCACCCAGAGATGACCAACCCCACAACCCAACAAGGAAATTTGAGTATTCTCAGTTCAAACCAGCCAATGAATTAACTCCTGTGATGGATGCCACCAAGGACTGGAAAAACCTGGTAGACGGTAACACCCAGGCCAAAGAAATTTGTAAAAGTTTACCCATGACAGATGGGCATACTTATACCCTGGATTGCCAGGAAGTTGCCCATTTCCATTCTTGCAATGAAGTGACATGAGCCTCTGGTTCAACCAGGTTATTCATACTTGTTATTAGTTATACTTCATTTAAAGTCTATCTTCCGCGGTTTTGTACCTCACACCCATCTACCCCAAGAAACCGTGGACCAGCCGGCCAACCTTTGTTGTCTACCAGGAGCTCCCTTTGGCCCAGTACATTTCACTGAGTACCCACCCAACCCTACATATTTGGAGTTTATACTAGAGGAAATCCTAATCTACGACCCAAGGCTAGAACCAGAGAGACAGAGATCCTTTACAGAGAGGGTACCAAGATTACCTGATCCCCTCTGCTATTCTGCAACAAGTACAACCACCTGCCCGCATATTTGGTTCCAATGACACCACCCCATACGCCACAGCCCAACTGCCCGCAAGAATCTGTTGCTGCCAATGAATCCACTTTCACCCAGATATTTGGAGCAATGTATATCACTCTTACCAGCTTGATTGATTCTATGTTGCCCTCAAGCAGACCTTGGGCAATCCTGGAGAAATTGTTATCTTATATTGTAAAGTTAGCACCAATCCTGTGGTGGGCCCTCTCTGCCAGGCCCGTAGGCGATCTTCCCGCAAGTTCCCAGGAACCCCCCTCTGGCTGGATCCCTGACATAAAAGGCCCTTCCAACCAACCTAAAATTTTGCAGTAAAATAGTGTTAGTCCCTAAAACTGGGTTCACTATCTATACCTAATGACAATTGATTCACAAGTAAGGATATAATCTGATTACTACAGGAACATCAATCTCTAATACACAGATACTTAACTCCCTCCCTAAAGGCACTTCTCATACTTTATAGTTTCTTTACAATAGATGAATAAACATATAGAATCAATTATTCCTCACATTTAGAACTCTTCTAAAAATGGCTTTGTGATGATCCACACAGAGAGCTGTTTTGGAGGAAAGGTCATTGATTGGCCAGATATAGAGAGGATGCTTAGTAAAAAACAATACTTTTAAGGTTTATTTTGTTATTATGCCTTTGATTATTATTAAGGTTACCCCTTACTAGTCCTTTAGAAGGGTAAAGATAGTATCCTGAGATGTTATATCAAGGTGCTATAAGCATTCTTAGACTAACTGGAGTGACAATACAGCTGGGTTTCTTCTAGGATAAGGTAATTTCATAGCAGTGTTAAACTTCCAAAGTTCATCAGGGGTTCAAATAAAGCTGTGTTTCCAGCACTCATATGATAAAAAAATTGAAGCTGTGTTGAAATCCTTAAAGCAGTTGGAGTGAGAATACAGTTGGGTCACTTCTTCACAAAAGGAGAAAGTAATTTATCTTCCTTTTTCTTATGGGTGATTTAAGGGAGGTGATCTTTTACTACTGTTGAAGCATAGGGAGTAAAGTTACCCCCCTTTAGCCTAGGATATAGCCATTTTTCTCCAAAGAACCAATAATCTCTTTAAAATCCCACCAAACCCCTAAATTCACTGTGAAATTTGCATACACAATTAATGAGATATTTTTCTTGGCATACCCCTCCTAAATTTTTTTCATCAGGCCTAAACTTCTGTGCAAACCCTGGAAAAAATCACAATTAATTTGGATTAATTGTTGGCTTTTTTTTGCCCCCATTTTAAACAAATTTTCCTTGGCCAATTGGAACTTGCAAAATTGCAGGTCCCATCTTGCCCTGAATCCTTGGATTTGAGTCCCCTGCCCACCTCTTTAATCTGCACCCAATCAGATTCAGCTCTTTAAATTAATCCAAACCCCTTTAAACCCCTGATAATTGATTTAAACTTTCATCTAACAACCAACCAGGAGGCACCCCTGCTCTTGTGTCTCTATTCCCAAGAAACCCATCTCTTAAAATTCAAGCAGGTCTCTTATGATTGCTGCTTGTCTATTATGCAATAAATATTTAAGTTTTCTTAAAAAGTTCCAAAGTTTAACTTGGGAGCCTACAGTTATTCTAAAAACAATTAGTTTAAAAGTCTTGGTTTTCTTACCTTATTGTCCTTTTACTTTCTTCCAGGTACCTTCAGAATATCATCTAGTGTTAATGTTAGTGTTAACTGCTTGATAGTAACATATACACTTTCCTGTTTGGGTTCATCTTAAATTTTTTACTTTACGCTTTTTAAAGCAGGGTTGAACTTGATTTTCTTAATAAAATCAATCAAAACCTCTACTTCAAGTTGGTTTTACTTAATTTGAAGCAAAAACCAGTTCTGATCCCAGTCCTTTTGTTCCTAAAGACTCCAAAGTAATCTCCTTGCTTCTGAAATTCTGCCCCTGTCTATAGGTCATCAATTTAACCTTGTGTCATCCCCTAGGGTGCACTTCACTGATTTGTGAGCTTGTTTCAACCACCTGAAAGTCTCCAAAATTACCAAAGAAATCAAAAAATGGTCCTCCCCTTGGCCAAATTCATAGTTTTTACTGTGTTCCTGTTATTGTTTTTTCTGTGTTCTGCCTCCCCCAACATATGACAGAATTTGACTGCCTCAGTTGCTTCTTTCAGATAAGACCTCACCTGTCTTTTCTCAATCATGGACAATCTTATGGGTATAGCTCATGGTGTTCTGGCTTCTGGTAGTTTCCTCATCAAGAATCTTACTTCAGGTGAAGAAGACTTCCCCCTTGCCCAGGAGATGACCATATATTCTCCTGTACCAGTGAAACTGGTCCCTTGCCTGAAGTCCCCAGTGGAGTTCCCATCACTGAGCCTTTCTCACAGAAAACCATATTTTCCCCTAGCTGCACTCCTTGGCTGTTATTGGACATGCTTCTGATGGCTGTTAACGCCTATTTTCCTCCAGTACCTCCACCTTGTCCTTATGGACCCCTGTTTGAGCAGCCCTTCCAGTTTTGCACTAGATGGAATCCTGTTGTACTCTTCCTCCATGAAGGGAGCCAATCTTGGTTAGTTTAGCTCCCCTCTCTCACATAGGGGGTCTATAACATATATTTGGGTGGCTGTTAAAATAAACAGCTTTTGAACTTTGAGATTAGGCTGATTGAATACAATTGATTAGGCTAATTTATCACATGCACTTTATATTAGTGTTATACTTTATTATCACTTGATTATCATTATATTATGTGTAGAATTTATAAGCCATGTAACTACCAGTTTTTTATAATTGAAAGGCCTATTATACTGTGTATAACTATCAATGTACAGTAATTATCATTTATTACATAGAGTGTAATCAATTAGATGATCAGTTGTACTATACCCACTATATTTCACTAGATTTTAGATACCTCAGCTTACCCCAGCCTACAAGACGTATATGCGCTTATCATATTAATTGAGACTTGAAAAATATTAGAATATTGCTTTCAGTAGACATTACACAACAGATAATCATCCGTTCAATATCAGACAATTCAGCTATTATAAGGTGTATAATCCCCAATTCAGCCTGTAGCATTAAAAAGCATAAGCTGTATTCTCTAAATAGAATCACTAGTGAGATCAAGAAAAGGAAAAAGGCATACCAACATTCAACCTTCCAAAGTAGAATGTCAGACCTGTGGCTATTTCTAAGCATCAACCAAGTACAGTGTATTTTTTAGTGCCATTAGAGGCAGAAAAAGATACAAACAATTGATAATTGCCAGTAGGCTAGCTCAGGAGGAGTGCAGGCTGTAGCTGAAGCATCATGTAAGCCTTGAGAAGGCCAGTAGCAATACACATGCTAGCGTCAGCCAATTGGTATAGGTGTAGCCAGTAAGAATAAGAACTATTGGGTGGTATCCACTGGAAACTGTCTTAAAGAACAAAAGCATTGGTTGTTGAAGTTTATATAGATATAGACACCTGGAAGGATGTTATAGTTTCTTAGTTACCCTGAATAGATTACAGCTGTTGCTAGATTATTCTCTAGCTTCATTAAATGATAATTTTCTACAAGTTCAGTTCTATTGTTGTCTGTAGTGTTTTTTCATAGGACAGGTAGATTACATTGACAAGGTTAACATCTTTCTGTATCTTTGAACTATCAAGCAATATGCACAATTGCTTTAAATGAGCCCAAGGAATCAGAAGGATGACAAGGAAGTGGAGTTGATTATCATGCAAATTCCCAAGCTAACCATGTAGGGAGCAAAGATAAGAGGGAAAGTAGCAGCAAGAGAGTGATTGCTTATCTCTGAAGCCTCAGTGGAAGACATATTTGGTGGAGAATATAGAGAGAAAAGCCCAGATGGAAGGCATCTGTAGTGGCTAGAGAGAAGCCCAGATAACACAAATCCAGAATACCTATATTAAGGAAGCCCAGATAGATGTAAAGTCACTCCCCCCTTTAGCCTTGGATAGGACAATCTTCCCACACCGCACAAAAAATCTGCTCAGAAGCTGACTAAGCCCCTTAATTCCCTTGAGGATTTAGCTCACACAATTGATGAGAGATTTGTGTTAGCATACCCTTCCCAGGTGGTAAATACTGATGTGTTGAACTTGGTTTCCACTTGGGAGGAATCTCTAATTAATTTAGACTCTTTTTTGGCTTGGGCTTGTCCACACTTGAAATTAATTAAGTCTAAACAATCAGGTTGCGCTACTGCCAAATGTTTAAATTCCAATTTAACTGGATTGAATGCTGATTCAAACCACTCCAGCAATGCCAGCCAATAAGAGTCAAAGCCGGAAATTATTGGGAAACCTCCCAACTCACTGGATTCTCCTCTGCAAAATTTCTCCTGTGGCCAATCAAATCCACACCTTGGGTCAGGTGACCTTTCAATATGAGTTCTGTTTCCCTCAAAGCAAGACAGGTGACTTTTGGCTCCCTGCTTGCTCATTTTCAAAAATAAAGTTTATACTTTCAAGCTATTTATTTTGGCTTTTTAGACCTTTATTTTGGGGTCTTTTAGTTTCCTGAAGTTGTTAGCAGAAGTAGTAACCATTCCTTACCCTTGCTGTTGTCCCTGGGTTTACAGTGCCTGTTTTGAAGCATCTAGAGTTAAAGTTAGTATTAAACTATACACTTATCTCTCCTGCTTTCAAAACTCAAGTTTGAACTCTAAACTAGTTAGTATAAAAATTATTATTATCTACTTTAAGTTCAGTTTTGTCCCCTGTTTGCTTCATTGTCTTTGCCCACTCATATAAGTGCAAAGCAGCTCTTCTTGCTCTCTTCAAAAACGTATAGCTTGTAGTTGCTGTCCTCTCAACTTTGGGTTTGTTCTGTGGGTTCCCTACTATCAGGTTTCCCCTTTTTTACATTCTTTTCAGGAAAAACTGCACAAAATTTATTTTGCTTATATTTTTCCTGCCATTACAAAAAATGCTGGTTTCCTTCTTAAAATTTGTGGCCTTCACCCTGCCCCTGCCTTGGTCATGATTTGGTCATGATTTGGACCACTTCTCCAGATCTTTGGAGTTGTGTTTCCCATTTATTTTATCATGTGGGGACCAACTCCAATCAATTTATGCAAATGTTTGAGGATGTCCCTGGGCAGACTCAGAATATTCTGACCACCAGTGAAAACATGGTAAAGATTCTCACCTGCAACAACCTCAAGTATTCTGCTCTCAATTTGGCCCCCTTGGTGTCCCCTAGTTTGAGCTCTCCAATGCCTCGTCTCCCTGTGGTTCCTGGTGTTCAGGCTCAAGAGGACGGTTTGGAGGTCAAAAAGCATCTTCCCAAGCACACTTCCTGAGTGCTTAGTGGGATGATCCTGATGGGGGGTATGTATTCTTACCTTCTCCAACTATCTGCTGTGTCCTCTCTTTAGACACAACTTTGAGCAACCATACTAGTCCTGCACTTGATGGTGTCCTGGTGGATTCTTCCCCCAGGATGGGAGCCAAACTTAGTTAGTTTAGCCCCCTCTCTCACAATAGAGGCATTTTTAAGAGCTAGAAGATAGAGATATAGTTAGACTAGATAAAAGTCATTTATTATGGCCACAAATAAGATTAAAGAATGAAGAGTAAAATTAAGGGAAAATGATTAAAGGATATAAATAGAAATAATAATAAAATAGAGAAAGAAAGAATAAAGATAAATACTGAACTAAGGTGAAACAAAATACTTAAATCTGAAAAATAAAATAAAATACATAAGAAATAATAAAGAAAAATATTTAGTGTTTTATTTAATGAAAAGCTAGAAACAAGATAGGGGAGGAAGGAAAGAACAGAGAATTGTTGAGGAGCATAGCAAAATATTAGGCTGTCTGCTATAGTTCAGAACAAATTGGGGCACCAGCTGTTATAAAATTTTCACCAAGGATTGATGCCAACAGATGAATTAACAGGAAAACATTGAAGAAAACACAGGGAAAGAATTCCTTATGTTTTACATAAGGAAAGTTGACAAACCAAGGAATGGAGAAACATTAAAAAAATAGGGAACTTGTTTGAAACATATGATTAGATTATCAGTGTTTTTATGCAATGGTAGTGTTCTTTTAGAGAAAAAGGCAAAAGCAAACTACTTCAGATACTTCATAGAAATGTAGCAATATAATTGGCTGAATAATCTGGCTTTTATTATCAGTAATTTTCATTGATAAAATGAAGAAAAAGCTTAATAATTTGGGGGGCTGAAAATGAAAAGTCTTCTGGTATTGGCCATAGTAAGTTTAGAAGTTTAATTTTATATATCAGAAATAAAAATAATGATTTAAGCCTGGAAGAGAAAACCAGCTTAGAAGAAATTTAGTGTTGCAACCAAGTTTCCATTCTTGCCTGCCAATGTATCTTACAATACACAGGGGGTGCTCAATGAGTTGTCCCTTGATGTATCTAACAACATGGACCAATCTGATGGCAACATCAAATTGCAGGCAACTTCTCCTAATTAGGAGCACTACCAATTTGATCTGCTGATCCCTGAACAAGTTATTCCTTGGCTTCAAACCTTACATGGAACATGCCACTATGCCACCCCCTGTGGCCTTGTGGCTTTCCCCATATATTATATTAATAACAATATTCTACAATAAACAATACCTTATCCTATTCATTCTTGTCTTTTCTGTTAGACTGTTGTCTTCCCCAATCAAATACTAGACTCTAATTGGTTCATTTGCAACAGTGGTAGCAGCGGTAGGTTGACAACCTACCTAAAAGAAAAATTCCCCCAAGAAAGGATAGAGTACAGGCCGTATGGCTACTCCCCATCAAGAAACTTTCCTTCCAATCCCCAAGGGGGACATCCCCAAAGGATATGTTGTCTACCAGGATCAACTGGTGCTCAAAAGCATGTACAATCAACTCTGCCTTAGACAGCGCAATGCAAGAGTCACCCTGCTCCAATTGGACCTCTTTCAATGCATGCTAAACCTCCAGCTTGAGACTTTTGCGGGTGGTGTTGAAGGGGCTGACATTGTCAGTTGGCTCCATTCTACCAAGACCCGCCTTTGTATCTGTCAAGTGACTGAGCCCATGTGTGTTGCCACCGCTTCTGGGCACCTCACAAGGTCTGCTGCAGTGTGGTTCACAAACTGGGCCAGCTATGAGACAGATGTCACTTGGGTGTTTTTCAGGGACGCCTCAAAATCCTGCTACAATGAAACCTTTTCACCCATTGTGGTGGAAACTCCCCTCCTGGCCATTAAGCAGACCAGGTCTGTCCCTGAATACTTTGCCACCTGACAACAAGCTGCTGCCAATGCCCCAGAAACCATTACCAACGGGAATGCCATGCTCCTTACCTTGATATTCAATAGGCTCAAACCCCATATCTGCAAATGGGTTTCCGTGGGTTGCTGGACCTCCATTGAAAATTGCTAAAAGGCCATTGTGGAGGCCAATAACCAGGCTTCAATGGGCTTCCGCAGATCCAATGACTCACCAGCCCAGTCTTGTCTCCACCTGGCAGTGCCTACAATCAGGTAGGCTGCCGCCATTCCCGCCAACAAGAAAATGGGGTTAAGCGTCCCCGCAAGGGAGAGCTCCAACTAGCGCAAATTGAGGACCAGGGAAAATCCTGGGGGTTGTAGATACAAGAGATTCTACAACCTCACTTGACTCTCACTCTCACTCTCACTCTCAATCCCTCCTTGCAAAGAACCCCTGTGATTATAATGTGAATGATGTTGAAACTCTTGATGTATTCCAGATCAACAGTGACAACCCTGTTCTCCATGCAAGCTAGCCATTCTTCAAATAAAGTAACCTGCTTAACCTACCCCTTCAGTTTTTGTGGGAACACCCACAAACTTTTGGTAGATAATGGAGCCAATCACACCATGGTTGATCAGGCATTTGCTAACTCTCAACAACTAGACTGGTTTGCCCAGCAGATTCCAGGTAGTACAAGTAGAATATTTTGGCAGAGTGGCAATTACCCATGAGACGGTACCCTTCTCTGTGAGAATGGAGAACATCCAGGTTAAGCTCTCTGGGCCAATCATGGAATAATCAGCCACAAAATAATTGCTGGCCTTGACTGGCTTTGTCACAATTGTCCCTACATTGACTGGGATACGTCAGTAATCACTCTCAACAGAAATGAGGTGGGTTACCAGATATATCCTGTCAAAATGAACAAGCTACTTCATGATATTGTATTTTTCATAATAACAGAAACAGGTACATACAATTTCAAGGGGGTAAACTAGACTTTAATCAATGCTCAGTCAAATTTATCTGCTCCAAACTAACTGTGGCCCCTCCCTTGACCACCTCACCTCCACCAGCACTTGCCACTCTCCTTGAGGAATATAAGGACGATTTCAGTGAAACACTGGACCAACTACCCCCTCCCCAAGAGATCCAACATGCTGTACAACTGCAAGGATTGCTTCCCAAAGCCCCCCCCTTTATTTCCTGACATCAAAGTAAGATGAGATCCTCTATCAGCACCTTGTGGACGCGCTCAATAAGGGCTTCATCTGCCCCTCTCTCTTGCCATATGGGGCTGCTATCTTCTTTGTAACCAAGAAGAATGGGTCTCTTTGATTGGTCACAGACTACTGCGCCTTAAACAAGGTGACTGTTAAGAATAAATCCCCCCTGTTGTTGATTGACAACCTGTTTGACACGCTTGAGGGTGCAAGGTCCTTAGTAAGATTAATCTCACCGCAGGGTACAACCAGGTCCGCATTGCACCAGGGGATGAGGCAAAGACTGCCTTCTGCACATGCTACGGGTTGTTTGAGTGCCAGGTCATGTATTTTGGAATGACCAACAATCCATATACCTTTGTCATGTTGATGAACAAAGCATTTGAGGATTTGATTGGGAAAGGTGTCATTGTGTACCTTGACAACATTATTGTCTTCAGTCAAGATCAAATCACACATTTCCAACTTCTCCTTGCTGTCCTCAACACCCTTTGGAAAAACCAGTTGAAGGCTAAGCCTTCCAAATGCAAATTCCCCAAGTTAAAACTATTGTTTCTTGGGCACACCATCTCTGCCCAAGTGATAAAGCCCAACCCTGCCAAAATCAAGGCAGTCACCAGCATACCACCTCCCACTGATGTGGGCCAGGTGAGTACATTCTTAGGTATGATTGCCTACGTGCGCAAGTTTATTCCCAATTGTGGAGAGCTAATCACACCCCTAACTGAGCTCCTAAACACTAAACAGCATTTCCATTGGACCCCATCCAGAGATCAAGCCTTTGATATGTTGAAGCAAAGACTTACAACTGTGCCCGTATTGCAATTCCCCAATCAGAACTGCCAGTGTAAACTCAAGACTGACGCTTCTGACAGAGCCATAGGGACGTGCTATGAGTGGAAACTGACAAGGGTGTCTTCCTCCCTGTGGCATACAAATCCAGGAAGCTCACTGACTCAGAACAACTTACCCCATACATGATAAAGAGTTAGTGGCAATTATGCACTGTGTTGAGAAGTGGCACTGTTACCTGAAAGGTGCCATCTTTCCACCCTGTGTCCTGGCAGACCACAAATTGCTCCAGTACTTCAATACAAAGTCCCACTTGACTTAATACCAGGCAGGCCGGGTTGACGCCTGTCTCCCTATTAGTTGTGCATCAAGTACAAGCCTAGGAAGGAACTTGTCACAGCTGATGCCCTCTCCAGACTCTATGTAGCGTTCATCACAGGAAACAATGGCTTATATCTAGACTGGCCAATGCTTTACCTAAGTCCTGAAGCAACCTGTTACAAAGGTCTTAATTCCGTGACTATCTCCAAGCTGAAGGACAACAAAAGCCAGTTCACCACTGATGCTGTTAATGTCTCCTTCTGGGTAGAGAAAGGTGAGAAGACGCCTTATATTCCCACCACACAGCAAGGGGATACCATACTACACTACCACTGCACTTTGGGTCACATCAGAGAATGTAACCTCTTTGAAATCATGAAGCGTAAGGTTTGGTGACCTTGTATGCGCCATGACATCTTGGATCTCCTTGAAACATGTGTGTTGTGCAAAAAGAACATGTCTAAACCTGCACCCCCAAGTCTGTCCTGCCCATCAAAGTTATGGAACCCTTTGAGCAGTGGGCCCTCAACATTATGGGGCCTCTCCCTGAAGACAGACTGAGGAAAAAGTACATAATAACAGCCATCAACCTATTCACCTGTTGGCCAGTAGCATGGTCAACCACTAACCACACTGGCATAATCATGACCCTCTTCATTGGAAAGTAAATTGTGGCTGCTTTGGGAAACCCAAACGCCTCATCACAGATGGTGGGCCCAAGCTTGTAGGGCATGTCCTGAAGGCGTACTGCGCCACAAATGCCCTCCATAGAGTAGTCACAACTCCCTATCATCCTCAAGCCAATGGACAGGTAGAGCGTCTAAATGGTTCACTGGTCCAAATGATCACCTTGCTCTCACAGGAGCACCCCAATACCACATGAAGTGAACACCTGCCCACTGCCCTACTTATCTTACAAGGAAGTTTCAACAGGGGCACCAGGTTCAGTCCCAGCGCATGGCCTTTGGGACGCCTGACAGCTTGACAGGAGTAGAACAAGGGAAATTATGATCCTCAGTTCCTGGGAAACCCCCCTGTTGACTACTCCCTCCCTGAGCCAGTGGCGTGCCAAAGCCTAAGACATTAAGCATAAAAAAATTGAGGGGGGGACAAAACACCTTTAGACCAGATACACTGTAGGTGATCCTGTCTATGCCCTCAACCCTAACTCAGCCAAATTAGAATCCAACCACCTGAGGCCCTTTAAGATAGCTGTGGTCTATGACAACCACACCTACCAACTTGAAGATGCTCAATGAAACACCAAGAAGGGCAACACAATTTCTTGCGCCCCTGCTGGTTATCCCCACACAAAAGTTGTTTGTGTGGACCTTTCCAGATCTCCCACAAACTCTGATCCTGGTGTCTGACTACAAGCAGGGGCAAAGGGGTGTTGCAACCAAGTTTCAATTCTTGCCTGCCAATGTATCTTACAATACACAGGGGGTGCTCAATGAGTTGTCCCTTTACATATATAACAACATGGACCAATCCAAAGACAACAAAATTAAATTGCAGGCACTTTCTCTTAATTAGGAGCGTTGCCAATTCTAACCTGCTGATCCCTGCACAAGTTATTCCTTGGCTTCAAATCTTACATGGAACATGCCACTATGCAACCCCCTGTGGTCTTGTGGCTTTCCCCATAATGTATATTAATCACAATATTCTACAATAAACAATACTTTATTCTATTTATTCTTGTCCTTTCTATTGGACTGTTGTCTTCCCCAATCAAGTACTAAACTCTAATTGGTTCAGTTGCAACATCAGACTAATTTAAAAAGCTATATAAGGGGTGATTAACTAGGCCAAGTAGAGGAAAGGAAGGATCCAGAGCATATTGCAGCCAGAACAAGAGCCATAGCCAGGATAGAGCAATTCCAAGAGCAGAGAGCAAGAGAAATACTAAAACCAAGTTCAAGTCCAGAACAATATATATTAAATAAGGTTTCTAGGAGGATCTTATCTTTTATTTTGAATAAAAGCTACTGTAAGGTCTGAGGCTACAGGGAAAATTATTATAAGCTAAAGTCTTCAATCCCAGAATATTTATATTGGTTAAAAATAGAAATTTAGGTAAAGTTTGTAACAATAACTGAATTAAGGCTCCTAATAACTTAAAAGATGTAAAGTAAGGACTAAGGCGGTTGAATAAACCTAATAAAATAAAATAAAGCCCAGTCTTAATGACAGAAGACTGGGTTAAAAATTCAATTTATAGGTCAGGGTACTGATCACCACTAACTGGTGGATTAAAACTATTGTCTATTAAAGTTTGGGTATCACTAAAAAAGGAGCTAACTGTTGGGAAAGATAATTGAAAGGGATCATCAAATAAGGCTAAGATTCAAGATGGAAATAAGAAAAGAGAAAAAATTCAAGAAAATAAAATACAAGCCTTTTATTGTGCTTGGAATTAGAAGTGCAGAAAGGAAATATTATTTCAACCTGAGTTGGTTAATGGTGCATGGCCATAGGCTAATTATCAGCTGGTTCTTTATAACTTTAAAAAGTTAAACAAGGGGGGGGAACAAGCAAGGGGAAAGAGCAAGAGTGGGTGACGTTGCTGCTTAGTTTAAGCAAAAACAAGCGGAAAATAAAGGAAACCCCCATCTGAGCTTAGATGTTCAGTTGGATTTTTAGAAAAAGAAAATTTAAGAGTTTGGAAATGAAGTTACTAAAAAGAGCGTATAGATCCTGGGTTCAAACCTCATGGGAAAACAAGGTAAGTTTCAAAATAAAGACTAAATGATTTTTAGGTTACTTTAAAGCATGAGGACCAAGGGAATTATAAAAAATGTTTCAAACTAGAGTAGCTCAGTAGTTGAGAAGTTAGTAAAAAGAACAAGTTGGAAAGAATAAATTCCTAATAGCAGCAAAAACAGAAAAAGTGAATCCTGACAGATACTTGCAACCCCTAAAACCTTTTTTAAAAGTCCACCATGGGTAATATCCCCCACATTTACTGTCAGGGCCCAGAAAGCCCTGGATAATCAACTGGCATTCTTAGAGGCAAAAAACCCCACAGCTTGGGAACCCCTACCAAGTATATCCCAGAGTGAGAAACCCTCCCTTTTGACTAACAAATGGCCCAGGATTTGAGAGGCACATGAGCCTCAAATCCCTGGCTTCAATTCTATTATCAAATTTGTGCCTCTCAACTATTGGGAAATGGTATATGGGGAGTGTGATTGTTTGATTGGGCGCTTGATCACTTGTGTTATCTATAAATAACTGTGACACCTTGGCATGCTGCAGTTAAAGAAAGATTTATGTTATACCAACCAATGAGCACCCACCCCCTGGTCCAAGTATGCAAATTCCAGTGAAAATTTTAAGTTTAGCTGCAATTGATGCCATCAGTTCTCTGATAGTACTAAAAGCCTCAAAATTACCAGCAAGTATAAATAGTGAGAAGGAGAAGCCCTCCTCACTGTTGACGTCTTAATAAAGCAAGTTAATGCCCAGAAATCATTATCTTATTGCAGGAATTGTATATTTTACTCAAATTTAATTATTCTCTTCACATCTATTTGGGAATCCACAACACAATATAAACTTGCCTATCCATATCCTCCTGGTTATACTCCTGTACCTCAGTCAATCAACCCTGCGCTCCTGACTTGGAGTATTACCACCCTCATTATCTGAATCACCTGCCTACTATAAAGGAGTTTCCTGCTTCCCCCTACCCAATGCGCCTCCTTCCCAGGACTTCAGTAAGTTGGGGTTTGTCTAAATCACAGTATTGGGGCTGGCCAACCAGGTTGTGCCCCATATTGGGAGTTGGTGCCTCCTAGCTACTGCAGTCAACTACCTGGTCCAAATCACGCCTATTGTGTACATGGCCTTCCAGGCCCAGTCTGCCTCCCCTGTGGGAGTCCAGTTGGACTCTGGTATGGTCCGTGACATTTACTACCCTAACATAGGGGGAATTTAAAATCTACAAGAATCACTGCAGGGAAGTTTGTTATTTGCAAGACTCCTGAAGAGGAATGAAAAAAGACTCACAACTAATTCAAGTTAACAGCCAGGGGCAGAAAACCTGGGAAGTGAATTCAAGATACTCTTCCAGGAGTTGTCCAAACTTTATGATGAAAGCACTCCTGCTGAGGTTATGGTCCATGGATCTGACGTCATGATGATCATAGAGAAAATATTTGAGGAGTTTTCATCCCATAAGAAAATAAAATGCTTTAGCTCTGGAAGATTATCACTTAAAAAATGACAGCCTCTCCCTGTTGGCCCTGGCTTTAATCCAGGACACATATTTGTATTTGAAGATCAGGAAGGCCATAATACTCTTTTTTAGGAACTATACAAACTCCCAAAAGGACAAACCCAAGCATATGTTATGATAAATGGAGCAGATTCTAGAATGATGTTAGGAAAAGTCTTAGATGAGTTTGCAGGACTGTAGGCAAGGTACAATGCAGTGAGAGTAGAGCTCAGTCACTTGAATAATATCACCTCAACCCATTCAGTCTCTGGATTTAATTCAGGATACTTAATATTCACCTCCCAGGAGCAGGAATGCCACATCTACTAATAAAAAGAAAGGATTGTTGAAATGTTGGGGTCATTTCACTGGCAAGGCTTCTCACAAGAGACTCCTTGTCACTTAAATCCCCTATCCTAGTACACTTAACCAGAAGCAGAATTCATCTCAAGTTACCAACAAGAAAAAAGACAGTTGATAAGCTAAATACAGAGAAAACTCAATTTGTGCTTGACTTGCTACCGAGATCAGGCCAACATACATCCAAGACAATAGGTCAGCAAATCCCTTATTCCTTGTAAAAGGTTCACCTAACTATAAGGACCTTCATATTTGGCAACTTCCAGAATTAACTCATTCTGAAAGTTGACTTATTGAATGTTGACAATTTGTCAACATTCAGTAAGTCAACATTATTTTAATATTTATCCGCTGGAATTGGGCATTTCCAAAAACTAAGCTAATTTTTCATAGTAAATTATTAAGTCAGAATTGCAAAATATAAAAGGAGCAGGCATAATGTCAACACCATTTAAACAAAGGCTTAATTTTAAGCCAAAAACCTAATATAATTTACTATGAAAATGTAAGTTTCTTTGTACTTTTACATCAAGGTCAACTCCAGTAAGTAATATCTGGATGTTGACCCCAAATAAGAATCCATAAATTTCTTAATAAAATACACAACTTTCTAAAAATAACTACTTTTTATATTTTATACTACTGTTTTATTATAATATAAATAGAGATAAGCATTGAACAAAGACATATGCCAAATTTCATAGTGTTCTTTCTATTATTAAGATATTTACTGTTATTTTAAACTCACTGGATAAACTATAGCTTATTTCTGGAAGTAAACTTCTGCCAAAACACATATTTTAAAACTAGAATTTATATATGTTTTATAATGTCAACTTTGTGTCAAATCAATGTGTCACTTAAATTGCAACAAAGGGGTTTGGCTAAGCAAACAAAGTGACATAATTTAAGCAAGGTTTAATAGGTAGTTAAAATAAAAGAACACTGACTGCATGAATGTTGACAACTTCACTGGTTTATTAGTAAAACACTGCCGCTTAACAAAAAGCACACATACAATGGTATGATAATTCAGGCCAAGGTACCCAGGGCTGTACTTTAGACTTCCCTCTACAATTCCTACATTTAGTTTTCATAAGTTACATATACAAATCTTTATTTTATTAAAATTTAAAAATAATCAATTTTGGCCTTAAAAAACCAACTCCAGAAAATATTAACCAAGCTTTATAAGTGATTTACATAGTGTTTTTCTACTTTAATGCTGACTGTCAGTATGTCAACGTCAAAATTAAAGCGTTTTTTTTATGCTGAAAAACTAAATTAAATATTTTTGACTATTATGACTACCAGAATATTAATTTTTTATTTAAACATGGTTTTTTATTCTTTACTAATAAACTAGCTCTTAAATTACTTTTCATACTTCTATAAACTATTTTCTTAATAATAAAAAATAAAACAAGTGATTGTTATTTAATTTTATTCATGTTTCACATGATTATTCTTACTTTATGAACTCTACTCTAATTGTTGTAGGACAAATCTTCCAATAAGCCACAAAAGAGTCCCAAGCCAACCAAGAAAGTACCCAAAGTCTTGGGAAAGGCCCAAAGTCTCTATCCCAACAAAAAACCAGACAAAGAGCCCTCAAAGAAAAGAAGACAAAGGAGAAGACCCCATACCCTGAAAGCAAAGAGCCCTCCCCTGCCCCCTCATCTTCTCCAAGCTGGTACCAATCAGAAGGAGATGAGGTTCCACTAAACAAGCAGGGAAGAAAGAAGATACCCAAGAGTCCAGAACCCCAGTCAAGCCCAGATGAATCAAGCTCAAATAAATCAAGCCCCAAGGAATCAATCATATCCCAGTCCAAGAAGCGCAATAATCCAACTCCAGAGAATTCCCCTTCACTGCCAAAAAAATCTGCACCTTTATCCTCCTCATCAAGTATCAATAAAGAAGATCCTGATGATTACCTGTCTGACTATCATCAAGCACTAATTGGCCCATGGGATCCCCTAAAGGTTCACAATATTGTAATCTCAAAGGTGAGTTTAAGCTCCCAAAGAAGTTCCCTCAGTTTTTTCCTCTAATGTCTGTCAAAGGTGGTGCAAGTTTAGTCTGTGATGGCTATGTTTTTAATTGCAACAATCATAAGAGAGCAGGAAGAAGCAAGAATTATGTGTGTGAAGATAGAAGCTGTGCTGCCAGGATTAACACAGAAGGATGGGATAAATTCACTAGTGAAAAAGGAGAGCACACATGCAATGCTCCAATCAATCTTATTAAAAAGCTTCTAAAGTGATACCTCTACCAAATAGTCTCAGTTTAAAAAGACGTTAAGGCTTCTGATCTGGCAGTTAAGGCCACCACACACATAAGTAATGAGAATCTGAAGCTCATCCCTGACTGCAACCAGTTAGTGAAGTACATATGTGACAAACACTGTGCTCTTTTCCCCCATAAGAAATATACCATGGTCCAAGTAGAGTTAGTCTTGACAGAGGAGTTAAAGATGTTCAGTGGTGATGAAATCTTCCTCTTACATGATGATGAGCCTACAGCAGAGGCAAGAATTATATGCTATGCTACACAACAGAACCTGGAGCAGTTAAAGGATTCAGAAGCCTGGTTATGTGACAGTACCTTTGCAGTATGCCCCCGTCTTTTTTACCAACTATGGGTTGTACATTCCCTTATTGAAGGTTAGGTACTCTCATTTGCCTACTTTCTGCTTCCTGGGGCAACAGAAAGAGATTTAAACAAAGGCCTTTAAAATTCTTCAGGAGGGCATCAAAGCCCTACCCCGTAATAAAAAGAGTCCCCTTGGCCATAACACTAGAGCCAATCCAGATGATGATGAAAAAAATAAAGCCACCCTTACTAAAGAACAACAAGCTCAAGATAAAGCACTTGGACTCTCAACTATAATCATGGTATATAAACTGCCCAGTATAACACTTTTGTAAATACCTTTGATGGAGAGGTCCAGGGGTGTTTTTTGGCACCCGCCAGAATTAACTCATTCTGCAAGTCAACTTACTATATGTCAACAATCAGAATAGAAATACTTTAATGTCAACAGCATTGAAAAGTCAGAATTAAGTTTTAACTCATGCAGATTGCTAAATGTTGACACTTTTTAATAAGCAGAAACCTGTTTCCTGAACATTTTACTTAATAAAAATTAAGCTTTAAGATACTTTTTAGGGTAATATGACAACATAGATTTTAAAAAGTCCATAAAAAGTATACATGACAATTAAAAAAAATCATAAAAATACACTTTAAAAATAATTCACTATGAAATTAGCTATCTTTACTATAATAAATTTTTTCCCACTTATAAAAACAAAAACCAATATACAAAAAGGGTCTACATAAAAATTCACATATTATAGTAAAATAAAATAATCAGAAACAGTATATAAATTTTTTTCTATATTAAAAGCTACAAAAAACATATAATTTACTAGTAAAATACCAATATAGGCCATATAATACAGTCTAAGGCATCAAACTATCAATATAAAATCAATTATTTTTATAAAAACAGTATCATAAATTATTAATAAGTTGTTTATAATAACTATTTATTTAAAAATATTATACTGAACATATAAGAACTATATAAAAAATTAGGCAATACTCAATAAATTTAATTAAAAACTAGACTGTGATCAACTGGTTGCCATTAAGAACTGTGGTAATCTTCTTGATGTATTCCCCAATCTCTGAAAGCTTATATTTGGCCTTGACAACATTCTTGATATTCTCTTGATACTGTTTCTCCTTGGTGGTTCTCTTCTTCTTGGATGGGTGGTTCTCAATATCTCTGATGGATGCAGCAGTCTTCCCCTGTTGGACTTTGAGGTGCTTATAAAAGGGGTTGTATCTAGGCTTGATTCCAAAGGAGGACTTGATATGCTTATGTCAGCCCTCCAAAGATGAAGTTTTTTCATCTCATCCTTAAGAACTGCCTGATAGCAGTTCCAGTTGGCTTGACTCTGGGCTTGTCCAGGGCTTAGTGACTTTACGTACAATCCACTATGGTCCATAATATTCAATGAAAGGGTACAAGGCACCATCATGTTTCTTGGCATATGGATCCTGGCATATGAGCTTAAAGGCTTGTCCAGCATGCTCTGGCTTTACAAAGGCTATTGCTACAAACTGCTGAATTAATAACTTGCACTTTCCTGATATATCTAGATGGTGGAGCTTGCTGAGCTCAGGTAGACCTTTTAGTTGCCTGTTGGCAGCCTGTCAATAATGAAAAAACACCCCTGGACCTCTCCATCAAAGGTGTTTACAAAAGCGTTATACTGGGCAGTTTATATACCATGATTATAGTTGAGAGTCCAAGTGCTTTATCTAGAGGTCTTGTTTTGCAGCAAGGGTGGCTTCATCCTTTTCATCATCATCTGGATTGGCTCTTGTGTTATGGCCAGGGGGACTCTTTTAATTATTGGGTAGGGCTTTGATGCCCTCCTGAAGAATTTTAAAGGCCTTTGTTTAAATCTCTTTCTGTTGCCCCAGGAAGCAGAAAGTAGGCAAATGAGAGTACCTAACCTTCAATAAGGGAATGTACAACCCATAGTTGGTAAAAAAGGCGGGGGCATACTGCAAAGGTACTGTCACATAACCAGGTTTCTGAATCCTTTAACTGCTCCAGGTTCTGTTGTGTAGCATAGAATATAATTCTTGCCTCTGCTGTAGGCTCATTATCATGTAAAAGGAAGACTTCATCAGCACTGAACATATTTAACTCCTCTGTCAAGACTAACTCTCCTTGGACCATGGCATATTTCTTATGGGGGAATAGAGCACAGTGTTTGTCACATATGTACTTCACCAACTGGTTGCAGTCAGGGATGAGCTTCAGATTCTTATTACTTATGTGTGTGGTGGCCTTAACTGCCAGATCAGAAGCCTTGATGTCTTTGTAAACTGGGACTATTTGGTAGAGGTATCACTTTAGAAGCTTTTCAATAAGATTGATTGGAGCATTGCATGTGTGCTCTCCTTTTTCACTAGTGAATTAATCCCATCCTTCTGTGTTAATCCTGGCAGCACAGCTTCTATCTTCACACACATAATTCTTGCTTCTTCCTGCTCTCTTATGATTGTTGCAATTAAAAACATAGCCATCACAGACTAAACTTGCACCACCTTTGACAGACATTAGAGGGAAAAACTGAGGGAACTTCTTTGGGAGCTTAAACTCTCCTTTGAGATTACAATATTGTGAACCTTTAGGGGATCCCATGGGCCAATTAGTGCTTGATGATAGTCAGACAGGTAATCATCAGGATCTTATTTATTGATACTTGATGAGGAGGATAAAGGTGCAGGTTTTTTGGGCAGTGAAGGGGAATTCTCTGGAGTTGGATTATTGCGCTTCTTGGACTGGGATATGATTGATTCCTTGGGGCTTGATTTCTTTGATCTTGATTCATCTGGGCTTGACTGGGGTTCTGGACTCTTGGGTATCTTCTTTCTTCCCTGCTTGTTTAGTGGAACCTCATCTCCTTCTGATTGGTACCAGCTTGGAGAAGAGGAGGGGGCAGGGGAGGCTCTTTGCTTTCAGGGTATGGGGTTTTCTCCTTTGTCTTCTTTTCTTTGAGGGCTCTTTGTCTGGTTTTTTGTTGGGATAGAGACTTTGGGCCTTTCCCAAGACTTTGGGTACTTTCTTGGTTGGCTTGGGGCTCTTTTGTGGCTTATTGGATGATTTGTCCTACAATGATTAGAGTAGAGTTCATAAAGTAAGAATAATCATGTAGAACATGAATAAAATTAAATAACAATCACTTGTTTTATTTTTTATTATTAAGTAAATAGTTTATAGAAGTATGGAAAGTAATTTAGAAGCTAGTTTATTAGTAAAGAATAAAAAAACCATGTTTAAATAAAATATTAATATTCTGGTAGTCATAATAGTCAAAAATATTTAATTTAGTTTTTCAGCATAAAAAAAACGCTTTAATTTTGACGTTGACATACTGACAGTCAGCATTAAAGTAGAAAAACACTATGTAAATCACTTATAAAGCTTGGTTAATATTTTCTGGAGTTGGTTTTTTAAGGCCAAAATTGATTATTTTTAAATTTTAAAAAATCAAATATTTGCATATGTAACTTATAAAAACTAAATAATAGGGATTGTAGAGGAAAGTCTAAAGTACAGCCCTGGGTACTTTGGCCTAAATTATCATACTATTGTGTGTGTGCTTTTATGTTAAGCGGCAGTGTTTTACTAATAAACCAGTGAAGTTGTCAACATTCATGCAGTCAGCGTTCTTTTATAGTAACTATCCTATTAAATCTTGCTTAAATTATGTCACCTTGTTTGCTTAGCCAAACCCCTTTGTTGTAATTTAGGTGACATGTTGATTTGACACAAAGTTGACATTATAAATACATATATAGTTTCTAGTAATAACATGTTTTTTGGCTTAAGTAGACTTCTGGAAATAAGCTATAGTTTATTCAGTGAGTTTAAAAAAACAGTAAATATCTAAATAATACAAAGAACACTATGAAAGTTGTCATATGTCTTTTTTCAATGCTTATCTCTATATATATTATAATAAAACAGTAGTATAAAATATGAAAAGTAGTTATTTTTAGAAAGTTGTGTATTTTATTAAGAAATTTATGGATTCTTATTTGGTGTTGACATCCAGATATTACTTATTGTAGTCAACCTTAATGTAAAAGTACAAATAAACTTATATTTTTATAGCAAATTATATTAGATTTTTAGCTTAAAATTAAGCCTTTGTTTAAATGGTGTTGACATTATGCATGTTCCTTTTTAATTTTGCAATTCTGACTTAATAATTCACTATGAAAAATTATCTTAGTTTTGGAAATGCCCAATTCTGGCGGATAAATACTAAAATAATGTTGACTTACTGAATGTTGACAAATTGTTGACATTAAGTAAGTTGACTTGAGGAATGAGTTAATTCTGGTGGTTGCCTGTTTTTTCCATTATTGACAGGCTGTCAACAGGCAACTAAAGGTCTACCTGAGCTCAGCAAGCTTCACCGTCTAGATACATCAGGAAAGTGCAAGTTATTAATTCAGCAGTTTGTAGCACCAGACTTTGTAAAGCCAGAGCATACTGGACAAGCCTTTGACCTCCTATGCTAGGATCCATCTGCCAGGAGACATGATGATGCCTTGTACCCTTTCATTGAATATTATGAACCATAGTGGATTGTACGTAAGGTCACTAAGCCCTGGACAAGCCCAGAGTCAAGCCAACTGGAACTGCTACCAGGCAGTTATAAAGGATGAGATAAAAAAACTTCATCTTTGAAGGGCTGGCATAAGCATATTAATTACTCCTTTGGAATCAAGCCCAGATACAACACCTTCTATGAGCACTTAAAGTCCAACAGGGGAAGACTGTTGCATCCATCAGAGATATTGAGAACTGCCCATCCAAGAGTAAGAGAACCACCAAAGAGAAACAGTATCAAGAGAAGATCAAGGATGTTGTCAAGGCCAAATATAAGCTTTCAGAGATTGGGGAATACATCAAGAAGATTACCACAGTTCTTAATGGCAACCAGGTGATCACAGTCTAGTTTTTAATTAAATTTATTGAGTATTGCCTAATTTTTTATATAGTTCTTATATGTTCAGTATAATATTTTTAAATAAATAGTTATTCTAAATAACTCATTTATAATTTATGATACTGTTTTTATAAAAATAATTGATTTTCTATTGATAGTTGATGCCTTAGACTGTATTATATGGCCTATATTGGTATTTTACTAGTAAATTATATTTTTTTTGTAGCTTTTAATATAGAAACAAATTTATATACTGTTTCTGATTATTTTATTTTCCTATAATATGTGAATTTTTATGCAGTACCTTTTTGTTTATTGGTTTTCTTTCTTTTTATAAATGGGAAAAAATATTTTATAGTGAAGATAGCTAATTTCATAGTGAAAATTTATTTGAAGTGTATTTTTATGAATTTTTTAATTATAATGTAAATTTTTTATGTTCTTTTTGAAATCTATGTTGTCACATTACCCTAACAAGTATTTTGAAGCTTAATTTTTTATTAAGTAGAATGTTCAGGAAACAGGTTTCTGCTCATTATAAAAGTGTTGACATTTAGTAGTCTGCATGAGTGAAAACTTAATTCTTACTTTCTAATGCTGTCAACATTAAAGTATTTTTAATTCAGATTGCCAACATATAGTAAGTTGACTTGCGGAATGAGTTAATTCTGGTGGTTGCCCATATTTCAAATAAAAATATTAAGCTTCCTATATTTCCCTCCTGTATTTCTTCTAATCCAGAACAGTTATAACATGATATATTTTTTGGAACTTTTCATTGTTGAGCTTCAAGTATAGCACTCTTGTATTTGTATAGGCTTTGCTCCATGTGGTTCTGCTCTGGAATTTCAACCAAGGGTAAGAACTAAAGATGAGATAGGCATCAAAATTACCACAATTTGTGTTGTGTCCAATAATCACCTGTCATAATCTATTTTGTGGTTTGAACAGTT
The DNA here is from genome assembly GCA_014839935.2 of Entomophthora muscae. Lineage (NCBI taxonomy): Eukaryota > Fungi > Entomophthoromycota > Entomophthoromycetes > Entomophthorales > Entomophthoraceae > Entomophthora > Entomophthora muscae. Next base: position 550,222 of record QTSX02002136.1, read on the forward strand.
GTCACAAATAATTTGTGGCTTCAGGTCACAAAAAAAATCTTCATGGATTGTGATGTAACTTGTCAAAATCTTATCTTATGTTGTGTTGTGTCTAATCATAAGTATTTAAACAATTCATTTTAGTTTTAATAGATATATATAAATAATTTATATTTTTAAATAGAAGGTAATTCAAACTGTGGTTCAATCAAAACTATCATTGCCAGATAATGACAGATAAAGCCTTTAATAAATTTTAGTTAATAAAACAAGACTGAAACTATTAGTTTTTACATCCTGTGCCTTGTACAAAATTATATCACATGTTTCATTCTTAAAATTCATTTTAGGTTTACACCATGTGTCTTGCACAAAATTAAATCATCTGTTTATCCTTGAAAACCACCTTCCTTTTATATTTTGTTACCTGCATAATAGAGTGAGGCACAAATTTGACCTACTACAAAATTTATGGTAAAAATCTGCTCAGATTGCTTTGTGATCTAATCTAAACCCTGTTTAAAAATAGTCTTGTGACTCTGTGATCACACAATTGCTGTGACCATCCCAGTCCAAGTGTTGAGGTAGTATATCAGTAGGGTTGGGACAGGCATCAAAAGTGGCACAATTGGTTTTGTGACCAAGCTTTGCTTGGCAAAAATGGTTTTGTGACTTAGTCAGTTAAGCACAATTCATTTTGTGACCTTCATGTCACATAACAATCCATGCAGATTTGTTTTATGTTTTTAGGGGGCAGTTCAAAATTGCAACTGTCATATTTTATGCACTGCTCCTAAATTCACAAAATAAATCTGCACAAATTGTGATGTGGCTAAGCACAGTCTCATGTGTTTTTGTGTTGTGTCCAATCATAAGTATGGTTATTATTCCTTTCAATTGAAGTAGATATTTATAAATTTTTCAATGGTGTTTTAATATAATTATCTAAAGCAAACTTTGGTACAATCAAATCTATCATTATGAGGTAATGGCAGATAAAGCTTTAATAAATTAAATTTAAAAAATAAAGTCCCACAACTGAACTTGCTCTAATTTTACATCCTGTGCCCCTTCACAAAATGAATCATCTGTCTCATATTTAAAAACTGTCTTCCTTTTATATTTTGTGATCTACACAATGGAGTAGGCATAAATTGTGACCTACCCTAAAAGTTGCGGCAGAAATCCGCCCAAATTGTTTTGTGACCCAATCCACAAATAAAAAATGGGTTTATGACACTGTGTTTGCATAATTGCTGTTCCCGTCCCTATCCTATATATCAGACACTTGATGTGCTTGAGAGTTAATGATGTTTCACTGGTGCAGCTTTGAAGCGTGGGATGATTGTTGAATACTCCTGACTCACTAAACTTTTGTATAAATCTCAATCCAAATAACTTACGTCAATGTGGTGAAATCTTAAATCTCTAGCTTTTAATGAAGCAAGAGTTCTTGAAACTCCTTTGATCCCAAGTTTTTTTCATTGTGTTTCCCTTTGCTGAAGTTAAATTTTAATGATTCAAATCACTTTAATAAATAATAAGTTCATTTTTTCCCTGGTGGAGAGTTTAAGCTGATGGATTTTTTCAGACTTGATCGAAGTTAGGGGGTGAAATTAGAGTCATGTTTGGTGCAGGGATTTTGTGCTGTCAATTAAAAAAATATTGATTTTAAAAAAGCATTATGAATAGGGCCTATAATGTGAGTTATGTTTGATGTAGGGATTTTGTGCGGTCAATTAATAAATAAATATATTTTGCTTTTAAAATAGTATTAGGAATAAGGCCTATGATTAAATTCATGATTCTGTTGGGATAACGAGCTTTGCACGGCTAATTAAAAATGAACGTATTTTGCTTTGAAATGGTCATAGGAATCAAAGGGTGATTTAAAATAGCTCGGCTCCAAAAAAGTCACACCGACTCAAATAAAAAACAACGGCTAAATATATTATTAGACGTCAGTGTATTTAAGAGGCCAGAGAAGAATCCACTATTCTACTAAGTATATCTATTGAATACTGATTGGAGCCTCAAGCCTCGTATTTGTGGATTGTGATTGGTAGGCTACTTGAAGCAGGTGGCTAGCTTGTTGAGAACAGCTGCCTTTTAAGTGCCTCTTGTAATTTAGCATTCAATTATCTTCCACAAGCTAGGATTCTATTGGTTCAAAGCAATATTCACGACACGTGTTTGAGAAGTTTAAATGTTAAACTTGTATTTGTTTTTAATAGGAGGTTGAGGATTGTAATGTTTTTAAAAACAGCTTCTGATTAAGTCTCATGCGTCTCATATAACTTTCGAAAAGCCACACTGTTAATAAATCCTAAATAAAAAAGCTTCATAATTGTTGTAGGATGTTATGTTGGGTCTTTTACAGCTCATCATTCTGGCGTAATTTCTTTGGAGTATACAGTCAATATAAATTATAATATTTTGAATTATTTTATTGGCTACATATAGCAGAATGATGGAGCTGACAAAGGCCCATCTGGTCGGTATATTTTTCGCCACAGACAATTCCCTTGGAATAATAATGTGAATTATCCACCGGAAATCTAATAAGTGCAGTATAAAAGTCAGAGTATGAAATAAGCGAGGGTATGCAGATTATTGGCCTTATTTCAGCAGTCCTTCACTTTTCTCTCGGGGTAGACGCAAGCCCTATTGAGAGCTCTGCATCTTTGGCATCTCTGCCACTTGATACTTTGCTGTTACAAAAAGCTGGCCAAACCTTGGAACTAACGAACAAGGCTCCTGCAGACAAGGGAGTCACGTTAAACAGAAGGGCAGGACCAATAGCCATGGACGAGGGTGATCAACAAGAAAATGACTCTGGGGGAATGTTTAGCTACATTAAAAATAAGGCAAAGGCCGTGTCCAAAAATATTAAAGAATATATCAAGGAGAAAATCCATGAACACAGGGAAGGTTTTTCTAAGGGATTCGATGCACTCATGACCAAAGGGAAAGAAATGCTTTCTAAGCACACAAAACACTCTCAAGAACAGACGGGAAAGATTAACAAAGAAGATTTGAAGCTCTTCCTTCAGGCTTTGTTGGAGGAGGAGCAAACCCCCACGCCAGGAAAACCCCGTGAGGAAAATGAAGATCCTAATCCCAAAAAAGATGCAGAGCCTATTGATCCTATCAAGCTTCAATCACGTCTCCAGAAGATTTTTCATGTTGGAAGTGGATACGATCCATAAATGAAGCTGAAACCATTGAAATAAATGGTCTCATCAAGGTGTTAGTAGCTCCTGAAGGTGTCCATGAGGGAAAGGAATAAGCTTTAAAAATAAAATCATTACCGAGATTCTTAGATTTATTTTTTAAAACAACTATAATGTCATTAAAAGGGATGAAAAATTTTTTGAGAAGATTGTCAAGTTTCATGAATACAAATTAATAGACAGTTCCAATAAACATGAACTTTCCTATAAAAAACAAACTTTATTTCAAACAATTTCCAAATAGTTTAAAAATAGTCTATTTTTTCTATTATCTGTTAAATAAGTTAAAGTATAAGTATTTTTATCTCGTTAAAATGGCTTAGAATTTAATGGCTAAAATAGACCATGGCTAAATTTGGTATGACAGTTGATTTATTCCTTGGCCAAGGCTTGCCTTTTAAAAGAGTTTAAACTGAGTTTAAGCACTTCCCATACATGGAATAGGATATGATACTTTATATTTTTATCATGATTTAATATATATATATAAATATTTTTAAATATAATTATGGAAGATATTGTTAAAAAAGTGAAAAGAACTTCTATAATTCATTATACCATTAGATTGACCTTTTAACCAACCCAACCTTTCACAGACAAAGAGCCAGGGTACATAAAGATGAATTCGCTATCTAAGCCCACATGGTAATTGATTTACAGGTAAGAATCTAAACTTTTTACTGCAGGAACATCAATCTCTAATATGCAGATACTTAAACCCCTCCCTAAAGCCACTTCTCAGACTTTATAGTTTCTTTACAATAGATGAATAAACATCTAGTATCAATTAGTCCTCACATTTAGAACTCTTCTAAAAATGGCTTAGTGATGATCCACACAGAGAGCTGTTTTGTAGTCAAGGTCAGTAATTGGCCAAATAAAGAGAGAGTGCTTAGTAAAAAGGTCAATAGTTGAAGTTTTGTTTGTTTGTCCATTATGACTTGGAGTATTATTAGAGTTACCCCTTACAGTCCTTTAGAAGGGTAAATATAGCATCCTGAGATGTTATATCAAGGTGCTATAAGCATTCTTAGACCAACTGGAGTGACAATACAGTTGGGTTCCTTCTAGGATAAGGTAATTTCGCAGCAGTATTGAACTTCCAAAGTTCAGCAGCAGTTCAAATACAGCTGTGAGTTTAGCACTCATAGGATAAAAACATTGCAGCTGAGGTGAAATATTGAAACTAATTGGGGTGAGAATATAGCTGGGTTACTTCTCCTCAAAAGGGAAAGTGAATTTCTCTTCTTTTGTCTTATGAGTGGTTTTAGTGGAAGAACTCTACTAATAATGTTCAAGCTTAGGCAGCCTAGAACCATTATTTGGGTGACCATCCAATTAAATGGTTTCTGAACCCAAGGGATCAGAGGGATGTCAAAGAAGTGGAATTGGTTAATCTGCAAATTCCCAATTTGACTAGTTGTAAAACAAAGGGGATACAGAAAGAAGCAGAAAGAAGGGAATGCTTACCTCTGAAAGCCTTAATGAAAGATACCTATGATGGATAAAATATAGAGAGTTAAAAGCCCAATGAAGTACATCTGTAGGGGATAGTAGAGAAAGAAGCTCAGGTGGAGGACATCTGGAGTAAAGAGTAGTAGAGATTCCCAGATGGAGTGCAGCTGCAAGAGCTAAAAGAGAAAGTAATAGAAGGACTCAATAAAAGGAATCTATTGTATCACAAGAATTGAATTAATAATAAAAGTTTAAGGTTAATGGTAAAAAATTAAAAGAGATAAAGAGAAGTAAATAATAAAAGTGAAAAATAAATAAAAAAGATAAAGAAAGAAATAAGAAGAAATAAAAGACTTAAATAAGAAAGAAAAAAAGAAAAATAAATAATGAAGAAAAAGTAATGATATAAAAAGGATTTTTTTTAAGAAAAGCTGGAAAATCAGATAGGAGATGCCTGCAGGACAGAGAAATGTTGAAGAGCAGAGCAAAACAATTTCCTGTCCACTACAGTTCATTTCAAAATCTTGACAATAGCCACCTTCAAAATTTCACCAAGAATTGACGCCAACTGGGGAATTTATGGGAAAATGTTGAAGAAAACATAGAAAAATAAATACATTTTGTTTTATATAAGAAAAAAGGGCAAATAAAGGAATGTAGAGACATTAAAGGAATTGGGGAAATTGTTTGAAGTATGATCTCAGATTATCAGCTTTTTTCTGTGCATTGACAGTGTTCTATTAGAGCAAAATGCAAAAGCAAACTACTTCAGATACTGCATAGGAATGTAGCAATATAATTGGCTGAATAATCAGGTGTTGCAACATCTACAATTACTCCCTCTCAGGAAATTAATTCCCCAAGTGACTTGCCAAATGATTCCCCAATTAATCATTAAGTTGGTAGCACTATTATCATTTGTCCATCTATTATTATGATCAGAAATTTCAAATTCTAAGAGGAACACAACTTGGACAAACCTCATGGCCTAAGAGGAACAATTAATTGGATAAGCCCCATGACTACCATGACATACATGTACAGTATGTGGCTTCCCATGATAATATATAATACTCTAAGCTCATATCAAATAAAGTATCATTCTCTTCTTAATTTCCAATTTTATTTTGTTTTATATACTTCCCAGAAGTATATACTTGATACAGGCTTATATTATCAATGATTTTTATTGGTAAATGAAGCAAAAGTTTAATAAATCAGGGGACTAAAAAAGAAAAGTCTTCTGGGATTAGCTGGAGTAAAATCAGAAGTTCAACTTATTATAGAAGAAAGTAAAGAATAAAATTAGGTTGGAAGAAAAAAGGCTTAGAAGAGAATCAGACTAAACCAATGAGCTATATAAGGGGTGATTAAGTGGGCCATGGAGAGGAAATTAAAGATCCAAAGAATAGTGAGGCCAAAAAAGAGCCATACCCATAAAAGAGCAAAGTCAAGAGCAGGGAACAAGATCCAGATCAAGGAGAAAGAGAAAGAGCAAGAAAACAAATAGGACCAATTACAGACAAATTTATATTAAATAATGTTTCTAAGGGGATCTTCCTTTTGTTTGAATAAAAGCTACTCACGCCCCCTAAAAAATTTACCTTTTATAAGTCCATCATGGGTAATATCCCCCACATTCACTATCCTAACACAGGGGGAAATGAAATCTAAAGGAATCAATGCAGGGAAGTGTACTAGTTGTCAGACTCCTGAAAAGGAATGAGAAAGACTCATCTAACAACTCACATTAACAGCCAGTACAGAGAATTCCTGGGAAGTGAATTCAAGAAATTCTTCCAGAAGTTTTAAAAAACCTATGTGGGGAGCACTTCTGCTGAGGTTATGTTCCATGAATTTGAAGCCAAGATAATCATAGAGAAGATGTTTGAGGAGTTTTTTATCCTAGCAGCAAAATAAAATGCTTTAGCTAAATAACATAATCACTTGAAAAATGACAACCACTCCCAGTTGACACCTTGCTTTGATCCAGAACATGTCTTGGTATCTGAAGAGCAGGATTATAATAGTATCATCTTTTAGAAACTATATTCAGACTAGAAGGACAACCCCAAGAAGATCTCATGATAAATGTAACAGATGCTAGGATAATGGTAAAAAAGCTTAGAGCAGTTTACAGGACAGCAGACAAGGTACAATGTGATGATAGTAGAACTCAGTCACTTAGATAATATCACCTAAACCACCTCAGTTCTTGGATTCAATCCAAGACACCTAATAGCCACCTCCTAGGAGCAGGAGTGCCACATCTACTAATGAAAAAGAAAGGATTGTTGAAAATTTGGGGTCATTTCCTTGGCAAGGCTTCTCACAAGAGACCCCTTGTAACTTGAATCACCTATCCTAGTACACTTAGCCAAAAGCAGAAGTAAACTCAAGTAATCAAACAAGAAAAACAGACAATTGATAACCTCAAATACAGAGAAAACTCAATTTAAATTTGGCCTGCTACCAGGATCAAGCTGCCCTACACATTCAAGACAATATATCAGTAAATCATTTATTCATTGTAAAAGGATCACCCAACTATAAGGACCCTCATATTCCAAATAAAAATATCATCTAGTTTTCTATATTTACTCCTGTATTTCTGATAATCCAGCACAGTTACACAGGATATATTTTTTGGACCTTTTCATTGTTGAATTTCAACTATAGCACTCTTGCATTTTTCTAGACTCTGCTATATATTTTCTTCTCTGGAATTTCAAGCAAGGGTAAGAACTAGAGATGAGAATAGTACCAAAATTGTCAAAATTTGTGTTGTGACCAAGATTACCTGACACACTCTATTTTGTGGCTTTTCTAGTTGGTCATAAATAATTTGTGGCCTTCAATTTCAAAAAATCTTTTATGAATTAGTGATGTGACTAATCACAATCCTATTTTTTTGTTGTGTTGTGTCTAATCATAAGTATTTAAACAATTCATTTTAGTTATAAAGATACATATCATTTGATTTATTATTTTAAACAATAGGTAAAGCAAACTGTGGTTGGATAAAAACTATGATTGTCAGATAATGACAGGTAAAGCTTTTAATAAATTGAAGTTTAAAAATCCAACTGAAACTGCTCCAGTTTCACATCCTGCACCTTGAAAAAAATGATATCATGTGTTTCATTCTCAGACCCATTTTGTTTTTACATTAAATGCCTTACAAAAAATAAAATCATCTATTTATCCTTGAAAACCACCTTCCTTTTGTATTTTGTTACCTGCATAATGGAGTGATGCACTAATTTGACCTACTACAAAAGTTATGGCACAGATCTGCTCAGATTGCTTTGTGACCTAATCTAAACCCTGTTTAAAAATAGTCTTGTGACTCTGTGATCACACAATTGCAACCATCCAGTTAAGTAATGACGTATTATTCTGGTCACTTGATGTGCAAGAGAGTAAATGATGTTTCACTGGTTCAGCTTTGAAGTGTGGGATGATTGTTGAATACTCCTAACCAATAAACTTTTGTATAAATCCCAATCCAAAAAACTTACGTCAATGCGATGAAATCTTAAATCTCTAGCTTTTATTGAAGCAAGAGTTCTTGAAACTCCTTTGATCCTAAGTTAGATCATAGTGTTTCCCTTTGCTGAAGTTAAATTTTAATAAATCAAATTTTTTTAATAAATAATAAGTTTCTTTTTTCTTGATGGAGAGTTTAAGCTGATGGATTTTTTCAGACTTGATCGAAGTTAGGGGGTGAAATTAGAGTCATGTTTGGTGTAGGGATTTTGTGCTGTCAATTAAAAAAATATTGATTTTAAAAAAGCATTATGAATAGGGCCTATAATGTGAGTTATGTTTGATGTAGGGATTTTGTGCGGTCAATTAATAAATAAATATATTTTGCTTTTAAAATAGTATTAGGAATAAGGCCTATGATTAAATTCATGATTCTGTTGGGATAACGAGCTTTGCACGGCTAATTAAAAATGAACGTATTTTGCTTTGAAATGGTCATAGGAATCAAAGGGTGATTTAAAATAGCTCGGCTCCAAAAAAGTCACACCGACTCAAATAAAAAACAACGGCTAAATATATTATTAGACGTCAGTGTATTTAAGAGGCCAGAGAAGAATCCACTATTCTACTAAGTATATCTATTGAATACTGATTGGAGCCTCAAGCCTCGTATTTGTGGATTGTGATTGGTAGGCTACTTGAAGCAGGTGGCTAGCTTGTTGAGAACAGCTGCCTTTTAAGTGCCTCTTGTAATTTAGCATTCAATTATCTTCCACAAGCTAGGATTCTATTGGTTCAAAGCAATATTCACGACACGTGTTTGAGAAGTTTAAATGTTAAACTTGTATTTGTTTTTAATAGGAGGTTGAGGATTGTAATGTTTTTAAAAACAGCTTCTGATTAAGTTTCATGCGTCTCATATAACTTTCGAAAAGCCACACTTTTAATAAATCCTAAATAAAAAACCTTCATTATCAGTTGTAGGATATTATGATGGGTCTTTTACAGCTCATCATTCTAGCGTAACTTCTTTGGAGTATACAGTCAATATAAATTATAATACTTTGAATTATTTTATTGTCTACATATAGCAGAATGATGGAGCTGACAAAGGCCCATCTGGTCGGTATATTTTTCGCCACAGACAATTCCCTTTGAATAATGTGAATTATCCACTGAAAATCCAAGAAGTGCAGTATAAAAGGCAGAGTATGAAATAAGCAAGGATATGCAGATTATTAACTTTATTTCAGCAGGCCTATACTTTTCTCTCGGGGTAGAGGCAAGCCCTATTGAGAGCCCTGCATCTTTGGCATCTCTACCACTCGATACTTCGCTGTTACAAAGAGCTGGCCAATCCCTGGTTCTAACGGCCAAGGTTCCTGCAGACAAGGGAGCCACGTTAAACATAAGGGCAGGACAGATAACCATGTACAAGGGGGATCAACTAGAAAATACCTCCAAGGGAATGGCTAGCCTTTTAAATGACTCAAAGGACCAGAACTGAGGTGTTTTAAAGCATGCTGGTGTCATAACTGTGCTGTTTTAGAAGAGCTACAAGGGGAAAATATTAAGAAGCTAGATAATAATCTTTATTGAGAGATATTGATTATATAGTCATTGTGAATCAAGGATAACAGGAACATGATTGTTGATCACACGGTTGGATGGAAGAAGGGGGTGGCTTGATCCTGGTAATGAGCCAAGCGCCAAAACAAGGTATCCACCATAAAGGATCACCATCTGTTCATGTTATTGGATTTGGTAATTCAAGTTGACTTCCTAGTCTAGCTTTTAGTTGCTGGTTAATTGGATTGCAGGTCACAAACCTGCTTGTTTGGAACCTTGCTGGCGGGTCAAGCCTGCTGTTTTGACACTGGGAAACAATTTCCTAAACTCACAGAGGTCTTTGCCACACACATAGAAAGGTTTGCTAAGAGCACAGCCCAAAGTCTGAACCAGGTGAATGGTATTAAAGAAAAATTAGCAGGGCTCTTCCAAGCTTTGTTGGAAGAGAAAAACCCCATGCCAGGAAACCCATATGAGGAAATTGAAGATCATGATCCCAACTCAGATGCAGAAGCTGATGGTTTTAACAAGTTATCAGCCAAATCCCCAGAAGATTTCCAAGATGGAAGTGTATATAATCCAAAAATGCTGCCAAAACCATTGAAATAAATGGCCACATCAAGGTTACTGGTAGCCCCTGAAGGTGTCCAAAAGGAAAAATAAGGAGTTTTAAGAATAAAAACCTTCCAAAGAATCATTAGATTGTAAAAACTGCAGGCTCAACCTGCCAGCAAGGTTCCAAGCGGGTTTGTGACCCACAATCTGATTACCCGGTCATTCAAAGCCAGACTGGGAAGTCAACCCAAATTACCAAATCTAACAACATGGACAGATGATGATCCCTTACAGTGGATACCTTGTTTTGGCGCTTGACTCATTATCAGGATCAAGCCACCCCTTTCTTCCATCCAACTGTGTGATCATCAATCATGTTCCTACTATCCATTGATTCACATTGACTATATAATCACTATCTCACAATAAAGATTATTATCTAGCTTCTAAATATATTTCACCTTGTAACTCTGCTAAAACAGCACAGTTACAAAATTGGTATCACAGATAGGTTCTCCATCTTACCTTATCTTGAAAAATTCCACCTGTTTCCCGCACACGCGCGGCCAACAAATCCTCAACAGAATTATGTCTGGTCTCCTGCCTGACTGGACTCTGTACGCTCCTAGTGCCAAGATAGCTGATGGCTTTGTCCTGTACCAGAACACAGTGATTCCACTACCTGCATTCAACGCTATGTCTGCACAGGGTTTTTTTCAGGCTCCCTCCTCCATTCTACAACCAACTGACAAACGCGCCATGCCAGCCTACGTAGCTCAAAGACTATGAAGCGCCGCCTTGGAACCTTTTGCTGGGGCCAACAACAACAATGCTGCCGCATGGATCCAGTCCCCCCAGAGCAAGCTGGCCCAGATGGAATGCCCACAGCAATTTTGGATTGCAGAAATCTCCATTTGCCTGACCCATGACGCTGGCACCTGGTGCAACAAGTGGCACAAGGAGCACACCAACAAGAACCGGGATACCTTTAAGCAAGACTTCCTGGCAAGATTTGTGCTTAAGGATACAGCTCTCATGATAATACGCCAAGTAAAGAACCTAATCCAGACAGGCACCATGAAGGCTCTCACCCGTGCCTACAAGGAACTCCAACTTTGTGCACCATTCAACATGGTCTATGACACCCCAGCACACACCTCATGTACTACAACGCCCTCAAGTTGCATGTGATGAGGCATGTAAATCTGGACCAGGTGACTAATATGCAAAGCTTGTACCATGAAGCAGAGAAAGCAAAGCAAACCTCCAATGCACTTCATAAGGCACATACTGGGAAACAAGAAAGACCCAAGGACTCTCATCTGTAAGGTCTTGCCCATAATAGTGCAAGGTTATAGACTAAAGTGTGCAAGGCATTAGGATTCAAATTTAAAAGATATAATAACGTTGGAACTGTCTGTAAGATAATCTTACAGATACCTGCTAAAAACCTATATTGTGTCACAAATGGATTAATAGAGTGTAAAAACCCTAAGGCTTGTTGTTTTAAAAGTTCCATTGGATTTAAGAAAAAGGGAAAGCTAAACTAAAAAAAATGAATTAAAAAACAATTTTCTTAAAATTACAAATCTGAAGTTAAAAATTGTAGAAGTTTGAAGGGGAGAAATCACTTAGAATTTTGGCTTAAAGCCTACTCTTCACAAGATCTTTATTTATACTTAATTCTCATTCAGTTAAAAATGATTGGCATAGGGGAACAACAGCCAAGGACAGGAAAAACTGGAGAAGTTGAGCAAGAACCTGGAGGAAAAGAGGAAACTGACACCCAGTAAACCCGCAGATCAACAATGTGAAACTGGGGGAGCGGCAACAACGCAAGCAGGGGTTTTGAAAGGTAAGTGATAGTGAAAATATTCCAACTTTAAAGTAGATATATATTTAAAAGTAAGAGCAAACAACAGAGCAAACAACAACAATAACAATTCAAACGCAAACAGCATTGAAAAAACAAGGTAATAAATTTAGAATACTTAAATATTAATTTTCAATTTAAAATTTCAAATATTAAAATATTAAAATAATGAAAGATTAACTGTGCAAAAATAATAAATATAATAAACTTAAAGAGCCTGCACTTTGGGGCGGGGCATGACACCATCCAGGCAGGCGCTCCACTTGACCACCCCCTGGAGGCAACAAGAATAACGCCAACCACAAACCCACAGGTTTGAATGGACATGAAAATGGAAACAATGGCCAGTCAAACTGTAGCCATTTCCGCGTCACCTCCACGCAAGGCAACCCAGATGAGGGAAAAGCCCGGGGAGAGCACTAAGCAAGCCAAGCTCTCCCCATGCAACTCCTGACTTGCCCAACAATGAGTACTGACCCAAGGATGTGGACCAATGCCCAATGATCCAGGTGCCCTTGGAAGACCCAGTACTGTACACCATTGCCAGACATCCCAATAAATTGATGTCCTATCCTTTCTGCTTTTGCAGTTACACAGGCTCAGCACTCCTGGATTTAGATGCAGATCAAACCCTAGTCAACAGTAGCTTTGTGGACAAGTTGAAGCTGGCCACTAATCCTTTGCGGATTAAAAATGTGGTCCTGGCTGATAAGCACCACATTGCCGTGACAAAGCAAACTGCCCCCTTCTCTGTCATGCTTTAGAGCCTCTACTCCACCATCCAGGGTCCTGTCATTGACTTTGTCAGGATTGACAAATCATTACCCTGGGAAACCTGGGCCCAAGGGTGGGATTTGAACCCTGAACCTACATTCCTGCGGGCCGCTGAGCCCATGGACCAAGGGCCCGCTCACCTGTGTTTTTTGGGATTGAGCCCCTGCAAGCTGAGGCTCCCGCTAAGTCCTAAAGCCAGAATACCTGCACCAGCTCAACCATGGTGGCGCCCAAAGAGGAGCCTCCCAAATTGCCTAATGGAAGAAGAGCTGGTGCCTCTGTGAATTTCATGAGTTTGAAGTCCTCTCAAGTAATCAATCAAACCCTACTGCCAAAGATAAACCCAGGCTTTGGGCCTGATCCTGTGACCATAGCAAAGAATCAAGAAAACTGAGTGACAAACTGGACGTTCTGACTAATGAGAGAACACCCAGTCAAGGTGCCATTTTGCTGCTCCCACACCCGGGTCCCCTGGCTGCCTGCCCGCACTTTTCCTGATATTTTGATAAAGCCCCAATGTAAAATACTAAGTTTGGAGGCGGAATGCTATATATGCCTATAGATACTGCACTCAAACCTTATTGCCATTTTAAAATAAAGGTTATGTTACTTTGGCTCTTACAGCTATTGCCATATTTTGTATTTGCTGTCTATCAATTCAGTTCAAGATCTCCCAGACCTCCTGCCCCACCACCCGCAGTTTTCTGTCCATCTGGTGCACCCTTTGGGCCTGTTCACTTCACTGATTATCCCTTGAAGCCCAAATATAAGGATTATACACCAGAGTAAATCATCAAACTTAGCCTGCTAGCCTGCATCCAATCTGCTATTAGATACAACCACCAAGGCCTGTGGATATTCTCCATCCCCAAACTATTTTGAGGAAAATTCAATTATCTCCCTGCCTACAATATCTATATGGAACTGCCCATAACACCCAAACCAATGCCAGCCTCCTCACCTACCTTCCAACCAACCATACCAGCAAGATTTTAGGAATAGTGTACATCACTCTCACAGGAGTGGTGGACACCATTGTACCAGCCGCTGGCCCGTGGTCTTGGGTGGGGAAGTCTGCTTCCTACCTTCCTAAAGTTAGCTCCTCTCTTGTGGTGGGCCCTGCCCACAAAACCCCGGCCCAAGTTACCCCAGGAAACGGCGGGCCAGCCGCCCAAGGCTGGATCCCTGACAGACTTCCCAAAGTTTGACATTGTGCTGGTACTAGACTGGTTACAAAATAACAATCCTCACGTAGACTGGGAAACCTCAGTGTTAACCATCAAGTGTGAAGGTGTCAATCACCAGATCTACCTTGAATCTGTGGACCAACCCCTATGTGACTGTGTCTTTTGCACATCACAGAGACCCTGGAAAAGAAGTAAAACCTAAAGGCAATTGACTGGGACTCCTGCCAGTACAAGATCATACACTTCAAAGATCACCAGGATACCTCCATGCCTTAGGACCGCAAAATTGTGGCCCGCCATCCAGAAATCTTCAAGGAAGTGCTGCCTGGGCTTCCCCCTGAGAAGCACATTCAGCACTCCATCCAACTCAAGGGGGATTTACCCAAGGCGCGCCCTATCTATAGGCTGACCCCAAATGAAGACAACACCTTATGCGCCTACCTCAAGGAGGCATTGGAAAAAGGACTTATCTGCCCCTTACAGTCTCCCTTTGGGGCTGCCGTATTCTTTGTGGCTAAGAAGGACAGTGCCTTATGTCAGTCACAGACTACCAAGCCCTAAACAAAGTTACCATTAAGAATTGTTACCCACTAGCACTGATTGACAACCTCTTTGATGCCTTAGGAGGAGCCGCAGTCTTCTCCAAGATTGATCTGACAGCAGGCCACAACCAGAACCATATCAAGGAGAAAGACATCCCCAAAACAGCCTTCTGCACTAAATATGGCTCCTACAAGTGTGTGGTGCTCAACTTTGGCATGACAAATGCCCCCTCCACCTTTGTAACCTTCATGAACAAAGTATTTGTGCCCAACATAGGCAAGCACGCCCTAGTGTACCTGGACAACATTATTGTTTACAGCCCCTTAGTGGAACAACACTACAAAAACCTAGAGGCAGTACTTGCTACCTTGGCACAACACAAACTGTTAACCATGCCCTCCAAGTGCCAGTTCTTCTGCGAGCAACTATCCTTCCCAGGACACATAGTCTCAAAGGACAGCATCAAACCCGACAGTCAAAAGATACAGGCCATCTCCAAGATGCCTCCACCCAAGGATAAGTCAGAACTCCACACCTTCTTGGGAATGGTGGCCTATGTATGCCACTTCATACCTGACTGTGTCGTTTTGACTGCCCCCTTATCTGCCATAACTGGCGCCAAATTCAAGTTTGTGTAGACTCCCCAATGTGACTTCTGTTTTAGACACCTCAAGGAGAAACTCACAACAGCCCCCATCCTGCAATATCCCAAACGTGACGGGGAATACCAAATGGAAACCAATGCCTCAGATGCATCCATTGGGGGAGTACTACAAATCGAAAATAATGACAGTGACTTCCTGCCTGTAGCTTGTGAATTGCAAAAATTGACAGATGGCAAGTGTTGATACCCTATCCATGACAAAGAACTGTGGCCTTTGTGCACTGTCTAGTCAAATGGCGCTGTTACCTAGAGTAGCGGGAAGAATTCACAGCATTAACCAACCACAAGTTACTCATCTATTTCAAAACTCAAGCAAATCTGTTGTGCTGGCAAGCCCACTGGATGAAGATACTAGAGAGGTTTAACATGCTCATCCAGTACAAACCTGTGGCTTAGCTTGCCATGGCAGACACCCTGTCCTGCCTGTATGTCTGTGCTTCAAGAGGGGAAAATGGGCTCAACCCAGACTGGCCTCTCTTAGTACTAAAAACAAAAATCAAAGGTTCCCCCCAGCACAACCAACATAACAAAGGAAACAGTTATCAAAAATGATCACCTATTTGTTGACGTATATGGGACCCTACACAGGAAAATTTCTGACAGCACAACCATTCCCTACATCCCCACGCATCAGCAAGTAGACACCATACTAAACTATCACAGAGACCTTGGACATACCAAGCGCCAAAACCTATATGAGTTCCTTAAGCATAAGGCCTGGTGGCCAACCTTATATTGCAATGTTCAGGAAGTCCTAGACCATTGTGAGGTATGCAAAAAGTTTTCCAAAAGCAAAACCCTGCCAAGTCAGTACTTCCCATCCACACACAATTACCTTTTTAAAGTATGGACTCTTGACATTGTTGGCCCCATGCCAGGAAAACACAATGCCAAGAAATACATTATCACTACCATTGACTTTGCTACAAGATAGCCAGTAGCCCAAGCAATAAAGGCACACACTGGCAACAATGTACAACAATTTATTGGCAAGGAGATAATCAGCAAGTTTGGAAAGCCAGAACTCCTGATAACCAATGGAGGGAAAGAATTAACCTCCAAAACCACCAATTTATACCTTGCAAAAAAAGGTTTCAAGCACACTGTAACAACGCAATACCACCCACAGGCCAATGGACGTGTAGAGCGGCTTAATGGTAGCCGCGTGCAAGCCTTAGCCAAACTCACCGCTGGGAGACCTGAAGACTGGTTTAAGCAGCTACTGACTGTGTTACTTGTGTGTCAAACCCAAAGAGAACAGATCCACTGGGAAAAGCCCGTTTGAACTGGTATACAGCACGCAGCCAAATATTATTCAAGCATTGACAGGACCTAAACCGGAAATTCCAAGTGAAGTCCCTCCACGCTCAGACCCTCACATTGTAAAGGCTAACAGCAAAAAAACAGTGAAGGAGAATGAATGTCTACAAAACCCTTTGTCACCATCCAAGATAGACATGAAGTTGGGGACAAAGTTTGGGTCATGAAAGTTGACAAGAACAAACTACAACCCAAGAAAGTGGGGCCAGCAATCATTCTAAAGGTAAGCAACAATAACACTTACCCCGTACAAGGGCTTGAAAAACGTAAGCAAGACAAGACCCTACACTATGATTGCCTACAACCCTGCAAAGCAAGACAAAAACAACAAGAAACTGCCCTGCCCGTCACAGAACAACAATTAGTCCAATATAGCACCCGGGCTCCTGACAAACTCCCTGAAAACCTGCCCCCAGAGGAGACCAAACTTCAGTTGGGGGGGTGTCAAAACTGCAGGCTTGACCCGCCACCAAGGTTCCAACCAAGCAGGTTTGTGACCCACAATCCAATTACCCGGTTGCTCAAAGCCAGACTAGAAAGTCAACTCAAATTACCAAATTCAACAACATGAACAGATGGTGATCCTTTATGGTGGATACCTTGTTTTGGCGCTTGGCTCATTACCAGGATCAAGCCACCCCCTTCTGCCATCCAACTGTGTGATCAACAATCATGTTCCTGTTATCCTTGATTCACATTGACTATATAATCACTATCTCACAATAAAGATTATTATCTAGCTTCTAAATTTTTTTCCCCTTGTAACTCTGCTAAAACAGCACAGTTACAACAAGATTTATTTTCAAAATAACTATAATGCCATTAAAAAGTTTGACAAAAGTTTTGAGGAAATTGTCAAGTTCCATGAATACAAATTAATAGACAGTTCCAATAAACATGAACTTTCCTATAAAAAACAAACTTTATTTCAAACAATTTCAAAAATTTTAAAAATAGTCTACTTCTTTTTTGTTTTCTCCATAATCTAATAAAAATGAGATCATAGGTATTTTTATCTCTTTAAAATAACTGTCAAACCTTTGGTTCTGCTATAAGAACTGGTAGTCCAATTAACATTCTTTTTATTGATTATAGTTTTTGTCTTAGTCATTATTGTAGTGGTTTTCTTGTATGATGACAAGAAGTTATCTGTGTTGTCTATAAGGTCCTTGAGGTGACAAAGATAAGCAGCAATCAAGGGATGCAATGGACGTAAGCGGCAGTATCTCCAAGTGGGGCAACAGTCAACAAATAAACTGTCTTCATGTAACATCCTCCATGTCAACAATTCCCACAAAATATTTTTTATTTTATTATAAATTTATTGATTTTAACCTTAAATAATGGTTCCTAGTGTTAAAAGTTAAATTTTTTAATTATCAAGTTTTAATCAAAATTGTAAAAAATAAAGCCAAAATAAAATTTGAGATTGTTTACATGGAGGATGTTACATATAGACAACTTAAATGATGATGGTTGCCCTAAGCAGCAGCTTTCTAAGATCTTTGATAACTGACAATGGTCTTCAAACTTGAATTAATTTTCTACTGTAAAACTTTCTACAGTAGGTATGTCTTAAATTGTCTGCTTTTTATTAATCCAATAGAAGGGCTTCTATAGAGCTAGTGCTATCTTGTCAGGATAATACATCTGACGCTTCTAGCTCTTGCTTGTCCAGTCTTTCCATCCCCAGATCTCCAGCAGCAACCCTCATAATCAGGCATCCATACAATGGTATGAGATTTGATTGCATAGTACTCTTCACTGGCCACTATTTTTCCCGTAGCTATAAACCAATTATTGGTATGCCAGCAGTGGCAGCGCCAATTGGTTATTCTATTTTTAATGCATAGCCTTCTCATAATCTGGCGCCCTTTTACCATTAGGATTTGCAGTGTCCCTGGAAGGTTGGCCGTGCAAATTGGCGCCAATTGTTCTTATCTTGGAGAATCTTATCATTCTATTAGTGCCTCAATATTGACCTTATTTTACATCTGACCCAGCTGGGCAATAAGTTATTTCAGAATAAATGTGGCCTATTAGGGTTTGACCTCAATTGATAACCTAGAGTGCTCCTGGTTGTCCTTATACAGTAGTTTTCAAACCTGTTAGATAAACATATATTATTCAGTTTAGAACACATGGACTCAGTCACAAAACAAATTTCAACTGAAATCAGTTGAAGGTTATTTTACTCAATAAAGCTTCCAATTTTCTAGGGCTGGAAAACAAAAATAGTCAATCACAAAACAAAAATAAAGTCAAATACTGAATTCCAAAAATGAGATAGCAATCATATGGAGCTAAAATTCATAATGCACACAATCCAGTCACTTCCCAAAGCATTCTCATCTAATTTGATTATGAGTGTGTGCCAAATATGATACAAATAGAGCACATATGAGGTTCAGTCACAAAATTGATGAACTCAAACACAAAACAACTCATTTTTTTTGAAAAATTTGATTATTTTTGGGACTCAAATTGGAAATAGGTGATTTCAGGAGTGAATCCACCAAAATCTATTCAGGGAACTTTAGCATTATTTTTAATGTATGTACATCTAAATTTGGACATTTATGTCTGAGAGAATGTCTCAAATAGGAGCACTCATTTCAATAAAGTTAGGGTTCTAGATATACTTTGCTTTTCTGTTTTTAATAGGATTTTTATTGCTTTGTATTAGTATGAGTTTCCCCAGTGAATATAACTTTTATGTTGTTGAGGAGTAGTAGCAGGAGCTACTCCAAGCTCAGGCTTCTGAGCTAAGGAGCGCAACCACTGTGTTTCCTGTGCAACCCCAATTTAATGCAAGTCATGAGGAGGCTGAGTTTTATGTGTCACCAGGCCCATCCACAGATGGCTTTTCTGATAGCCAATATGGTGCTCTCCAAGACCAGAACCAATCTGCGCCTGTGGGGTTCCTGGTTGCCAGTCCCCAAAGTGTGTCCTGGGTTATAGCCAGGGACCCGCTTGGAGGAGTCATCATTTACTAGCAGAGGGTGTTGGCTATCTATAAGTTTATACTGAGCCTGCATTAATGCATACTCTTCCAGCACCTTTACAATTACTAGGCAGGCATCCCCACCATGCACTTGTACTTCAGTGGGCTAACCCCTCTGTGGGCCTGTACCAATCCTTTAACAACCTAGTAAATTCATTTCCTATAAACTCCCTTCCCCTATTTGTCATCTCAAGATGCCTAGTTAATCTCTCCCACTCCTCCTGGGAATACTTACTGGTGGCAAATCTTCTACAACTTTGACAATAGGTATCTTCCTCCCCTTGGCTAGGGTAAAATATATGGGGTAGCTCACTCATATGGCTTGTACTTTGATCACTTGGAAAATTTGGGCAAGGGCTGTAATAGGCTTTTTATTCACGGTCAGAAGGAAGATCCCAATAGAAACCTTCTGATATAATGCCTGGGTGGGGAAACAATATAGGTTTGCCAATACTTGGAGTTCTCCAACAATCTCTTGGACTCCTTGTACTTGGTCTTGGGCTCCTGCGCTTTGGTCTCAGGCTCCTGCACCTTTATCTTGGGCTCATGTGTTCTGTTCTAGCTCTGGCTCCTTATCCTTAGCCCTGGCTGCTGTATCTTGGGCTTCTGCACCTTTGGCTTGGCCTCAGCTCCTTTTGTAGTCCTTGTGGGATTTGTAATCCACTTTTTCCAGTCCCTGAAGAGTCTCAGATAGCTCCCCTTTTATAGCTCCTTGTTTCAGTCCAAATTGTCTCTCAGAACTCTTGTTTTCCAAAGCTTAAACCATCCAGTTTTTCTTCCTCTACAATATATAAAACTTTAAAACTTACTTCAGCCAATAAAAGCCATGAATTTTCTGCTTCTGCTCCTCATTTTTTAGGCTTAAACTCTCAAGTTAAAGCCCTCAAAACACTGATCAAATAAAATTTGGCTTGCAGCCAATCAAACGCCTTGTTTCAGCTGTTTTGCCAAAAGATTTTCTCAAAAGACTCACTCTTGACTATGCTTTGAAATCAAAGCCGTCTTGCTCTGGGTAAACAACTGCTCTGCGTTTTGAACGGTTTTGTCATGATTCCTGTCACGTTTCTCCGGCAAATCTTGAGCACTTCTGCATATGTTTTACTTAGGGGGATTTCAAACCATAAATTCTTCAATGTTTCTCCAAGTTTCTCTGCATTTTCTTCAACATTTTGCACCTTTGAACTTGCCTGTCACTTGCCTTTTTGCCTCTCCTAGTTATTCTTGGCAAAATTTGCTTATTTGCCTTCACAGTTTCTCCACCCTGTTTCTGGCCTCTTTCTGACTCATTTTTACTTAATTAAAACTCAATAAATTTACAGTTTAAACACTGTAAATAATTTTCTCTCTCTCTTTTTCTCTTTTTAAACATAACATGATAATTAATTCTTTCCTTGTATTATAATATTGGCAGTATTAAATCATTATTTGACTGCTTATTTTCTTAATATTTCCTCTCCTAAGACACCAAAATCAGCATTTCAGCTTCTATATACAGTCTAGCTAGTCCTTCTAAGTCATCTTTTAGATCCATAGCTAGTTCTGTACTAACATCTTCTGGTTTTTCAGCCAGTTCTTCAAGCATATCTTCCAGCTCTTCAGCTCAACCAGCAATCAGTCCATCTTAGTCCACAAACAGCTCATTCCAGTCTCCAAACAGCTAATTTCCATCATCAGTCCTCTGGCTACTCCTTCATCATGATCATTCAATCCTTCAGCTCATCCTCACTAGGAATCACCTTGGTTCTACCTGCACAATTGTTGTGATTTGGGTATGGTGTATTAGTAACTGTGATTGCTTAACTTAAATATGACCTTAATCATTACTAAAGATTAGGTCAATATATATATCTAGCCTAATGTGTATAATAAAGTATAAGTTATGTAAATTTGATCTTTTATTTATAAATCAAGAAGAGAATTATATAGTATTTGAGAGATTAATGGGAACCACAGAGCGCCAGGATCCTCTGTTCTGCAGCCAGGTTTATCTATCACTTAGCCCATTATTAACCTAATAATCAGATGATCATTAGTTAATATAACTTTGGAGTGCAACTTAGTTGATCAATTGGACTAGTTATCATCCAGTACAAGAG